>JAMBLF010000777.1:0-200005 GCA_030578115.1 Leucoptera coffeella
GGTCAACACGAGGGTTTGAGCTGAGCCAAGAATGACTATTTTCGCAATGGGAAGATGGATACTTGACTACCCCGCAAGGCAATGGTCGTGAACGTGTTTGTCTTACATGCTCTTCTGTTCTTCACACTACGTACATCCTAAATTAAACAAAGGTTCATTGATATATTGTATATCTTGATATTTACCTTTAACATACTTCTTAAGTGTATGATTAGTATTGGTTTTGAAAGGCTCATACATAACATGCCTTCGAAATTTCGGAGATAGACACTCAAATCTCTGACAACCCTGCCACGATATAAAAGGGAATGTGTATACACGAGTCGTGAAGCGTATGTTATTGGTAGAATCCCAAATAATTATACATATAAATCCCTAGTTATTTAGTCTTCTAGTACATAGAATCAGTCATTTAGGAACTACCATAAAAGGAGTACCTATATTAAGAGAAAATTTCGTCCTTAATCTTTCACCAACATTAAAATAATGTTATAATAACCTCAATGGTAATGCTAAAAGTAACCAAAAGAGCTTATACCCTATATTTATGAACAAAAGGACGTGAATAATAACTATAGTAGTAGTTTTCTAGTTCATAAGAGAAGAAATATAGCTATAAAAACTATATAAAGCTATAAAAATATAACTATAGTTATCGAGTATTCGAGTGCCAGACAGCTTGAATATTGAGTTAACTATAATCCATTTTAACCAACTCGAACTAACGTAAATAAAAGAGAAAGGGCGTTGCGACGTTGCCTCACTGTGCGTCGACTCAGCTGTTTATATTGTTAGGGTTGGGAAAAAGTATTGTTGAAAAAAACATTGTTCAATACTTACTAGTAATAAAATGTGTAAAGATATTTGTTATTGTTGTAAAAATACTACTCCGATGATTCAAGAATGTTATTCATATTTTCATTGTTGTGGAAAAGCAAAAAATACTACGAGAAATATAAAAACACGTTATAAGGAATTTAGAAAACAATGGATTACTTTTAACATTCTTCTATACAAGAATGCCAAAAAAAGTTTGAGTGACAATAAATTACATAATACTTACAGTTCAATGGGTTTTTTTGTCTGCATATACATATTCAAGTCCTTTAATGCTTTTCAGGGTAAACAAGACATCGAAAACTATCGTTTGATCACTTTTAGCATCGATTATAGTATGTCATTTTAATTACTTACATATGTATTTATATTTATCACATACAAATAGATAATAAAATTGTGTGAGACAGGAAAATAATATTAAGAATAACAAATTCACATTTTTCCTTTGGGGTGTCCGAATCCAAAAATCTTTTAAATATCACTATAAAGATGGAAATGTTGCTATACTAACGCATAGTATATTTCATATAATATAATTATGTACAGATTGTATGTACAGATAAATTCAATCCCTTTTAATAATATCTCCTACGTAACTTTTTCGTATGAATATTGGGGTTGTGATGTCATATGAACCTTTTTTACACCGCAATGGTCCACATAAGAACTACTTGTGTTTGTATCTAAATCTGCGCTTTTTATACGTTGTATTATGGTCTTCGTGTGTGTCTTGAAGTTGTGAAATAAACGTTTTTATTTCTATTATTATATGAAACATTGACAGATCTGTAGTCTATGCACTCCCACGACATGCAGAACGGAACGGCAGCTATTTAGCATTATTACGTCCCAGGCTAGCACGTGACTTAGCAGTGCATTACAAAGTAATATCGTGTTAGACAATATGGAAATAAATTCTAATGCTGACATTACGAAATACGATCGACGTAATAATCAGAATTATAACTTTCTACATACAGTGGAAAAGTTATCAAATGTGATTACATACATACACTCACATCCTACTATCCTCATAAGGTGGACAGAACCTCGAAGACATACTCGAAATATCTTCTTGATCACCGTTAGTATAGTGATTTGGAACCTTTTTGCAGCAACAATAACATGCACAAGCTATACCCCCTACTTTGTAAGATTTAATTGTAAACGTTTTGTATTATGTATGTTTTTGTGTCTGTAAATAAATGTTTTATTATTATTATTAATTATGAAAATTTAGTATACGCTTCACGACTTGTGAAGGGGTATTCACAGGCTTGAGTACCCATTTCCAAAATTTTCGAAGACAATGACATGTTAGGCGTGAGTCACTCAAAGTCTGTGTTCCACTAGATAGACTGCACCTAATGTGATAGATAGTGAACCGTACCGCCGCATACAGGTACTGGTTATTACCTATCCTTAGAGATAGGCAATGAAATTTCACTTCACTTGGCATATGCAACTTCAGAAATACAATATTTACTTAGTTACTTTTAGCAATAAGAATTAGGGTTTGTTATGGTATTAATATGGTATTTAATATACTATCCTTTAACATACATAGAATTCTATTATCTGCCTCTCTTTCCGTCATAACGTAAGAGACGATTTAGGAACAAGGACTACTGGAGGTAAATGGATTCTATACGATGATGGGCAATCAATCTGCAAAAATATAATAATAATTATGCCCTCACACCCAATATACATTCGTTGCTAAGGTGAGTTTGGCCTTCTTTGGCTGCAACAATAATTTGCACAAGCTATACTCTCTAGTTTGTAAGTTTTCATTGTAAACGGTGTGTTGTGTATGTTTTTGAGGCTATGAATAAACGCTTTATATAATCAACTGAATAGTAAAGAGTAATGAATGATAGAATTAAAAATAGTGCGATAAGGGAAGGTTGCGGTCTGAAAGAAGATGTAGTGACAAGATTGAAAAGGGCATGCTTTAGTTTGGACATATGCGGATGAATGATAGTAGATTGACAAAAGGAATATATGTGAGTGAAGTGGAAGGACGGTTACGTAGGGGCCGGCCTAATAAGACATATAACAGATAGACGCTATATTGACAAAAGGTGACGTTAGGAGTAAGTACTTATAACCACCGAGAATGTATGAGAAGATGTATGAATGTCAATTAGGCAAAAGTGGTCTGTCAGGATCGGGACAAATGGGGATCCGTGATCTCTGCTTACCCCTACAGGGAATCAGGCGTGATGTGTATGTATGTATATATTTGTCTATCCCAATGAAGATATTAGTCGCAATAGTGTTGGAACATCTCACTTCAGTGCTATAAATATATTATCTCCCCTAGGTTAGTGCGTGGGGGAGACAGAGGTTAACGGCCCTTACGACCAGCTGCTGTCAAGGGTGCGTAGCAGACAGGGGTACATAGATGAGGGTCTGAAAATAGTATTTATTTATGTGGGTATACACTATATCACGTCTATTGTCACTAGCGGTGGACAGACAGGGTTTGAAATAGACTGTACATATACATTCACGTTCTTTTATCCCTTTTAGGGTAACAGAATCTCGTAGACACGATAATATTTCCTAGGTCCTATTAGTATAAATATTAGGTTGATATTATATGGAACCTAGGAATTTAATGAAATTATTTACTATTCTCTAAAATTGTTTTGTATCGCAGCCGTGACAGCTCTAGTTTGGGACATCAGTTGCTAGCTTGTTACCAAATAGAATGTTTTTATCCTTAGTCCCTTAGTCATTTCTTACGACAAAAAATTTAAAAACGATAGTACCTAAGTATATTGACAATTCATTCTTCAGATCAGAAGTCATATAGTATTGCATATACTCACACTTAGTGGCCGCAAAGAAAACATTTTGTCTTTTTAATTCTAATAGCAGTTGGGAACAAAGGATTAAGTTATAACATAGTATTCTTATATCAGTGGTTATAGGAATGGTATTTAAGTTCTAGAAATAATAATAATGTTGTCTTCATTTCTTAGGAGAACGAAAATATCTTTAGGAAACCTATCCATTTATCGAAATCAGCCTCTTTTATGTGGCTTCAACTACCAGATGTCACTATAGGCCCAGATTTAAGAATATTATAAGTAAAGCCGTGGTGAAACATGTAAGTAGTTTGAATGTTAAAATACCTTCATCGCTATCTACAATGTTAGTCACTCAAGGCACTAACTACCCTGAAAGGGACAGTGGTCGCAAAGCCTATTCTGTATTAATGTTTAGTCTATCACTTTAAAAAATACAAATGTAGTCAGAGATTTGAATGGCCATCTTCTCAATTGCGAAGCTAGTAATTCTATGGTCACCTCGAACGTCTTGACCAGATAGTCAGTAATTACTCAATGTGACAGATGGTAAGGTAACTAAGAAAGCCACCTTCTACGATAAGTTAGAACTTATGTTAATAGTTACCTTGTACTCCATTAAACTCTTGCAAAATACGTATTTTGACGTATGCAAGTGTATTGAGAAACGCTATTGTATGCGCGAAATGTTGATTTTGTATGTAATGCATTGTTGTTTATTTTAATGTGTGATTTCTTAGTATAGGTTCCAACGTTGATTTTTTGCCTTTTTAATAATGTATTTAGCAGAATATATGATATCCAACAAAGCAAGCATAACATAAATTATATGCCTAAACCATGGACCAATTGATAAACAACATAATTATAATAATTAAAAGCTATATATAATAGTCTCATCATAGATCAAATAAATAGTTTTTGTCAAAATTTTAACAATAGAATCTTTACAATAAATTAAAAAAATATTTACAAACTTAAAACTAATTAAAATAATTAGTCTTTGTCAATCCAATTTGGAATTACATATAGGTAAATGTATTTCACTCGATCAATAATAATTAATAACATTTAACACAAGTCATAAAATATAGGTAGGTACCTACATGTATTTTTATATACAGTACAGTATAGTACATAGGCAAGACTTAATTATTCATTTTTCATAAATACATATTATACTGTATAGTTCCTACGTAGGTATTTAATTCATACAAATGCAAACATCACGTTCTCAATAAAGTTGTTTACTGAATAGCAGGGCATAAATCTCCTGAGTCACGTTACAACGTAGTTAGTACTTTATTCAAGGTTTATAATACCTATTTGACGTAAATAATTTATAATGAAGTGTTGGCAAGCCATCGTTGAATTTATACAACTCAAAATCAAAATAATCCATACACAATGATATATTTAGTACTTACTAACTAAACACAAAAGATCTTTACTGTAATGTAGAAATCTGTTGTTTTTGTTGTTATAAGTAACTCATTATCATGTTATAGTAAATAACTTAACCATCTAAACAATGAAATTTGTGTCATTTATATAATACAATGTTTATACCTATACTTACAATGTTTATTTAGTCATAAGTATACGAAATTGTAAGGTTATTATTCCTTTTTCATTTCTAACACTGAAATATACTAATTTAATGCCTTTAGACTAAGTAATCCTGTAATTTAATTAGTAATTTCCAAGTAAGTAAGCCATAGGTACATAAACAGAGCGTAAATTGAAAATCCAAGTGGTTTAAATTCTCTTACCAAAAATAGCCATGTTGATCAATACACGAGGCAACGTTGCCTACTTTACGAAAACGAGGTAAGCTCTCTTTGCTCACCTGTATTTACGACACAACTGTTCTAACAAAGAAAAGGTAAAATATACTTTATTTCATTGTGTCAAAGTTGTTACTAGCTTGATAATAACATGACGCTTACTACTCTTTGGAATGGAGTGTGAATAAACCGGCTGTTGAAATAAACAAGTTTAGGTACCAAGGGAATATAAACTTTGTTATAGGGAGATAAGGTCTGTATTTCTTCGTGCATAAATAAATAGGATTGAACCCGCGCGTCACGTAGGCAACAAGATGGCCGCTTACCCTAAAAAACAAATACAAAATGATGTTATTCGAATCTTATCGTTTGGTACCTAGCCTTATAATTGCGTCGTAGGTTCGATAAAGCTTTTGCAAACCACCTTTGCGTTGATTATCAGTTAAGTTGCTATCCACAGCCGTTTTTATTTACCTAGGTATTACATTCTACGTAGGTAAGCTAGGTTGGTAGACTATTTCATTCTTTTTAGTCTTTCTTTCTGTTGGGTCCATAAGTATTATTGCGAAATTAAAGTATAAAAGCGTCAGTGGAACACGTAGAATAAGGGATATTGCATATATCTCTCTGTTTTTTTGTAAGTAAGGAGTATTTACATATCTAACAGCGAAACGTAAGCATAAAATCGAACTTAGTCTAGTAAAGTAGGTATTCTTAATATTCTAGGTAAGTTTATGTTACTTAATATAAGAATATAAAATTCTATAGGTAAACCTAGGTTTTCTCAAATTTTAGCATGTTGACTGTATCATCGTAAACTTTATGTTACGTTTTTATCATTCATAAAAAATTCCATGGCTATGTTTTTATTGTCGAGTAGATAAACTATAGATAGATAAACGTAACAAAAAACAATGCCATGGGAACTTCATACAAAAACTACTCCTTTTGTAATTTCCTAGAAAATAAAAACAAATACAATAGTAACTTTCTAAGAAGATATTATTGTATGCAATAACAATATCAGACTAATGCAATACTCGTAAAATTTATGGTTAAACCTGGTTTTCATGAACCTTTGAATAGATAAAATCCATTACCATTTCAACGAATACTCATATTTATAAGTCCCATAGCTCATGAAACTTACGCTTCACGACTCGAGTCACGACTTGTGTGTATATACTCCCTTTTTTATTGTGGCGGCGTAGTCAGAGGCTTGAGAGCCCATCGCCAAAATTTCGAAGGTTTTATAGGTAGGTATGAGCCTCTCAAAGCCTGTGTTTCACTAAATACAGCATCCAACGTGATAGGTGGTGAACCGTATAGCCGTATAATAAGCACTGGCTATTAGTAGGTATTACCTATCCCGAGGCACAGATATAAGCATAAGTACTGTACAAGTGTGTTAAATGTTGGTAGTAAGAATACTAGCTTATAGCTGCTTTTTTTTCTAGAATATCTTAAAAAGGTAGGATTATAGCATTTATAGGTACCTACATATACATAAACTAAACACAAGAGTTATGTTTATTCTAGTCTGAAGTATTATATTATTGGACACTATAATGTAACTACGAAAATCGTGCTAAAGATTTCCGAAAAGATATTTCATCTTCGAGCCTCTACCTACCTGAAAAATATAAAAGGTCGTGAGTAATGTTATTAAAAACAACTTCCTTTCAAGGATCAGCTGTTCCTTGAGACGGCCATTTTGTTTCGTATCCCACCTGCTTGTTATTGACTTTTTGTGCACTTGGAATGTGGGCCTTTCAGCCCAAGTTTTTTTACCGTCTACGTTTTTATATCCATTTTTATTCATGGTTATGGTGTTATGGTCCCTAAAGGGTGGATTGTATTTAGAGTATAAAGGCATCTATATACATACATTTACGGCTTTAATCCCTATCGGGGTGGACAGAACCTTTTAAACATGAAAACATCTCCTTGTACAGTTATTTGGATAAAGATGGGGGTTGTGATATCATATTGAACATTACTGACAGAAGATATAGCCCATCGCCCAATAGATTCCAATACCTCTAGTTCTTTAGTCGCCTTCTACGACATGCCGGGAAGAAAGGCAGCTAGTTAGCATTCTTTTTACGTCCCAGATACCACGGTAAGATTCCGCGGGGTTATGTAGGTAAATAATATTATTCTTAGGTACGTAAGATGTATAAATAGGTTATATTGGTATTTACATCTCTCGTTATGTAAGCCACACGTAAATATGAAGATAATAAAATCAAATTGTAAACAAGTTTATTAATTCTAGAACTTATTAATAGGTATTTCAACTTACGTATGCTTTTATTAGTAGATAACATACATATTTGTCCAGTGCTAGCTCGGACGTAAAAAGAATGCTAAACTAGCTAGCTGCCTAGTGACTAAAAGACTAGGGGGTCAATGTAATCTATTGGACGATGGGCAAGCAATCTATCAACAATATTCCATATGACATTTATTTATTTAGAACATTGGTGTCAGGTTAACATCACAAATTTATTATGAGATTGATTTCTAGGTTCTATCCACTCTAGAATCTCTTTAAGAAGGAAGTGAATGTATGTAAATACATAATTAGGTGACCTCTATCTCGTTTGGGGTAGAACCATAGAAACTGGGGCCTTATAACTAATGCTTTTTGTTAAATATCAGTTCACAATCACGGTATTTTAAGCGAAATTTGACACTTACCGATTTCAATAATAAAATTTGTCACTTTTGGTCATTCGCTAGCAAATTAGATATTTATAACGTTAAATTCGACGTAGCTCACTTGTTTGGAGGTTGGCTCTGTTTTATTGGATAAAGGGTTCAAATCCCGCTTGAGCATGTACCGATGGAAATGGAAATGAAGTGAATTTCTATGTACCTACAGTTTTGTAATAAAACCACATTTACGAAATGCATCGAATTATACGGTGATGAAAAACATCGTCGAACAGGTAATAGTACTTGTAAATGGCGACCTGGCTTGCCACCTGTCACATTGAGTACTGACTATCTGGTCAACACGTGGGTTCGAGGTGTCCATGGAATTACTACCTTCGCACTTGCGGAGATGGAAACCTGAACTACCCCGCAAGGATTAATGGTCGTGAATGCATTTTATCCACTTTGGGTCAGACATACCTCTGTTCTAGTTATAGACTAGGATCCAGTGAATGTACATATTTGCTTCATTGAACGTTGATTAAGTGACTAAGGGTTTTCTATAGGCCTTTGAACAGTGCTGAGATTATGCCAGTATCATCGTATATTATAATTCTCATATCTAATAGGACCAGTGCCGTGCTAGCTGGGACGTAATATGAATGCTAACTAGCTGCCGTTCATAACGGCTAGTACAAGAACTAAGGGACTACTTAGAGGTAAATGGAAATTATTGGACAATAGGCAATAATCCATAATATGATATCAAACCCCAAAATACATGCTAATAAGAGAACGAGATGTTTTCATGTGCCCATTGTTCTGTCCGCCCTGAAAGGGTATAGAACGTGAAAGTATATGTACGCATGTTAGCTTAACATTAGGTATTCTAGAATGTTCTACAGAATAATTAATTTATTACTGTTAGGAAGTATAGCTTCATAAACAGTTCCCAAGTATGTTTCTAGTCCAGTCATGAATTAATTATTAGTGCTATTTATTAGGAAAACATTGGGTGGTGAGCTAGTAACCTTTTACCATTATTCTTAGCCATCACAAATCGCCAGTAAGTAGTAAATACATACGTGACCGAAGACATATTTTGCCCCAGAGGTTCTGTCCATATGAAAAGGTTTAGAGGCCGTGATAGTATATGTATTTACGTTATTCTTTGTTAAGGTTAAGCAGTGACAAACTTACGTATGCGAAAATTAGTTTCGACATCGTTTACAAACAAAATACTGTAGGTATACGTAAATTATATTGATCAACAAGCTATGCTATATCATTTTAACGCGTTTAAACCTCTTATTGAAATATAAGTTTGTAAATAAGGTTAAATACTGATATTTACGTGGTTGTTTTGAAATCATTTAGAAAGTAGATTTTGCAGAGTAGGTAATGCATACATGTGAAGATAACTACGCAATATGCTCACAAAATCGATAGCAGCGCCACCGGAAACCTGCGGATATTCATTGAACTAATAACTGTCTGATGTCATAATGACAGTTATAAAGTTAAAAGTACACAGACGAGTTTAAAATGCTATATACACATAGACGTCGACAACATTTATATTAATATTATCTATAGTATAAATTTGTTAACGTAAAGAAAGTAGTTTAATAGTATCAGTAAAAATGGGGTACCGTGATGACACTATAATTCTATAAGAATACTGGTGTGTGGTATATTATTAGTTAAGTTTTGATATAGTTTTAGGTCACTCGAAATCCAGTATTTAGATTATTATTAGAATTAGGAGGTGGTGGGCCATGTCATCGTGTACAGACATAAATATATGAAAGACGATGGTCCCCCAAGCTTTTGCAAATATACTGCCACAAAATGGTTTATGGTTGTGATACGTAGAGATCGCGCCATATAAATTGGCAGTAGCCAAACTTGGAACTAAATTTGACGTTTCCGCCATTGCGTGTTATTTTGTATGAAAGGTAAATTTAGTATTACCAGCGTTGTGTTTTTTGCCCACTCTTTGTAATTTTGTATGTTTGTTAAGGGTGATTATAATAAATTGATTTCCGGAGTTTCTTGTTAGTCCTTCTCCAAGCTAGGGTCTCCACTGATCTAACCTCGGTAAAAAATATGTAAAGACAATGCTCAGTGCCATGTTTGAAATAGTTTTTTTAATTTATACTTAGATCATAAGATATCTTTCAAAGAGAGCTTGTGATATTTATAATTTTGAATATATTATGGCAGATGGAGGCGTCGCCGCAGTTGCATAATTCACTGTTGCCAGTTACGCCAAAACCAGCAATCACTGTGCCATACGGCTCGATACATTATAGGTTTCATTTGTAGCGGTCTTTGGTTGCAGAGCTATAAACTCAAATAAAACAAATTAATATATCAAAGTCAAAAGTCAAAATATTTTTATTCAAAATAGGCCCTATCACAAGCTCTTATTGAAAGTTATCTTATGATCTAAGGATAACAACAATAAAGATTATTATTTATAACAATATCGTCACGAAAATCTGAGATGCAAGAGTGGCTAAGAAGCAAAAATCTTTATTTTGAGGATAGCTGGACAAAGCCACTTTTTACCGTTAACCACGTTAGGCGATAGGGATCATAATTATTGTTAAGGAAAAACTGGCACACTGCTCACTTTCTTTGTAATCTTTATGTTTGTTAATTATAAAAATAATAATCTTTATTGTTGTTATACTTAGATCATAAGATAACATTCAAAGAGAGCTTGTGATATATGTGAGGCCTATTTTAAATAAACATATTTTGACTTTGATATATTAATTTGTTTTATTTCAGTTTATAGCTCTGCAACCAAAGACCGTTACAAATGAAACCTATAATGTATCGAGCCGTATGGCACAGTGAGTGCTAGTTTTGGCGTGTTTACTGGTAACACTGAATTACGCGACTGTGGCGACGCCCCCAACTGCCAATTTATATGGCGGGATCTTCTAGTCAGCTCTCAATGTGACATGTGGTTAACCTTGTTGACAACTACAAGCATTGCCTGTTGCGGTAATAGCCGGGCTTCGCTTCCTCTTCCGTTAATTTCCATTGGTATGTCCTCAGATAAAAGGGTGTGAGTGAAGCCAGAGAGATTTGTCAGAATCGTTCCAGGTTACGATCGATAATCTCTACCATGGAGTAATGAATAAGAGGAGTGGGCCTTATGCAATATTTGTATGGAAACTAGCGTGGCATTCCGCGGGGTGAAACGAGGTACGCGGGATGGAGGGGAGATATTACAAGCAATTAAAACAACAGCGGCCAATCGAATCAGGTATCTTCTTTCTACTACACATTTTTAGACTCCGCACCAATTAAATCACCCCATTTGGACCCGGCGTAGGTCCTCTTTTTAATTGGTTCGTGGTCTCTGACCCTAAGAGAAGCAGAGGCATGAATATACTCGTATATACGTATGTATGTATGTACGTGCTCAGATGGGATTAAGTCGCTCCAACGATTGAACAACACCGAAATCGTTTATCATAATGTACATTGACATCCTTGAATCCCTTCCGAGTTGGACAGAACCTCGGAGACACGATTATATCTCCTAAGTCACCTTTTAGCATGAATATTTGGGGTGTGATGTCGTCTGGAACACTGGTGACAGCTTGATAGCCTATCCCCCGATAGATTCCATTTACCCCTCATCCCTTAATCATCTCCTACGACATGCCAGGAAGAACGGCAGCTAGTTAGCATTAATTTTACGTCCCAGCTAGCTCGGGAACCCCTACTACCAAGGGATTATTAAAGGAATAAATGAAAGCAAGTATATATTTTTAAGGCATATAATTCACTCAACTAAAAACTTAAACATACAAGCGAAACAACGTAATATTACTTTAATGCCACTGCTGGGTATTTGTTTGTGGTGGGGGTGAGGTTAGTCGCGACCCGACTGTTTCGCGACTGGGTATAAGCAACATTAATTTATTATACTCTATATAAGATTAAATAATCAAGTATTGATAGAAGAAAATAATATTTATTTTATTTTATATATTACTGGTTATTTTACTTAGATAAACACACACAGAGTTTACAACCATCAATTGGTCATCGGTTCGTGTGTGAAATATACTAAAAGGTAATTCCGTAAACACAATTTATTTCACTGAGTACTAAGAATTTATTTAACAGATAATTAGATAGTAAATTTTATGATTTATTTCAATAAATAATATTGTTTACATAAAATGGCATAAATAATTCGTGTTTCCTGCCAGATCGCCACTAAACCAACCCCAAATTTGGTTAAAACCTTATGTAATTCACGAGAACATTTACAAAAAAATGGAAACCTAAGAAAAACATTTGTATCTCAACCAATAACATAAACAGAAAGGTACCCTTCCATTTCGAAGCTTTACAACTACGAAACTTTAACCATTTCGCAACCAGTTACGAAAGCAAACTTTACAGCTCCGAAACGAAAGGGCAAAAGAAATAACACTAACATTAACCGTAAGTCGAGCCACTAGCACTGCCCTGTGCACTGTGCACTGCACTGTGGCCCACATTGCACTTAAATTCCACTAACGACACCTATAGTCTTAATTAAGTAATTTACAAAAAATATATTATTATGAACGGATTCGAGGAGAGGGTCTTGCATTTACGTATTACTTGTGGCCTCAATTGGCTCGACCGGGAAATCATTACGCCATCTTGTTTTATCTTATTCTGTATATCTATATTCCCGTTCTGGAAATCGGTAGAATGTTACCTACTTAATGGATAATGTCTAAAAGAACAGTTGAATAAATAATCCTTTTCGAAATTATCCATTCGCTTATAGGTATGATGTATCAAAGAGAGTTTTTTGAGGTTATATTTAGGTAATTAAGTGTATCTTCGAATAGAAACGCAAAGATTTCACATAGAATAGATACAAACTTTCAAATTTCCTGAATACTCGATGAAAATACATTTTTCATCTCATATATTCATATAACATAATACCCATTTGTAGTAAAATTCTCTTATCCCCTTGGATTACACTATGACGTAATGAAATCCCATTTTTTCACGAGCCAATATCATTCTGATCTTAATAGATACTTAAACTTATACACCCTGTTTCTTAGTCGCCTTTTACAGAGGAATAACAGCTGGTTACTTTTAATCCAAATCCCGAATTATCACGGGTTGTCAAAGTATGTAAGTTGAAGTATCTATTTCTTTATTTAGGTATATCTATGTTACAATTTACTAGTACTGTCGATTGCGAAATTTTAAATGTTTAAATGTGCGATAGTTTTTGATCACTTGATGTCCATTTAAACATAATAGGACTCAAACAGAATTATACGGTCACTATGCATCACTGATACTTAGGTTGATTCACCAGTGACATACTTATTAAGCCACTTGGCTCCAACATTGCCCATTTTAGTACTTGTCTTTGCTAATCTTATGTATATACTTCAAAGACGTGGATAAAGAGGCAAAATCGTATCAAAGAGTCTTCGAATCTAAGTGTTCAAACACATCATCAAAATCTATACTTAAAATTTCGCAATCGACAATAAAACGTCAATTCTTGGTAATCTGTAGTGCCCTTAACATAGAGGGTTGCCACAGTAAAAAACACCTAAGCTCATTCGCGTGAAACATGGCAACTTTAGGGGACTCCACAAGCCCCTCTAGGACAACACGTGACGCTACTAAGCCTTACAATATGATATATTTGAAGCCATCCGTCCTCTCAAGCGATATATACGGCGAAACGGTGACCAACGATATAGGAAACAAGTAAATTGTAATAAGTATGTAACTGTAGGTATATTATGAGACATAGGGTGACCAATATATTTCTGTTTCGTAAAAAATTAACTAGATAAGTCCCGTTTTTTATAATAAATAAATAAATTATTCATAAATTTATTTGGTTTTCCTCCAAAACAATTAAAAACATAGCGAATCTATTAGAAATGAAGGTGGATTTATTTATATTAATACATAGATACGAAAGTAATATATATATAATGATCGTGTAAACCTTTTCACGGTCAAAAGTTGAGTTTCTCCATCAACTGAACATTGTTTGTCTTTGGACACTCGAACCCCACTTTTTACGTGCCAGAATCCACGTGACAAGTGGTAAAACCATACCATATGCAGATACTAAATATCATATTTACCGAGAATTGAGCGGGTTTCATCACGATGTTTTCCCTTACGGAAATCAATAGTAAATGGACATTCTAGACGGTCACCTATTCATACATTGCCAATGTTATGTATTGAAATAAAATTTTACCTACAGTTACATAGTAATCGTAAGTTTCTTGTCTCCTACATTATTAGCTACCTTGATCTTTCGCCACTGGTTGTACAAAACACACAATTTGAAACCCGTGGGCTTACTAACTGGGTACTACTGTTTTATGTTACCCTGGTACTTTTGTTTACAAAAAAAGTGATTAACTCTAATATTATGATAGTTTTTGGTGATATTGCCATAATATTTCAAGTATAAATAAAATTGTGATATAAATATTTGAGGTTATAAGAAGAAATGAAATTTTATGCCAAATAATATAACTGAATAACCATGTAAATACCAGGAACATAAAAAACAATAGAAAAATACCCAGTAAAGTAGTCACGAGGTTTGAGCACACAAAAATCCCTTACTATACACACACATACAGATACACGGAAAGCATTCGGTCGAGTAAAATTATTGCTCATTTGGTCCTTTGCAATTCGTGGCAACCCCGGAAAGTTCTTCGGTGCATTTCATACGAGACAAACACATAATAACTACTAAAAACTTTATACTTACACAAAAGAATTCGTATTATAATAAGTATTATTGCAATTTGGTTTCGACGTTACAAAAGGGGGAATATTTGTTTAATTCATGGCAACACAGGTTATATTTTATTGGGTTCCCTATGGTAACTTTAAATAATACTAATTAATTATTAAACAAGGATATTTACAATGGTTTTTTTATGTATAAGGAAAAAACTAAACTATATATTGAAGGTCGGGTAGTAACCGACTGCAGTTTATTATATTTTATTTTATACCTTTTTGGGGTGGCATGTATTCATTTAATGAATCGCATTAATTTAGGTTCAATTTCTAGCATCTATTTAAATAAGTTAGTAATATATAAAATATTTAGGTTTTCTTGGTTTTACTTTTCATTACAAATAAATAAGTAGTAATATTAGACAAAGCAACACCTTAATTAATTGAAAAGAAATATACATTTTAAAATTCTCTCTATTTTTGCAGTAATTTTATGTTTTTTTTTTCTTTAAGCCATATTTTATAAATTTATTGCACGAGTTTTTTGCAGCCAGTTACCAACCATTCCCCTTCTTATTAAACTAGTGTTCAAGCGACGTAAACAAAGTGTGATGTTATTTACAAAACTCAAAACGTAATATTAGAAAAAAAAAACTAAACACAATTCGAAATATCTAAATTTAAAGCATATTTTTATGTAAAAAAGAAAATCACAATATTTTAGCATTTTAAACATTAGGCTTATATAGGCGAAACAATTTTGGATGGAAAACGCAAACTGAATGAATTCATTCTCAATCCGATCGTTCATTCGGAATGGAACGGATCAAAGTCGTTCATTCATTCATTCAGTTTGAAAATAAAGTTATAAACATGGTCTTAAATAAATAATGCACGTGAAATATAACATAATATGTAAAATATAACGGAGGGAGCATACATTTCGGTGTGTTTAACATAGAGAAAAGCATACAAAATATACACAGCAGCAGAAATATGTTTTTTATGAGACCATAGTAAAAACAATGCCCAGATATATGGACCAAAACGTAAGAAATCAACACACTTATCCCCAAAACAATAATAATAATAAAACAAGAACCTTAAAACCTATTATTGCATCATTCGTAACAGAAATACTCAAAATAAGGCACTAATTTACACATAAAAAGATATTTTTTTTAGTTTTTGCCATAATCTGAGCATCATTATTTACTATAGGCTGCATATACTGAAAAAAATAACAAGAATATTTAAAACTAAGTGTTATACAATAAAAGCTACATATATGAATACATTTAATACTGCAACGGGGTTGACTTGGAGATTTTTCACGTCAAAGGAGATAATTTATTTAGAATTTGAGGAATATCATCAATTATAACCGTATAAGGCTTTTTGGAATATAAGACATGATAATTTAATCGAAAAAAAATCTAAACAATTTTTTGGTATATGTATTTCATTGTATAGGAAAATGAGTTCTATTCTCATGGAAATAAGGTTTAGATTAGATTGCTGGGACCACCTGCTATGCCATGTAATGAGTCTAAATATTTCGCGACTTATCAGCTTAGAAGTGCTTTCACATTTATTTGGTAGATAAGAAAATTGAGGCTACAATCTGCCATACTTTTAGGACGCTGAACATTTATGTAATATTCACTTTTTTACATTTTTTTTCACAAAAAAACGCGTTTAAATATCAAAAAAATGACAAAAAACCTCAATTTTCTCACCCACCACAGATTCAAGATACATAATACAGGGCAACGATACAAAAATAGTAAATTCTAACAACTAGGAATTGACCAAACTGCTATTTATAAAGTATAGGACAATTATTAAGGGCCTCACGAGTGTTAATCTACATACACACGCTGTGAACATAGTTACTGAAAGTCGGGACCTTAAATCCCTTAGTTAATTTGGTATAGTACCTAGGTATTTCGAAAAAACTTGTCTATATGCATAAAGTACTTGTGTGAAGATAGAAGAAAATATGAAGAATGCTAACTGCCGTTCTTCCCGGCATGTCATAGAAGGCGACTAAGGGATTAGGGGTGTATGGAATCTACTGGGCGATAGGATAGCAACCTGTCACTAATGTTCCATGTGACAACCCCAATATTTAATATAACAAGGGATCTAGGAGATGTTTTCATGTCTCCAAGGTCTGTCCACCCCGAAAGGGATTAAAGGACGTGAATTTATATGTATATGAATGAAGATAGTATGTTAGTGTGTGTGTATGTAAATTAACACACAAGAAGGAATCCCTTAATTCAATTTGAGGAATACATTTCGTACAGCTAAGCTTTTACTGTGATTTAACTACAAATTTACAATAACATTTAGTGTTTTAGAATACATTTTTATACTATTTATTAGAAAAAAAAAACTTCTATACATTTATTAAATTAAAATATTTTGTATACGGTAACTGTCTTGTTAGGTTTGGCGTGAACGTCAGTTGTGACCATCGGGAAATGTCAGTCAATTTTCAGTTGAGTATTTGACGGATTCATACGTCAAGATTGACTTTTAGGTTGTAATTTAAAGTTTTATATCTTTGTACAGTTTAATTAAGTAGAAGTAATGATGATAAGAATACTATACAGACTATTTTTGGTACTCTTTTAAGAAATGGAAAACACCGCCATCTCCCGACGCCACCACGTACCATTTCACACCAAACCGCGTCCACTTTCGATAATCTAACTATCTAATGCATTAGGGTTTTGGCAACATTTGTTTACATCAAAAACGAAGACAATACATGATTCTTGGGTATACAACTTGAGATTATTAGGTTACAAACGAGATATGGCAAAAGCAACAAAACGATAGACAGGATCCCTTTACGACTATTTATGCACATCGCGAAACTAAGAAGCGAGCTTATTCTTTAATTAATTGAGGGTAGACGGTAAACCTGACAATAACAACGGTTTAGTAGCAGTCTATGAGGAAAATAGGTCGTAGTATCTATAGATAAAGTTCATTTTTGCATGCACATAAATAGGCATAAGTGGTCTGTCCTAATACTAACCACACACACGCACACATATACAATATTTAATACATAGAAAAAGGACACCCACACATTAAAGCATGTTATGTTTATACCGTATTCCCAGGGGAGTGCATACAAATTCGAGAATTCCTCTTACACGTTGGGGACGACACCTGGCGCCCTCTGTTATTAAACTCCCAAATTTGCACTCTTCCACACCGCAAGCTACCAGACACTAACCTTAAAAATTATATTTGGAACACTAAAATAATGTCTTTTACGGCGTGCACTGTCGCAGCTTGAGCACTCGCTGACACTTGGTCTTGTCTTCCGGCCGTCACCGTGACAGCCGCTGTCAGTCCTGTCAGTTAGGTGGCGCGGGCTTTGGCGGACTCCCGCTGGCGTCACTCGGTCGTGTTGAAGTACTCGGAGGCGTTGCCACGGCAGATTGGACACGTCCGGTTCGACTGTAAACGTGATCACGGGTTAGCTTAGATATAGGACAAAAATGCCTTCATTACTATTATTAAGCCTTGCAGAGTAGTCAGAGGTTCAGGTGTCCATCTCCGCGATTGCGAATTCTATGGCTACCTCGAACCCATGTGTAAACCAGATAGTCAGTACTCAATGTGACAGGTGGTAAGCCATGTCGCCATTTACAAGCACAAAACAGATAGGTTTCCTCACGATGATTTTTCTCATCGCAGTGGTCGGTGCGTTTCGCAAATGTATATTTAATTGTATTGTAGATATAGGCATGAACATAATTCTTTTCGGGGTAGACAGACACCAGGAGACACTTAACTTATCTCCTTGGTCTTTTATGAAATGTTATAATCTTAGGCTTGAGTGCCTGTCTCCGAAATTTTAAACACTTGCTAGGTGTGGGTCACTCGAAGCCCGCGTTTCACTAGATAGACAGCACCCAACGTGATAGGTAGTGACCCATATCGCCGTACATAGGCATTATCTATCACGAGGGCTAGGCGGGTTTCCTCACGATGTTTCCCCTCACCTACTCGTGAAGTTAAGATTCCCAGTGGTGGCAGAGTCAAGAACTACGCTTTTCTTCTGCTTTCCAGTCCGGTCATTGATTATATATGCTATATATGTATGTATCTATCTATAATAAGTATACATTTCTTAAACATACGTTGACTAGTACCCTTAACACAAGTCTTAAATGAACGTACCAAGGGGCTATAGTCTATTCGCGTTAAGAAAATAGTGACGTCATGATATTCAGAGGTTAAACAGGCCAATGAGACGTGAGTAAACGAGAAAACAAGTCACATTGACCAATTGCAGACGACAGTTGTCACGTCTCATTGGTCAAATCGTGGGGACTGGATGACGTCACTATTTTCTTAATGCGAATGTACTATAGTTCAATTGGTGTCCTATAAGTATTAGTAGTGTTTGTAACTCACCCTCAGCCATTTGTCAACACACTTGGCGTGGAACTCGTGTGCGCAGGGCAGCACCCGCAGCGTCTGGCGCGCCTCGAACTCACACATGCACACCACGCACAGCGACTGCTCGCCTGAGATACATACACACGCGTTGGTTATAACACAAGCATACATACATACAGACGAACGACAAATATACGGATAATAGCTGTAATTTAATACAACAACAAAAGACATGTGGCGACCTCTAGAGCGCCACACACACAGAGAGAAACTTAAGTAAATCAAAGTTGCAATTAGTTAAACATAATTACCACAGATGTTGCCGCCAAGAAAAAAATAATAATTGCACACAAATCAATTTCCTAGAACGCGCAATTGAAATATTTATCGGAAACAAGATATATAGAAATTTCCAAGTCAGGCCATTAGCCTGGACGAACACCTGCCCAGGTAGGAAGCTTCCTTCCTTCCTTTTCTGTAGGACACAGTGGATCCGACAGACAAACGCATTCACGACCATTAAGTTCAGGTGTCCATCTCCGCAATTGCGAAGGTAGTTATTCTATGGCCACCTCGAACCAAGTCAGTACTCAATGTGACAGGTGGCAAGCCATGTCACCATTTACAAGCACTATTACTTGTTCGGGGAACAGGTAATTTAATACGTTTATTCAATTCAAAACATCTGAAATAAGTCCCCATGTTAAGTTACGTAATACTATATTAAACTATATGTAAATCCCTTCACGTCATGTCCTTCAATCCCTTTCAGGGTGGACAGAACCTCGGAGATTTAGTATCTCCTAGGTTACTTCTTATCATAAATATTAGGGTTGAGATGTCATAAAATGGAACATTAGTGAAAAGTTGCTAGCCTATCACCCAATTAATCCCATTTACCCCTTAGTCGCCTCCTACGACATGCTAGTTAGACTAGCTTGGAGATACATACACGTAATTGATAAACTACTTTTGCCTAAGACTAGTTTAACGATCTCCGTGGTGCGATCGGTCAGACGCCTGAACGCTAATCGTGAGGTCCCGGGTTCGATTCCCGGTGGAGGCAGAGTTAAGTATTACGCTTTTCGTCTGCTTTCCTGTCTGGTTGTTGATTATATATGCTATATATGTATTTATCTATATATAATAAGTATATATTTGTTAAATATACGTTGACTAGTACCCTTAACACAAGTCTTAAATGAACTTACCTAGGGGCTAGTTCAATTGGTGTAATAATGTCCAATTATTATTATTATATATATAGTATCTCTTAGGACACTTTTTAGCATAAATATTAGGGTTGTGATGTCACAATATGGGTTTGGCCGGTAACATATAATCTCAACGTCACAGTAGCGCGCTAAACCTCTTACCCTGGTGCGTCTGCGGCAGGTACTTGTAGCTGGGCAGGGAGTCGATCTGGTGGCGCGGCAGCCCCCGGGGCTTCGCCTCCCCCAACCGCTCAGCCAATGACAGCAGCGCCTCGTAATTCTCCGTCTCGGGAGACGCGCGGGCCTCCTCTGGGCTGCCTTGGCGAGATTCCGCGTACCCGCTCAGGGGGAACATCGCCAGCACGTTCAGGAACAGCTGCGGATGCGAAATACATACATGTTGGGGCGACATCTAGTGTCAAAGAGAGAAACTTAGTTTGCAGTTAGTTCCACGTAAATGTCACAGATGGCGTGAGCACAATAATCGTTATCGTGTAACGCGCAATTGAATTATTTATACAAAAATTTCGTGCTCAGACCGTCTGAGATTCCTCTTATGTAGGACGCAGTGGATCCTACCCTACGGTGTTTTAATTACTTTTGGGGGACAGAGGCTTAGGGAAACTATATCTTCTAGATCACGTTTTGAGATAAATACTGGGGTTGTGAACATTGGTGACGGGATGCTAGCCATAAAACAGCCAATATAATCCATTGACCCCTAGTCCCTTAGTCGCCTCCTACGGCATTTTATTTATTCACTCACACCTACTTCCACCTTCTCATATTGTTCTTCAATAAAATACAATTCTTAACAAGAATAGCACCATCCGGGCATCGAACCCTCACATACCTGGTAAGTGGAAGCTCCCGGCAAGGACGTCATGTGGAGAGGAGGCAGCGCGGCGCCCAGCAGACCGCCCCCGCCCTACGCATACAACACACGAGTTAGAATTGTGTATTATACAATTTATATTTATTTAAGTTTAGTTACAAGACTGATAAATATAGTCGGTTTTTATTTAATATAAGTTCAAGTTGATGTTTAAGTTCAATTACAATCAAGTATATTTTAATTTATAAAATTATGTTTATAAATGTATGTATTAATTATATTCATTTCATGTTCTTAGTTTTAGGTTCTTTGTTTAGTCTTTACTCATTTGCACTAGGCGAAACCTGTAATGATCGGTGTATGTGAATGAATAAATAAGTAATATTCGTTTATATATAATATTTATTATAGTATAAAAATAAGGTAGGACACTATTGAACTAGCCCCTTCTTAGGTTCATTTAAGACTTGTGTTAAGGGTACTAGTCAACGTATATTTAAGAAATGTATACATATTATATATAGATAAATGAATATATAGTATATATAATCAACAGCCAGACTGGAAAACAGAAGAAAGCGTAGTTCTTAACTCTGCCTCCACCGGGAATCGAACCCGGGACCTCACGATTAGCGTTTAGGCGTCTAACCGATCGCGCCACGGAGGTCGTCAATGATTCATATGTAATTGGTATGTCACAGGTTCCCTGAAGAGGAATAAACAAATAAGTATAGTCTCACCTGCGTGTGTATATGGTGTATGGGGTGGTGGTGCCAGCGCGGCGCTCGGGGCACGAACCGCCGGGGCACCACGCCGCCCACCGGAGCCACGCCACCCACGCCGCCCACGCCGCTCGAGCGACGCTGCAACATAGCGTACACGAGTATATAATGTAAAAGTTATTATGATTTTATAGAATAAAGTATTCGTATAGAGCTATTAATATACAGGTTATAATTATGTTATAGAATAAAGTATTCATATTCTGAAACTAAGTAATGCCTCACACACAGAAATTCTTAGATTCTCACCGAAATACTATCTATAACTATCAATAATTACTGTTATATAATTTATCTAATGCTCGTATTTTGACTTGTGTAACATAAATTCAACGTTGTTATATCTAATTCCATTCAATCAATAAAACGTAATTTAATGTAAAAGCCCAAGCCTTAGACTCAATATCTCTTCAGTAATAGTATGAAGTTGCTAGTAAAAATTTTACCCCAAAAATAGCATCACTATTCTATGAACAACTTCAAAAAGCGTCACTTATGCTATTCCACCAACAACTTCCCACTTTTCTTGAAGTGATATTTCGCAAAAAGAATTACTAGACTCGGATCCTTGATTTCCCCATTTCCTTATTATAAAAATAAAAACAGCGAATCTCTGAAAAAAAGCCATAACAGATCCTCAATATTAATGTTACACATTCCCCCTATTTTTCCATTTTCTTGCAAAATAAATAAAAACCGCGAATCTCTCAATTACAGCCATAACGGATCCTCAATATTACTCTTCCAACTATCTCCCCCTATACCAGTATACTCATATATACTCAGTACCTATACCAGTGGTATACCAGTATATACTCACGTGGTGGTGCGAGAGCGCGTGCCTGGCGTGGTGCGCGGGCAGGATCTCGAGGGGCGCCCCCCTCGCCTCCACCAGCAGCGGCGGGTGCGCCACCTCCCCCCGCAGCGCCCCCACCTCACCCCCGAGCAGCTCCACGCGAGAGTCACCGCGCTACAAAGAGACGGAGGTATATGTTAGAAGAGATAAGCATGTTAGGAGTAACTGCCTCGGACTAAGGTAATATTACGCCATTTAAATTTAGCGTAGGGAATAAATGGCGAATTTAAAATTAAATATTATAAAGGACAAAAGTGTGAAAACACATTAATATATTCAAAAGACAGTTTTTTTGATACTAAAAAGAGATACAAGTATACGTTAGAAGAGATAAGCATGTTAGGAGTAACATTGAATGATAGAATTAAAAATGGTGTGATAAGGGAAGGTTGCGGTTTGAAAGAAGATGTAGTGACTCAGATTGAAAAGAGCATGCTTCAGTTTGGACATATGCGGATGAATGATAGCAGATTGACAAAAGGAATGTATATGAGTGAAGTGGAAGGGCGGTTACGTAGGGGCCGGCCTAATAAGACATATAACAGTCAGATAGACGCTATATTGAAAAAAGGTGACGTTAGGAGTACCTATAACCGCCGAGTGTGTTTGAGTGTCAATGAAGCGAAAGTGGTCTGTCAGGATCAGGACAAATGGGGATCCGTGATCTCTGCCTACCCCTCTACAGGGAATCAGGCGTGGTGTGTATGTATGTAAAATTTACTTCTATCATAACGGTATGATCTGTAAGCAACTGGGGCCTAACTCCACTAAAGTATTGCAGGCACATGTACCAAAGTGTCAAATAACGGCCACTGAAGTATTACTGTATCGATACTGAAGTAATATTGTGCCTACAATGGATTAGAGGAGTAAGAGTCCAGATTAATCACTTATGGACACATACACTAAGTATATGTATAACCGCCGAGTGTGTTAGAGATGTATGAGTGTCAATGAAGCCAAAGTGGTTTGTCACAGGGACAGATGGGGATCCGTCATCTCTGCCTACCCCTCTACAGGGAATCAGGCGTGATGTGTGTATACATGTACATATAACCTATTCACAATGCTACGAACAAAACCACCTTCTCAGCCACTATTTTGGATTAGTTACTTTTGAGATATTGTAGGACATTACAAGTATTGAACTAGCTCATTGTAAGTTCATTTAAGACTTGTGTTAAGGGTACTAGTCGACGTCGAGTCTTCCTGTAACCACGGCCTATGCAACTGGATCATAACGTCGGATGAAATAAAGGTATCTATATCTTTATTAATTTAACGTGATACGACCCGGTCTCACATAGTAAATAAATAAAGAGTATAAATTGCAAGTGTTTAAAAATAAGTATATTTAGAAATATATACATCTGCAACACACAAGGACTACTACAGTTAGAAAAAACATCGTTGAGAAACCTACCTATTCCTCTGAAGAGATAATATTCTGACTACTTTTAACTACTCAACAAGGGTTAACATTTAGAAAGCGTTTATCTTTATTTATTTATTTTTCACACACTACACTAACACACCAGCTAAACAGTTCTGACAGATTACCACCCCAAGAAACCTTAGGATACCAAACAACCTTAGCGGTTACGTCAACGCTAAACTAATTAGCACCCTGCTAGGGTGGGACGTAAAGAGATAGCAAACTAGCTGCCCTTCTTTCCAGCATGTAGGAGGCGACTAAGGGACTAGGGGTCAATGGATGTTGGGTGATAAGTTGATGACCTAGCAAGTTGTCACCAATGTTCCGTTATAACATCGCAACCCCAGAATTCATGCTAAACGCGTGACCTAGGAGATATTATAACAAAAACATAATCTGTAGTAATTCTTTTAACAAGTATTTATGTAAATATCAATATAGTTATTTTTAAACACTCGCGATTTATACTCATTTTATCAACTATGTGAGACCGAGTCATATCACGATAAATTTATAAAGATATCTGATTATATAAACGTCGGGTAAAATGAAGGTAATCAGATAGATATCTTTATAAATTTATCGTGATATGACCCGGTCTCACATAGCTAATAATATCAATATAATTCATAAGTTTTGCTCACATAAGGCCCTTTACACCTCGTATAAGTGATTTCTGACATTGCAAGTTGTGAAACGTATCTCTTGTTCCATAATTATGAAGATACAAACGTAACTTCCTTCTCTGTTCACCTCTTAAGAGATAAGTCTTGTACCATTACCGACTCACCTGAACATTGTGCACGTAGTGGTGATGATGATGAGGAGGATAGCCCGCGTACGGGAGACCAGCGTACACCGAGCCCACCTACAACAGAGCAATAGTCAGCCACCCAATAGGCACTTAGACAGGGACCATTGCCTGTACAGCTATAGTATACTCTCAGGATAGGTTTAAGGTGAAAACAAGTAGCTTACAAAGTTAACGTATTGAAAAGGGTGACGTTAGGAGTACCTATAACCGCCGAGTGTGTATGAAGTGTATGAGTGTCAATGTAGCGAATGTGGTTTGTCAAGAAACAAATGGGACACGTGATCTCTGCCTATTCCTTGGTAGGAAAACCGGCGTGATGTCTATCTAGGTATCAAACTGTACCATTTAGGTTTAGTATAAGGCTTGACGTAACCCATATAAACTGAAGAGCATGTATGAGAAGGTTAATGGATATTTGAAGCAAGAGATTAGTCACCCGTTCCAGGTGTCCTAATAGTCTCTGCCTATCCCCTTAGGGACGTAGAGGCGTTAATATATGTATGTATTATAATATGACCTACAGAAATAGTGATTTGTAAGCTATTGAACTTCATCTTAGGTTGGCTACCCTGAGTGTTAATTACTATAGCAATACAGGCAAGGAAGGGATTGTATAGGGCAAAAAATATAATATAGAGTGATTTTACTAAGCACCCGCATTGTGTTTTTAGTACGGGATTGCTTCAAAGGGTAAAAGTTTATCCCTTTTATAAATTTAATGAGGTTGATTGATTTGAAGAATATTAGGGACTTTAATTTTATATTCATGGTGGAAAACAAGATGGCGTATTATAAAAAAATGATTTAGCGCCATCTATATTTGGATTCGTGACATAATTGAATTTTTTATTAATAAATATTCGGAAACCCCCATTTATATTAAAGGATACCCAATAACAAATGAAATTAAAATAAGTGAAGCGACTTAACTATGAAAATATAGCTTAGATACATATAATACTGTAAGTTAAGCAGCTGGTAGGACGTGCACGGGATTCTCTTAGCGGAATGAGTTAACTTACAGCTGTCACTTTGACAGCTGTCAAACAGTTGACATGGCAAAACAAAAAGGTACCATCACATAGAACTTAGTCGACCTGTGAGTAAAGAATCGTGACACTAACACCACCAAAATTAGTGAAAAAATAAGTTTTTTATTCACATATCACTGGACAATCACATAAATGGACGATTAATTAAAAATTAGCCTTTATGTGAGCACCCAACGACTGACAATTTCGTAATACAGTAACCAAGCTTTTACCATAAATATAATATCGTTACAGTCATGAAGAAGCGATAAACAAATATCATATTAAATAATAAGTGCACACACGGTCCATGCCTGTTCACGAAGCCCGCCGATGCCTCTACGCTATGGCCAAAGAGTGTCCTCACACAAAACAAGTGCAAAAATATAAAAAAATATGCGAATCTATGTCCTAGTGTGACAGGGGCTGCTAACAATAGCGTGTTGCGATTGGTTAATGCGACAGTTAAGGAACGATTCACACAAGGGGAAAACTTAAACTATTGTTAATGTGTGCTTGCATTTCTTTTTAAACTAAACATTGACTATATAGTAAATATTTCTTAAATCAAACATGCGTATACGTGTATACGTGTAAGTTAGTTAAAAAATCATAGATATAGTACTGTTGAGCATATTACTTCCAAAGTCTTACCGTGGCGTCCTGGTTCCGTGCCAGAGGAAAAGAGATAGAACACTCAAGCGACACACAAAAGCTCTATGTCATGTTAGGTTACACCTACGCCCCAATTAGTGCGTTAGAGCTAGCAGGCATGGACTGTGTTTGGACTTCACAATCTTTCACTTATGGAAATGCAGGATCTATCGTTACGAATGCAGTCCAACCGCAAACCACACTGTCACTGCCTTGGAATAAGGTCTTATACAATAGTAAATATTACGCCAATTTAATGTAGGCAATAATGGCGAAATTTTTGCCTAAATATTGTGAAGGATTAAAGTGTGAAAACACTAAAATTTAATCCAAGGAGTTTTTTTTGGATAATATTCTCTAAAAAACTGCATTAAAAGAATGTTACATTCAGAAAAAAAAATGTGCAGTCGTTTGCAGTTGAACCGCAGTTTACCACAAAACTTTAGCTTATAATAAACGTATATGCTGTGACCTAATCTTGTCTGTACACGTCTCAATATTAAATTAATAAAATAATTAACATATACAGGCAATTTAGGCACCTAGTACCACTGTTCCAAGCGCTAATATATCGTAAAACATTACATTTTAGAACATTGAAGATTGGAAAAAACAATACACAAAAGATTATTCGGGACAGAGTCTATATTGGTGGGATTCTGCGGCGCCGAAAGCGGCCATAGCACCATTGGACACTCTGCTTTGGGCGTCGCAAAACGCTACTCGTTACATAACTATGGTGTACGCATGTTAGGTATTGCTTAACTCGTGATGTGTTGCGTAACAAATGAAAATACAACATAATGTAGTTATATGTAGATACGGTAAAATAACAGAGGCATATATAAATATTAGATGTCGCCTTCCAGAGTGGTTAGGTCATGCAAAAAGTTCTAGGAAGACTTCTCGAATATTTAACAAAACTAAATTCTGTGTGAATAATGTTAAATTTAGTTTTTCATAAACTTTGTTATATAATATATTAATGCAATGATTGTACTTCAAAATATTGAAATAATATAAGTATAAAATTGGAAAAAAAACATTTTTATAAACAAAAAAGAGGTAAAAAGAAGAAAGTGACAACACTCCGAAAGCGACATCTGTCCACCAAACAAAAAACTCATTCCTCTATTGACAGTGTGGTAAGCCTTGTGCTAACAGACTCTAAGACAACGACGTAAGGTTGAGAACCCCTTGACATGAACCATAGCCAATCAGCGAAGGATCCCAGCTCAACACAAAAGTTAATGCAGGCGAGACAAGGCCAGTGAGTACTGCTACTGCCCGAGGGGAGGGGAGGGGAGGGAACTGTCGCTCGGCCATCTCGATATAACTATCGGCGATCCCGGGCCCCTAGACAAGGGACCAAACGCTAAAGACGACAGAAATCAAAATATTTGACATAAGTTATGACACTTGACTGTCGGAGTGGAATGTCATTTTGTATTAACTGACATTTCATTTGATTTCATCCGCCTTAGCGATTGGCTACTAGGCTAGGGGTCTCGTTGGTTAGAATTGGGATCATAGATAAAATTATATTGGGATAGTCCGTTAGTGGTAGGTTCTGTTGACTTTACCCTGTTTTAACCCAACTTGCGTAGTATTAATTTTGTTAAAGCGAGGCATTGGTAGCAAGGTCTAGCTACCTCTTCTCTTATTTTGTCAAATTTTTAAAGAATTTTTGTAGGTGCACATTACCTTATGAGACTGAACTGTTTTAAGGTTACAATTGTACGTTGGTCTTTGTAATTTGTTTGTGTATAATAATGAACTCATTGTTACTTGTATACCATTACAGTAGAACACCAAATTTAGTTCTTATTACTTATTTTTTATATGAATTGATTCATTTTTTGTCTGCCATTACTCGTAGAAGAATTGTAAACAAGAGAGACAATATAGTAAAATCTATTGTTTGCCTTCAAACTTCCCACGAGGGTATTCAACAGAACCATGACCATTTGACAAGTCCCAGGACAACCTGAGGAGTGGGAAACCAGGGGACTCCAGGAGCTGCAGAGAAAGCGGGAACAAGCGCTTGGGCATGCCGGGGAGGGATCATCCAGAATGTTCTCGGACTACGGGAGGGACAAATCTGCTTATACGTGTAGCTGGTGTATTACTAGATTGTAAATATTTTGTGGAAATGGTCAATTCTTTAACATTTGCCCATTATAGTTCCCATTTTGTAAAGGAGATTAATTAAGAGATCGGTACTCTATTTTGATGGGCAGTCAATTTATACGTAAGAATTATTTTTGACGTAGATTTTAATACATTTACAAACAAATGTTTAACACATTCGCTAAATGACGTGTACAAGAGTATAGACCCAAATAAATTACCCCAATTAGGTGTTCTCTAGTACTTTACCCAAACCTTTGCCATGCAGTGTTAACCCATTCTAACATAGATATTATTATTTAGAATGCAATGCTTCGTGGCGTCTACTGAGACAGTTAGGGAAGCAGATTTGCCCTCGGGCCGAGGGAGCAGGAGGTGGGTTCAGTACCTGGTGGTACCGCAGCGTCGCCATGGCCGGGATGAGGGGCGCGGCCCAAACCTCGCCTCCGCTGGGGGGCACCTGCCGGCGGAACACGGGTCAACGCCAACCTCACACACCCCTATATACCTGAGCCTGTTACGGGCCGCTCCGACTCTCAAAGAACAACTACTGCCATCTGTTGATGCGAGCGAACGGGACTCGAACCCGTGAACCTTTTTGTGGTCTAGCGAATCAGTGGGTTGGTCGGTTTACACACATACATTTCGGTACATCATAAATTGAGTTTGAATGCTAATAATTTGTTTTAAATATCAATTTGTGTGTCGCATCTCAAGATTTCATATTAGTCCTGTAAATACCTGCTAATCTACGCAGCAGGTTCAGTAATATAATGTAACGTGTATAAGAAATAATTAAAAAATGGATAGACGCAGTTTCTTTGATGTCGTCTCAATTTTGATGTCAAATTAATTTATTGTCTTCGATTGAATCAAATGCTTTTGCAAGGTCGAGGAACTCGTTTTAATGAAATTGATTTGAGTAGTAATAACTTCGAAACTATGAAAGCTATTAAATTCTAGTGATGTTTTTGAGTTTCTATGATGAACCACTATTATTTAAAACTACGTAACATAATAAATGACATCTATTAAAACAGCAAATTAAGTAATTTTTACGGCCTACTCCTTTAAACAATTTCCTGTACCAAAATGTATGATCTATGATTACAATAAACTGTTATATTAAACATAATCCTGCACAAGGTATCTGAATACAAACATGTTCATCTTATACTAACAGAAATTGAAATAAATTAACAAAATCATTTCGGACACTGTTTCAAACGTTGAAATTACTTTTGATAATTGAAACTTAGACTTTTTTATATAATTGAAATATTAAATCTAAAATACAGATATTTTTGGTTTTTAGCATACATATATATTTTGTGAGCACTATGTGAACAACATCGACTCTAATGCAATAAAAATAAATAAAGTGATTTCGAAGTATAAAACAGTGTCTTTCAATAATATAAGATACTATATACACGATTTAAGAGATTAACTAAGAAATACCGAAATATAATTACAAATTACGCTCAATTCGTAATTCTTAAAACGTGTCATATATATTTTTTTAAGTTTATCTAACAAACTTATATAGATTAATTTTGGTTCCCTAATGTAATCCTATCTATAATTACATTCGAATCAGTAAAGTAATATTTATATAACATAACAAGTATTTTGACGTTAAAACCATAATTTACCGTGACCATTGATGGCGAGCGAATATTAAAAAAGATTTAGTAATTTTAATAATCAACTATTCAGCTTGTTCACAATAGCTGTTAAGTTATATAGTTGTTTAATAGAGTGTATTGGATCATACAAAATTTCTATAAATGAAATATATTCACATAGGGTATGAAATCGTTTCGGGGTTGAGTATGCACCACCGACTGAGAATTGAATGCTATTTTTTACAGTCTCCTACGACAAGTAATAGCCTAACAAACAAAACACATGATACTCGTTACGTTATATAAATATACACATTAAATAAAATTATTTTATCTTGACAACATGGCTCCAATTACTAAAACAGCATTTAAAGATCGATTAAAGATTCTCTATCATTCGTAACTCTTTGTCTATATGTAGTATTATTCATATGAGTGCAAGTGAGGGTACATACCTGCGTGCGCTGCGGGTCCCTGGCGGGGTGCGGCCACCCGCCTCTCAGCGACATCTGTTGGACACGAGCGGAACTAGTTAGGGGGGCTAGATATCTAGAGTAGTTAGGCGACATTATTGCGATACGATGAAATATATGAAGAATAAGTTTGTATGAGTTACAAAAATTTAATCAAAAGTATGTAAAAAATTAAATTATATAAACAATAAAAAGAACCGCGGAACTAAGCTATATTAAATACTTTAGATTCTTAATATTTCATTCATATTATGTAAACGTCTCATAAATCTTTCTGGTGAAATTTTTGGATTTGACAGTATCTGCCTATCTCTAATATTGTCTTTTGTTCTTATATACGTAAACCTTATAATAAGTTACTGGGACTGCACTTTTAGCGCTCACTGCACATAATGTAATTAGTATACATATAAACTATAAATCAAATGTTTTCATTCATCATAAGTACAAGCCAAATTTTTGACTGACAGTGGTTGTCTCTTTATATTGACATTCTAGAGGCAGTTACACGAGACAAGTCTATAATGAACTCAGCAAGGGGCTAGTTCAATTGACGTAATACTATTGTACAAGTAGTAATAAGGTGTTACCGGATTGATATCCAGGAGCAGGGGCGCGTGGTGCGCGTGGGCGTCCCACAGGTGGGCGCTGGGAGGGGAGCCCCCCACCCCCGCGGACGCTGCCGCTGGCGCCGGCGCGTTCGACGCGTAGCGGGCGCGGCGTCTGCAAACAAGTATGTATATATGTAGTTACGGTAGTTAAAAATACATACACACAAATGCATTACCGTCCTTAAATCCTTTTCGGGGTTGAAGGAACCTCGGAGATTTAGTATCTCGTAAGGTTACTTTTTAGCATGAATATTGAGGTTGCGATGTCATATTGGAACATTGGTGACAGGTTGCTAGTCCATCATATCTATGGTAATACTAAACGTAAATATGATGCTTGATTAATATCATGCGTACCCATATACTATGTTTATAGGTATCAAGTGTTTTCTAGTATACATACCATGGAGAGAAACATAAATTTGAATTGACTAAACTTTGTAAACCCTAATTAAGAAAAGGGGGTCACTGACACCTCTGACTAACCCCTGAAAGGAAGGGTGTGTATGTATGTACATAAGTAATATGACCCTTTTTATTTTATCACCAAACCATACCACTACTCAAATTAGCCCTACAAAACCACTCTTTTTACAGATTCGCGATTATCATTCATTTTGGTTAGTAGTTGACCCGTGATTGGCCATTGCAACATGTCCGAAACGTCGGCTAACAAAGGCAATACTTTGTTTATAAAACATACGCGATAAGTCCTGTTTTCTTGTAAAATAGCCGGTCTCCCTCGCCCATACAACTATACACTAAACTATACTTTTGACGACCTCCGTGGCGCGATTGGTTAGACACCTGAACGCTAATCGTGGGGTCCCTGGTTCGATTCCCGGTGGAGGCAGAGTTGAGAACAACGCTTTTCTACTGCTTTCCAGTCTGGTCGTTGATTATATATGCTATATATGTATTTATCTACATACGTTGACAAGTACCCTTAACACAAGTCTTAAATGTACTTACCGAGGGGCTAGTTCAATTGGTGTAATAATGTCCAAATATTATTATAATACTCACGGCGGGTGGTAGTGCGCGCGGGGCGTCCTCCTCTCGCTGTTGCCGCCGTTCGACACGCTGCTGTCTCCTGCAACGCAAACACATGGGTTACATCCAACTAATCATACAACAATGACAAAATGTTCTATAGTCTATTCGAGTTAAGTAAATAGTGACGTCATGATATACAAAAGTAAACTGACCAATAAGATGTTAGATAATGAGAAAACAAGCCTCTTCGACCAATGGCGGACAACCGTTGTCACGTCACATTGGTCAAATCGTGGAGTCATAATGACGTCACTATTTTCTTAATGTGAATATACTATAGTAACATATACAGGGTGAAATTTTCATCACTGGCAAAACTTCAAGGGTAGATTATATGATCAAAATTATGCGGCCTGGCGTAATTACTTTAGTACCCTCCAGTACAAAAATATGGAGAAAAGCCTCCTCAAAGTTTGGGAGCCAATTCAGAATACATGGACTCCCTACATTATTTCATTCATAAGTTCTCATCCAATTAAACATCTTTCAACACCCAAAACAAAAAACTATCAACAACAAAACTAACAACTATCAACAGCAAAATATCCAAGTAAAAATCTAAATTTTTTACTAAACTCTATTTCTGTTGTACCCAATGCCGTTCTAGGGTTCGAAGAAAAGTCGTCATTAATCATCACTACGGCTTACCTGCTGTTTAATCCACAAGAACAATAAAAGTTGGTTGAACATTACATGCCACCAATGAAAATTATCAAAACACATCGATTTCATCACACATACATTGTATATGATGCTAAAAACAATTCCATTTCACTAGTTCTTCGATCTTTGTTCATTTTAATCCATATCGATAGTTATTATAACTAATAACAAATAATTTCATAACTTTTTATCGTTTTATCGTTCGTTCGTTGAAATTTTTGACAGATACATAAACAATTGAACATAGAGTAATTTTTTTACTTTTTAATTTAATGGCCTGGTTACATGTCTTAAAAAGTACATGATATTATTAGTGATAAAATAGTACATAAGTAAAATAAACAATTTTATTATTCTTGATTTACTTTTCATTGTTTATTCTTCATCTCATGTATATTTATTAATTTTCTCATACAAAATATTTAAATATTTATGCTCGTAGTAAGTCGAAAGTATGAAATGTAATACACTTCAGCCTGGCTGTATGACGCGAACTTTACTTTTTCTTTACTTTATCTGTGGCTAATTTATTTATTTGACTATGTTTGTCGTCATTTTAACAATTCTATGGAAAAACATCATTTTGTCTTGTCCGTCTGTTTGTTTCTTAAGATTTGGCTGTATGGCTTATGCACTTTGTGTGTAAATAAAAAAAACACAATGCTATGGCGGTTAAAAGTATTTTTGTTTGTTTGTCGTCTGAATTTATAATTTTATGTTTAATTGCTATTTCATAGTACAATAATCGTGGATGATGTTTATTAATGATGTGAAAGTAAAACATGGTTTAGTTATGTGAATGAAAATTCATACTTTAGTGGAAATGAAATTAATTATTGAAGTGGTTTCGAGGTTATAATTATCGAAATAAAACAGAAATTTGGAATCAAATGTTTTAAAGAACTTATCAAAGCGTAAACTAAAGGGAGATTAATTAGTAACCAGCATTGAGTAATGAGGCGATTAAGTTAAGTACAATCCATAACCGGCTAATGTTCATGTTGTGTTATTGTGTGCAGTGATGATTATTTGGATTAAAAGAATAGTGCGTAACATTGTCGGAATTAATGTTTAAAGGAAACCACTTGAGTATGTTCTATTGGCTTCCTGACCTGTGAAAACACTGTCTCAATAATGAAAAAAGTTTCATTCAAGATGCTTTCCTGGTCCACAAACGCAAGAGTACCATAGATAATAACATAGAATGTAAACTTACAATTTATGAATGAGCATGACCTTGGTAAGTAGTACGTTAATAGGGTACCCATATGTTATGAAAAATTTAAAATACAAATTGAAAAAATTGTCCAAAATTTCCAAAAATTTCCTCCTCTTTTTAGTATGAAAATGGGTTCTATAGGTGCTACTAATAGCCAGGTTAAAATATTGCCAGTGATGAATCTGTCACCCTGTATACACATATAATAATAAATAAGCTTTATTCGTAGAAACACATTGACATACACAGACAGGAAATTAAAAAAAGAAACAAAAGAGAAAAGGAGTTTATACGAGTAAGTTATTAAATCCTACATGTGCATGTCATTGCCCAGTGAAATGGTCCCAGCTCAGCATATATGCAATGATTGAAGTACAATCTATGCGCTGATCTTATGCTAAATAGATAGATTTTAGTTAATTTTATTTAATTAGGCTTGACTCTGTGTCAGTGGGTACAGAGTTCAAATCCCGCTTGAGTACGTACCAATGGAAATGAAGTTAAATGAAATTCTATGTACATTTTCGTAATTACAACACATTTAGGAAATGCACCGAATACTTGTTCATTCATACATATAAATTCATGTCGTTTAATACCTTTCGGAGTGGACAGAGCCTACGACAAACGATAATATTGTCTAGGTCACTTCTTAGCATGAATATTGGGGTTGTGATGTCATAATGTAACATTGGCAACAGATTTCTAGCCTATCGCCCAAAAGATTACATTTACCCATTGTCCCTTAGTAGCCTCCTACGACATGCCAGGAAGAACGCCAGATAGTTTGCATTCTTTTTATGTACCAGGCTATACAGGTATATAATAAGTACTTATTTCTTAAATACGTTGACTAATACCCTTAACACAAGTCTTAAATGTACTTACCAAGGGGCTAGTTCAATTGGTGTAATGGTGTATTACAATATTAATAACATAACATACGCTTCATCACTTATGTAAACAAATTCCCTTTATTGGCTGCTGTTTATCTATGTTGTTTATTTTTGACTTTGTATGTAGAATGATTTTTATTTCATTTCCAGTGAAACGCGGGCTTCGATTGGCCCATACCTGACATGCCTTCGAAATTTCCGAGATAGGCACTCAAACCTTAGACTACACTACAATAATACATACATACATTTAAATTCACGTCCTTAAATCCCTTTCCTCAGACTCAGAACAGAACTTCGGTGACATAATATCTCTTAAGTCACTTTTTAACATAAACATTACAATTACATATCTATATATTGCTATCATCTGTTGCATACCGGAAGACAGATGTCTGGAGATGCGGCGTCGCTTGCGCGAGGGGCTGTCGCCGGGTTTGGCAGATAGTTCGGTGTCAGAGGAGCCCCCCACCGCCCCCAGGTCCACGGGCAGCGCGCCTGCTAACGGGTTCGTGTCTTGGCCCTGGAACATTACATACATACATTAAATCTTAATCTATCATGAGAAAACATACATTCAAACACGCTCATTTCTCTACAGAGAGGTAGGCAAAGATCACGAATGCCCATACGTCTCAATCCTGACAAACCACTTTCGATTTATTAACACTCATACACACTCGGCGTTTATGGGCACATGGAACGTCACCCTTTTTCAATATGGCGTCTATCGGACTGTCATATGTCTTATCGGGCGAACGCTACATAACCGTCATTTCATGTTGATTATATTGATTGAGATATGTATATTTCATCCATCCGCTCCATGTACCCAAACCACTTTAACATACTTTTCTCTATTTTCGTCACTACAACTTCTTTCATACCACAACACTTTTAGTGCTACCCAAAACCACGTGATAGGTGGCAGTGGTACTCACCATGTGGTGGTGGTGATGGTACATGGCGGAGTGGACATCCGACGGCCCTGCCACCGCGTTACGGGAATCTGGAACACCACATATATACTCATCAATATAATTACAACATGTATATACATACGTATATCCATGTTGTTGTAAGCTGACGTTCTTCTCGGCATGTCGTTACAACTAAGAGACTAGGGGTAAATTGAATCTATTGGGCGATAGGCTAACAACCTGTCACCAATTTTCCATGTGTCATTACAACCCCAATATTTAAGCTACCTAGTTAGGAGATATAGTTAACAAGGAGATATTGTCGCCAAGATTCTGTCAACCTCGAGAGGGATTAAAGGCCGTGAACGTATGAATAAACAGTTGTACTAGATGAAAACGTAGTTTCGCTCGACCATAAACTTACATATACATATCCATGTCCTTTAATCACTTTTGGGTGGACAAAACCTCGGGAATATAATATGTGGTAGGTCACTCTTTAGCATGAATATCGGCAGTGCGAAGTCATAATGGATCATTGTTGACAGGTGGCTAGGCCATCGCCCAATATTCAATTTACCCCGAGTCTCTTAGTCGTAACGACATGAAAAACGGCAGCTAGTTAGCATTCTTTTTACGTCCCAGACTAGTACAGGGCAAATTTAAACAATACAAAAATTTACTTTTTACATATACAGGGTTATTTGTAAAACATCAACAACCTCGCAAGACCAGGTAGCTATCATCGTGAACAACAACATTTGTTCTACGACTTTTGATAATTTGACACATTTTACTTTCATACAAAAATAAATATCAATTTAATTTTACGTTTGAATGTTCTTAACTCTATGCATATTATATTATATTATTAATTAATGTATTGAGTTATGATAAAACTCGTAGAACAAATGTTGTTGTTTATGATTTTAGCTATCTAGTCGTGCGAGGTTGTTGATGTTTTTCAAATAACCCTGTATATTTGTACATTTTAACATATATTTTAACAATTTAAAAACATACGCGATGAGCATAAATCGCGAATCTCTTAAAACTATAATTATAAGTAAATAAATTACAATAATGTATATATAATGTGTATATCTCACCAGTCCTCCGCCTGTCCGGCCTCCAGGACCCTCCAGGAGCGCTGTTCACCGGACCACCTGCAATAGCCCAATAGTCAATAGTCACTTCAGTGCTGCTCTAGATATGACATACACATACGAGTACGTAAAAAAGGTTCAAGGTCGCTCGGCGTGCTATGGAACGGAAGATGCTCGGGGTTTCTCTGGTAGATCGCATCAGAAATGAGGTGATACGCCAGAGAACTAAAGTAACCGACATTATGAAAAGAATTGGCACGCTGAAGTGGAGTTGGGCTGGTCACGTATGCAGAAGGACTGATGGTCGCTGGAGCAAAAAGGTCCAAGAGTGGAGACCGCGTCTCAGTAAACGCAGGTTGGCCGGCATCGAATGGATGCGAACGGCCACTGACAGGGAGAAGTGGCGTCATTTGGGAGAGGCCTATCTCCAACAGTGGATTGATACAGGCTGATGATGATAATAGTACGTTGCAAGTATTTGGACGAGTGACCTAGATAGCAAGTGCTGGTAATTTCGGTGAGGGAAAACATCGTGAGGAAACCTGCCTGTTCGTCGAATAGGTAATAGTGCTTGTAAATGGCGACATGGCTTACCACCTGTCACATTGAGTACTGACTATCTGGTCAACATGTGAGTTCGAGGTACGAGGTAAGTACTTTGTAAAGGTAATGGTCGTGAACGCGTTTGATTTTTTTTAAAACATGACTGTTTCTCTCAATAGTTCATAGTAATATACAGATGACATGGTTTATCACTTGTCTCTTTGAATATCGAATATCAGGTAAAAAATAATAACCATAAGTTAATGGTGGGAACATAACTCCTGACTACCCCGTAAGGGATTCACTTATAAATGCTTATTTAATTAGTCTACGTTCATTTTTTGGACAAGTAAAGCAAATGAATGATTGCAGACTGACAAAAGGAATATATGTGGGTGAAGTGGAAGGGCTGTTACGTAGGTACCGGCCTAATAAGACATATGACAGTCAGATAGACGCTATATTCAAAAAGGGTGACGTAATAATTATACCTATAACCGCATAGTATGTATGAGTGTCAATGAAGCGAAAGTGGTCTGTCAGGACAAATGGGGATCCGTGACCTAAACCTACCCCTCTACAGGGAATCAGGCGTGATGTGTATATATGGTTTACAAAATGTCTCTTTTGACATCGAATATCAGTTAAAAACCGGTTTTCAAGTAACCAAAAACAATCATAAACCTAATTAATAGTGTCCAACTCATCTACCAACTACCCCGAACGGAAAGTACACTTATAAATACCTATTTACTAGTCTAGATACACCCTAAATCCCTTAGTCGCCTCTTATATCACATTGGGCGGGTGGGTGTGTCGAGTGAAACGCTGTTACGTAACTGACCCAGTGCCCTGCATAGCGTCGCCTTGACTTTCACCTCACGCCCACCGTTGCATCTTACACACCAATACCCTTATAATGTATTCGCTTTAAGAGAAATAGTGACGTCATCAAGGTCTCCATGATTTAACCAATGAGATTTTATAGGGGTTGTCTGTTATTGGTCAATGTGACTTCTTTTCTCATTTACTCACGTCTCATTGGTCAGTTTGGCCTCTGATTATCATGACGTCACTATTTACTTAACGCGAATAGACTATAGTCGCTTTTAACAAGACGTAAGACCAACGCGTTTACGACCATTCACCCTCCTGATTCTTACTCTCTTATGACGACCTCCGTGGCGCGATTGGTTAGACACCTGAACGCTAATCGTGAGGTCCCAAAGGTTCCCAGAGGCAGAGTTAACAACTACGCTTTTCTACTGCTTTCCAGTCTGCTCGTTGATTATATATGCTTTATATGTATTTATCTATATATAATAAGTATATATTTCTTAAATATATGTTGACTTACCCTTAACACAAGTCTTAAATGTACTTACCAAGGGGCTAGTTCAATTGGTGTAATAACGTCCTACAATATTATTATTATTACCCTTGCGGGGTAGTCAGAAATTCAGGTATCTCTCTGCAATTGCGATGGTAGTAATAAAGGACACATCGAACCCACATGTTGACCAAGTCAGTACTCAATGTAACAGGTGGACGCAATAATGATGCTAACTAGTTGCCGTTCTTCCCGGCATGTCGTATATCTAATGTACTAGTAGTAACCTGTCACCAATGTTCCATATGACATCACACGCCCAATTTTCATGCTAGATGACCTAGGAGATATTGTCATTTTTTCAAGGTTCTGTCCACCCCGAAAGGGATTAAGGTACGTGAATGTACGTATGTTAGGAAAGTAGGTCAGGTAAAATGTATGGGAGATGTTAATGTGAATAAAGGGTCAAGGTCAACTAATGCTTTTTGCAAAATATCAGTTCTGTTTCACTTAAATAACAGTCTCAAGTTGTTCGTGGGAAAGCAAAAGTGACAAAATTCAACACGATCACAGTGATATTGAACTACGATTGTGCTAAAACGCATTAGTAGACTTGGACCACGAACCAAATATAAAGAGGACCCGGCGTAAGGAGCGGTCCCCGTTATGCGGCGCGGAGTCCAAATGGCGTGTTTTAATTGGTGCGGAGTCTAAAACTGTGTAGTAGAAAGAAGATACCTGATTTGATTGGCCAATGCCGTGTTTTAATTGGTTGTAACATCACCCTCCATCCCGCGTACCTCGTTTCACCCCGCGTAATGCCACGCTAGTTTCCATACAAATATTGCGTAAGGCCCACTCCTCTTATGCATTACTCCATGACTTGTACCCCTTATCTCTAGTCTATTCTATAGGGATATAGGCGTGATATGTATGTACTTAGGTATATTCATAGAGTTAAAACAAAGTAAGAAATCACGGCTCCACATTTCATACACCAAACCACTAGCTTCACTACACCTCATACACAACATTCACCATTGCAATAACCCCATTACTCTGCCCCAGCCTTAAGGCTTAGTAAGCGTGAGCTTACAATGGGGACCTTGACTTTCACCCGCGGCCTTCGATTAGTTGCCAATCTGCTCACTGCTAAGACAACCTTGAGAACTATAGATTAGGTATAGGAAGGTACTTGAAATTACATACATACTAACCTAAGAGTCGAGATATCTTCTAGGTCACTCTTTAGTCTGTATATTAAGGTTTGTAATGTCATATGGAACATTAGTGACAGGACAGCCCATCTTTCAATAGATTCCATTAACCCCTAGTCCCCTAGTGATCTCCTTACAAAAAAAAAATTACAGAAACATCGTACAGTGAGGTAAAACATCGTATTCTCCGAACAGGTAGAACAGTGCTTGTAAATGGCGACATGGCTTACCACCTGTCACATTGAGTACTAACTATCTGGTTAACACGTGGGTTCGAGGTGGCCATAGAATTACTACCTTCGCAATTGCGGAGATGGACACCTGAACCTCTGACGCAAGGGTTAATGGTTGTGAGCGCGTTTGTCTTGTTTTGTCTTATTTAACACTACATAGTATAAAACGAAGTCGCTTTCTCTGTCCCTATGTCCCTTTGTATGCTAAATCTGCGAAACTACGCAACAGATTTTGATGCGGTTTTTTTCAATAGAAGAGTGATTCAAGAGGAAGGTTTATATGTATAATAATATCCATTAAATAGTGGAGTAGGCTATATACACTTCTGGACACATCTATTTGCCCACCCAGCATTTTCAGTTTCGTTTGGTCTTAGCTAAATTTTTTTATTAGGTCGAGTTAAAAGTTTTTTTGCAGTTTTTAAGGTAGCATATTCACAATGTCATTCAATAGTCTGTTTTTGAATTTCGAACACAGAATTTAAAGAAACAAAAGACAATTTGGAGCCTGTTTTTTGATATCAAACTATCGAAACCTAAACTCTAAGGTGGGCCTATAGATGTGTACGGAAGTGTATTTTATACCCGTGCGAAGCCGGAGCGGGTCACTAGTAAAGAATAAAGTAATAGTTAGGCGGTTACGTAGGGGCCGGCTTAATAAGACATATAACAGTCATATAGACCCTATATTGAAAGAGGGTGATGTTAGGAGTACCTATAACCGATGAGAGTGTATGAGAGGATGTATGAGTGTCAATGAAGCGAAAGTGGTCTGTCAGTGGGACAAATGGTGATCCGTGATCTTTGCCTACCCCTCTACAGGGAATCAGGCGTGATGTGTATGTATGTATGTAAAAAAACTATTTCAAACATGGCACTGAGCATTGTCTTTACATATTTTTTACCGAGGTTAGTTCAGCGGAGACCCTAGCTTGGAGAAGAACTAACAAGAAACTCCGGAAGTCAATTTATTATAATCACCCTTAACAAACATAAAAATTACAAAGAGTGAGCAAAAAACACAACGCTGGTATTACTGAATTTACCTTTCATACAAAATAACATGCAATGGCGGAAACGTCAAATTTAGTTCCAAGTTTGCCTACTGCCGATTTATGTGGCGCGATCTCTACATTAAAATGGCGACATGGCTTCCCACTTGTCACATTGAGTACTGACTTGCTCAACACGTGGTTTCGAGGTGGCCTAGAACTATTACCTTCGCAATTTCGGAGATGGACACCTCAACCTCTTGACTACCCCGCAAGGGTTAGTCTTATTAATAATGAATAGAGTACTATAAAGGTGTAGCGCTTACCATGCGCGTAGTGGTGCCTGCTATAATATTGAGAGGATGCATGAGTGTCAATGAAGCGAAAGTGGTCTGTCAGTGGGACAAATGGGGATCCGTGATCTCTGCCTACCCCTCTACAGGAAATCAGGCATGTATGTATGTATTAGGTGTAGCGCTTACCGTGCGCGTAGTGGTGCCTGCGCGGGGGCGCGTGGTGGGCGGCGGGGCGCTTGGGCGGGGGCGCGGGGTGCGGGGGCGGCGAGCACGGCTCCTTGGGGCTGCCCGCGCTGCTGCCGTCACTAGAACCAACAACACACTTAATTAATATCTTTGAGAGAACAATCAAATTATCATCATCATCATCAGATAATTAGACGACCTCCGTGGCGCGATGGGTTAGACACCTGAACGCTAATCGTGAGGTCCCGGGTTCGATTCCCGGTGGTGGCAGAGATAAGAACTACGCTTTTTTACTGCTTTCCAGTCTGCTCGTTGATTATATATGCTATATATGTATTTATCTATGTATAATATGTATACATTTCTTAAATATACGTTGACTAGTACCCTTAACACAAGTCTTAAATGAACTTACCAAGGGGCTAGTTCAATTGGTGTAATAATGTCCAAATATTATTATTATTATTATTATCAGCCTGTCTGAATCCACTGTTGGACATAGGCCTCCCCAAATGACGCCACTTCTCCCTGTCAGTGGCCGTTCGCATCCATTTGATGCCGGCCAACCTGCGCAGGTCTGTCCACCTTGCCGGGGGGCGCCAAATTATGTATTATTTAAATTATTTAATTACCATACCTAACATGCCTTCGAAATTTCGGAGATGAGCATTCAAGCCTCTGACTACCCTGCCATAATAAAAAAGGGAGTGTGTATACACAAGTCGTGAAGCGTATGTTTATGTATTTAATTCTATATCAATATTTTGCTGAGATTCTAGTCTATCGCCCTAAACGAAATTATTAATATAGATAAGGATTTTAAAAACATTTATTAATATTAAAACACCTAGTAATAATACAGATAAGGATAGTTAAACATAAATTCTATTATTTTCCATAAAAAGCAGAGTAAAACATGATTTTAATATTATAATAATTAAACCATACACACTTCGTAAAGAAAAGCCTGCACCGACTACCATTAATTACTATTTTTACGACAGCAAAAAGCAAACAACTCATTATTATTATTAACATACGTATATACACATCACGCCTGATTCCCTGTAGAGGGGTAGGCAGAGATCACGGATCCCCATTTGTCCCATTGACAGACCAGTTTCGCTTCATAATTAACAATTACCAATATTCCATATTAATGAAATGTCAACTTTAAAAATGTCCGATGAAAAACTTTGTTAACGCTAACGTCTGTCCACCTTAAAAGAGATCGAATACTTTAAGTAAGTATAAATGCCTTATAGGGGGTAAGTAAGAGCCGTTATTTTTACTTTCACCGAGCACCAAACCCGATACCGCGAAGTTGTCTTTCATAAACGAGTATGGTTTTAGTATAAGGCACATGTGGTGGAATATACATATACATTCACGTCCTTTAATCCCTTTCGGGGTGGACAGAACCTTGGATACAATACCTCATAGGTTACTTACTATTTAGCATGAATATTGGGGTTTAGTTGTCATAATAGAACAGGTTGCTAGTTCATCGAACAATAGATTTCATTTACCCCTAATCCCTTAGTCAATCTTTCCTATGACATCATAACCTTAATAATTTCATATATTAGTAGCTGAGTAGAGATTACATCTCCGAGATTCTGTCCACCTCGAAAGGGATTAAAGGACATGAATGTATATGAAGTGAAAGGGCGGTTACGTAGGGGCCGGCCTAATAAGACATATAACAGTCAGATAGACGCTATATTGAAAAAGGGTGACGTTAGGTGTACCTATAACCGCCGAGTGTGTATGAGAAGATGTATGAGTGTCAATGAAGCGAAAGTGGTCTGTCAGTGGGACAAATGGGGATCCGTGATCTCTGCCTAACCCTCTACAGGGAATCAGGAGTGATGTGTATGTGTGTATGAATGTATATTATGTGTATATTATAACGTTATAGGGTTAGCGAGTGCCGTTAAGACTTTCACCGGGCACCGAACCCGGCGCCCCGAGGTTGAGGCGTCCTAATGAGCTCCGAGATAACGGTCAGAGCTTTGGGCGAACCAGCCTTCTATAGGGTACTGTGGTACGAAATGCACGGATATATCTGTATATCGCCTCTTTACAAGAATAATGTGGTATTTTAAAAGTTGTAATTTGCAAAATATCACGTTATTCTTGTAAAGAAGCGATATATACATACACATCACGCTTGATTCATTGTAGAGGAGTAGGTTGAGATTACGGATCCTCATCTGTTCCGAAACTGACAAACACACTTTTTTCTTATATACACTCTGCACATAATTAAGAATTAAAAAACCTAACAAGGTATATAAGATGTATATGAATTGTATATAGTTTTTATTTGAATTGCCTACGTTTATCAATATAATTATTATAATTATCATTACATAGTATAAAACAAAGTCGCTTTCTCTGTCCCTATGTCCCGTTGTATGCTTAAATCTTTGAAACTACGCAACGGATTTTGATGCGGTTTTTTTAATAGATGGAGTGATTCAAGAGGAAGGTTTATATGTATAATAACATCCAGTAAATAGTGGAGTAGGCTATATATTTTATACCCGTGCAAAGCCGGAGCGGGTCACTAGTATATATATAAATATATATATATATATATATATATATATTATATATCACGCCTGATTCCCTACAGAGGGATATGGAGGAATAAGAAGAAATATAGTTTGTAAGTACATATGAAAACTGAATGTAGTTAGTTCTTATTTTTAATTTGAATTGCCTGCGTTATGAATATAATTATATTGTAAATTATCAACTACAATTTTTAGCATATTTAATTTAATAAGGAATAACTATAGACATTATAATTTATTATATGCATTTATTATGCATACAGGAATGGGATAGATGTGGATCCGAGATCTCTGCCTACCCCTTTACAGGAAATAGGGCAAAATAGGTATGTATGTATTTTGCATAAATCTATTTATATATCTATTATATTACAATTACTAGTATATATAATATTTATAAACTATTAAGTATTCAAAATATACAGAACCCACTAACAGCGCCTGACACGCTCTCGACCACTTCAACTTTCGCATATCAAAAATGCATTTCGACATAACTACAGCCACGCCGCTTTGACTCATACATTCACGTCCTTTAATCCCTTTCGGGGTGGACAGGACATCGGAGACACTATATCTCATACATACATACACATCACGGCTGATTCCCTGTAGAGGGGTAGGCAGAGATCACGGATCCCCATTTGTCCCGATCCTAAAAGACCACTTTCGTTTCATTGACATTCATACATCCTCTCATACACTCTCGGCGGTTATAGGTACTCCTAACGTCTTCTTTTTTCAATATAGCGTCTATCTGACTGCTATATGTCTTATTAGCCCGGCCCCTACGTATCCGCCCTTCCACTTCACTCATTATTCTTTTTGTCAATCATGATATCTCCTAGGTCACTATTTAGCATGAATATTAGGGTTGTGATGTCATATGGAACATTGATGACAGGTTGCTAGTATAGACGCTATATTGAAAAAGGGTGACGTTAGTAGTACCTATAACCGCCGAGTGTGTTCGAGAAGATGTATGAGTGTCAATGAAGCGAAAGTGGTTTACCAGCGGGACAAATGGCGATCCATGATCTCTGCCTACCTCTCTATATGGAATCAGGCATCATGTGTATGTATGTATGTTTGCTAGTTTATTGCCTAATAGATTCTAGTTACCCCTACTCCCTTAGTAGCCTCCTACGACATGCCAGGAAGAACGGCAGCTAGTTAGCATTCTTTTTACGTCCCAGTTTAACACGGGAATACAAAATAAGAATGTAAATAAAGGCACTGACTATTGCCTATTCGGAGGAATAGGTAGGTTTATCTCTGTAATGTAATATAGTTTTTGTAATCTAGTCAGAATTAATCTTTTTTAGGTTATATGACAATGTTGAGACAGACTAGCACCAAAATCTACCAAGTATTAAAGTCCGTATCTCTAGCCACCCTTATAGCGAGTGTGCCGCGTGGCTGCTTTGGGACCCTCGCGGGGTGAACGACCCTGAAGGAGGGGTGGGCAGAACGCCGGCAACATAACATAGCCATACATACGCATCACGCCCGTTTCTCTATAGAGTTGGTAGAGATCATAGGCCCCATTTTAGGTCCTAACCATAAACATAACATACGCTTCACGACTTGTGTATACACACTCCCTTTTTTATTATGGCAGGGTAGCCAGAGGCTTGAGTGCCCATCTCCGAAACTTCGAAGGCATGTTAGGTATGGGTCATTCGAAGCCCGTGTATCACTATTATAGATTATTATTATCTATATTACATTAACAGGTGGTGAAATATATCGTCGTATAAAAATTATAATAATAATGCTGACTTACAGACAAATAATATGACTATAATAATATTAATTATTATTACGATAGTCAGTATTTTACTGACTATAACCTATAGGAAAAGATACAATAAATATCCTTCAAGATAGTCATCTTTCATTACTAATCTCCTAATCTCTAATTGTGGTGGATTGAACGTTGGGTTCGAAAATAACCTCCTTATGAATGTAATTTTAGAAAAAACTGATTATTTCTCATAAATTTGATAGTTTTTCTGGAATAGTTTAGTATAATTACAAATTTAGTACATTCATCGAAAGTAAAAAAACATACATATGTAATATCATACACCAAATTTCAATAAAATAATAAAAAATACATTTACGAATGCGTTGAATACTACGTCGAGGGAAAACACCGTTAAGAAACCTACCTGTTTTACAAACAAGTAACAAATAACTAGTGAGTGCTTGTAAATAGCTACATGGCTTACCACCTGTCACATTGAGTACTGACTCGGTCAACACGTGGGTTCGAGGTGGCCATAGAATTACTATCTTCACAATTGCAGAGATGGAAATTTGAACCTCTGACTACCAAGCAAGGGTTTTTTTTTAGTTCTTTATTAAACCATTCACCACTAAGGTTATGTCGGTTGAAGTACAAACACTGATGCCACGGCGTTTGAACTTCTTGTTATTCCATCGCCATGGTTACACCAACGCCACCAGCCGCTACAACCAAAGAAAAACGAAATCGAAGCTCCAATTCTTCTCTTCCTTGTTCTTCGGTTCGTTCCAGTAGAGGATCCAAATCTTATCCCAAAGCGAACATATTTAATCAGTTTGGCATCACAATTAACTAAATATTCAGCCGAAAATAATTATTTGTATTTTTAACTTTCACTGAGCTGCTGACTTTGCTGACGCACCATAGACGACTGAAGCAAGGGTTAATGGTCGTGAACGCATTTGTCTTTTCAATAACTATTTTCCATTCATACTCATACATTGTCTACCTCTCGCACAGCACAACCCAGTCTCCCTTCCGCGGCGCGAGTCGTGAGCTTCCGCGCCACGGAGGTCACCTTCAAGGCGGCATTGCTCAAGCGGGCAGCCGCTTCCGCCGCCGCGTACCTTGGGGTCTCACGATCTGTGCTCGGTTAGTGTATTGGTGTTATCAGTTCGTTGATATATGTTTAACTCATTCGACGCCGCGCCATTTTTCAGCGTCTTACTAGCGGAGCCGCCATACAAACGGTCATGAACACGCGAGGCGTGTCCGCGGCTCTGCGACTAAGAAAAAATGGACACGCCACGTGTGTCCACTGGCTCTGCGATAAGTTAAATGTTTCTAAATACGTTAATAATGCATTTTGGTAGTTTATTTCTTTAGTTCTGTTTGTGCAACGAAAGAGATAAGGTTGTGGCAACATTATAGTGATTTTAAACCAGGAATTATGGCGGAATATGGATATTTAGGTAAATAGGTAAATTAAAAATGATGTGATTCTCAAACTTACTTATATATTATTAAATTTATAATATTTTTGTTGTTTGTATGCTATATAAATTATTTACTCATCTATCGACTAAAATCACTCAGAAACATATTATTTTGTAAGTACTAATATTATAATAAACAAGCTAACGTAGTGAGTTTGATGGAAAGTTACACAAACTTTAAGAACCTCTGGTCGCATACTCAAAGTGGACACGCGTCGCGTGTTCTTGGCATCCCACAAGGGGTTCGTTTTTAGTATAAACATAACTTCTTTCAAAGTAGAAACCACGTGAATATACGGTTATTCGTGTGGTAAATACCATGTACACAAATTCTTATTAAATTTTTTCATGTACTTTTCGAGATATAATCGAAAACTTATGGACACGCGAGGCGTGTCCGCGGCGTGGCAAGTAGAATTTTCATGGACACGCGAGGCGTGTCGTTGGCTCCGAATGAGTTAAGAACCTCTGGTCACATACTCAAAGTGGACACGCGTCGCGTGTTCTTGGCATCCCACAAGGGGTTCGTTTTTAGTATAAACATAACTTCTTTCAAAGTAGAAACCACGTGAATATACGGTTATTCGTGTGGTAAATACCATGTACACAAATTCTTATTAAATTTTTTCATGTACTTTTCGAGATATAATCGAAAACTTATGGACACGCGAGGCGTGTCCGCGGCGTGGCGAGTAGAATTTTCATGGACACGCGAGGCGTGTCGTTGGCTCCGAATGAGTTAATTCAATCTACTGGCTGATGGGTTAGAAACCTGGCGCTTTAATTTTATACTCCTATATAGTAATGTATTTAAATACAAATCACGATCGTTTGTCTGTAGAGGGGTAGGCAGAGATGAAGGATTCCCATCTGTCCCGAGAGTGACAAACCACTTTCGCTTCAATGACACTCATACACACTCATATAGTAATGAATTGTTAAATTTATTTAATATAACTTTGTGAAATTTAAAATTGCAATTTTCATTTACGTACATGTACCGTCACTAACAGTGAGAGAAAACATGCTTATCCCTGGGGATAGGTAATAGCCAGTACCTCTAACTATATATGGCGATACGGTTCACTACCTATCACGTTGGGTGCTGTCTATTTAGTGAAACGCGGGCTTCGAATGACGCATACCTAACATGCCTTCGAAATTTCGGAGATGGGCATTCAAGCCTCTGACTAACCCACCATAATAAAAAATAAAAATATACACAAGTCGTGAAGCGTATGTTTATGTTCACAATATTTAAGAAACACCCACTTAATGTATTTGGCTTATTATGTAAAGTCTCTTCATTTCAAATCTCTGTATATCCTGTCCAGTGTACAGTCTTAACATTAAGTTATACTACGCTATACACAAGTCGTGAACACATATAACAGTCAGATAGACGCTATATTGAAAAAAGCTGACGTTAGGAGTACCTATAACCGCCGAGAGTGCATGAGAAGTTGTATGAGTGTCTGAAGCGAAAGTGGTTTGTCAGTGGGACAAAGGGTGAACCATGATCTCTGCCTACCCCTTTACAGGGAATCAAGCGTGATGTGTATGTATGTATGTATAAATACATATATAGCATATATAATCAACGATCAGTCTGGAAAGCAGAAGAAAAGCGTAGTTCTTAACTATGCCTCTGGGAATATTTGGGACCTCACGATTAGCGTTCCGGCGGCTAACCGATCGCGACACGGAGGTCGTCATTCACAGCACAATAGACAACTAATCACAGCCAATTAAAATCCCCGACTCGCACTTGGTGGCCTTGTTTCTGATTTCCTCTCTCTTCACCGGCACAGTGGTGAAGGCCGCGCCGCAACGATCGAGGTCTCACGTTCGGAATAAGAACACGATAGAGTTTTTTATAACGGGGTAAAAGATTTTTTGGTATTCTCTTCCTGTCTATCCTTTTAGGTATTAGAGACGGAAGTAAGTTTAAAATATTACGTTTTGTGCCTATAACCGCCGAGTGTGTATAAGTGTCAATGAAGCGAAAGTGGTTTGTCAAGATCGGGACAAATGGGGATCTGCGATCTCTGCCTAACCCTCCACAGGGTGACACGCATGACGTATATGTATGTATGTACTCTGAAAATCTTAGTTATTAGGGTATGAATAAATTCTACTATTGATATTTGAGGTACTTATAGATGTAGTAATTTTATGGTCACCTCGAACCCAAGTGTTGCCCAGATAGTCAGTACTTACTATGTCGCTATTTACAAGCACTAACTATTACCTGTTCGGGGAACAGGTAGGTTTCCTCACGATGTTTTCCCTTACCATAGCAATGTCACATTAAGTAATATAATTGAGAAAATGTATCTACATAGCATTAATTTCTTTTCTTCAATAGGGATAAGGGTTCAATAGGATCTATTATCTTTTATATAAAGACTATCATAACACCGACACTTTTACATACATACATATATTCACGCCTGTACTTCCCTAACGGGATAGGCAGAGACGATCCACACCTGCAACGGGTGCCTTATCTCTATTGCTTCACTCATACCCATTAACCTTCTTACATGCTCTTCTGTTCTTCACTACTAACACCCGCCTTGAGAAGAATGTCTCCAATTTGAGCTATATACATGTATTATGTAAGTACGAAGGGGTAGGCAGCGATTCTAGGTACATATTAATTTATGTATTTTAAGTACTAAAATTGTGATAACTATGGTCAGAATTTGAGACAGTACATTTTATTTTCCTCTTCTCAATACTAACAGCTAGTCACAAGATACAAATCCCCAACTAGCACCGCTTAGGCAATGGACCCACTTAGATAAGCGTCCCGCAGCCTCAGCATTCCTAGATAAGGGGCGAGGGACTGCCAACCACTCAGTACATGCAAACGTAAGGATCTATATTAAGTAAATGGTTGCGTGCAAGTATTAAACATTTATTTATTAACAATATATTGCCTTTACAGGATGGGCCTTAATACGACAATACAGAGTATAAACTACAATTTTACGTTATAATACAAAACTTCACTCACATTAGATACTAACATACATAAACTTTTTATATATAAATATAATAATACTCATACATTATGAACTATTTAATAGGTATTTCTGTATGAAATATGTAAATTGGATACTCTTGCCTTCGGCCTGGGAAAAGATAAATAGATAAACATACATTCACGTCCTTTAATCCCTTTCGGGGTGGACAGAACCTTGGAGATACGATAATATCTCCTACATTGGTGTCGTGATGTCATATGGAACATTGGTAACAGGTTGCTATCCCTTAGCGCAAGATTCAATTTACCCCTGTCCCTTAATCGCCTCCTATCGTGAAGAACGGCAGCTAGTTAGCATTCTTTTTACGTCCCTAACACAGCTATCCACTTGAGTTCAACGTTTCAAGCAGGTAGTTAGTCTACCTGCCCCACATCATTTCTTTCAAGTGGGACTTTTTGTGTATCACGGGCCATTGCGAGGGTCGCGAGTTCGATTCCCGGGCGAGGCACAGCTGCCTGCAGCTATTATTAAAGTGCATTATATCGGTATGGGAATTGGGAATGCATGCTGTGATTATTCAATGTGAGAGATTTGTCAGGATCGTTCAAGGTAGCGATCGAAATTAAATTAAATTTAACTAACTAGTTAAATGAAATAATAAAATTCGACGTAGCTCAGTTGTTTGGGGCTTGACTCTGTATCGAGGGTACAGGGTTCAAATCCCGCTTGAGCATGAACCAATGGAAATGAACCAATTTACAAGTATATGTACATTTTCGTAATAAAAACTCATTTACGAAATGCATCGAATACTACGGTGAGAGAAAACATGTTAAAGAAAACTATCTGCTTACCGATCAGGTAATAGTCAGTGCTTGTAAATGGCGACATGGCTTACTACATGTGGCCATAGAATTACTACCTTCGAACCTTAACCTCTGACTACCCCGCAAGGGTTAATAGTAATGAACGCGTTCTTCTTGTTTGTGTTTATTAACTAAATGGTAAAGATTACTAACAGATATTTATTTCCCGACATTGTAAGTTTATGTATACAGTATGTCCTAAGTCTATCTAGGGCATATTATTAGGGACAAGGTATGTTGAGAGCTATACATAATCGTTTACTTAATCTTATTAACAGGGTTTCTTAGCTAAGTAGCTACAAACTTCGAAAATTCCCGTTTTCACCTAAATTGTATTCCCTTAGACAACTATCTTTTACACATAGTTAATTAAAACTAACGGGCCTTATCGCGTAAGTTTTTATATAATAAAGTTACCTTTATTAACCCGACGTTTCGGCTACGTTGCAGCAGCCTTGGTCACGGGCAGACTGCTGCAACGTAGCCGAAACGTCGGGTTAATAAAGGTAACTTCATTATATAAAAACTTACGCGAGAAGTCCCGTCAGTTATTAATCATGAGCATAAATGGCGAATCTCTTAAAACTATTATCTTTTACACAAATATCTTTTCCATCGAATATAACGACAAATCGTGACGCAATACAGATGCTTATTTCCCATTGAAATCCCTTAACTATTACCTATATTCTATTGAATTGATACCACATTTGTATATGATAATTTATGTGGCCTGTACCTGTGCTAGCCCCATAAACTTATAACCCCTGGGGAGGCAAAAAACCACCATCCACGCATCTGTCAGGAAAAAGGTTATGCCACCATTTCGAGGGTCTGTTTACACTAGGAGAGATTTGGTTTAAAATAATATAATATTCATTTTATTAACTACTAGCGACCCGCTCCGACTTCGCACGGGTATAAAATATATAGCCTACTCTTCTATTTAATGGATGTTATTATACATATAAACCTTCCTCTTGAATCAATTCTATCTATTAAAAAACCGCATCAAAATCCGTTGTGTAGTTTCAAAGATTTAAGCATACAAAGGGACATAGGGACAAAGAAAGCGACTTTGTTTTATACTATGTAGTGATGTGAGACCGGGTCATATCACGATAAATTTATAAAGATATCTGATTACCTTTATTTAATATTGTAGGACACTATTACAACAATTGAACTAGCCCCTTGTTAAATTCATTTAACATTTGTGTTAGGGTTTATTAAAATATAAATGAAAACTGTGTGCTAGTCTGGGACGTAAAAAGAATGCTAACTAGCTGCCGTTCTTCCCGGCATGTCGTAGCGACTAAGGGACTAGGGGTCAATCTATTGGGCGATGGGCTAGCAACGAACACGATTCAATCCACCTCAAAAATGAAAGAAAACATGAGAAAATCTTTCTAATTATGAGAATATAGAAAATACAAAGTCTACCTGACAGTCATGTCATATTGGGCCGACCCCTACAATGCACACATATTCCATAGGGTGACTTTAGAAGTACCTATAACCACCGAGTGTGTATGGACGTCAATAAAGCGAAAGTGGTTTGTCAGGATGGCGATGAATGGGCATCCGTGTTTCTGCCTACCTTTCTGTATGGAAATGTATGTACAAAAAAACATACAAACGCATTCACAACCATCAACCCTTGCGGGGTAGTCAGAGGTTCAGGTGACCATCTCCGCAATTGCGAATTGTATTGAATCGTATGTACAATGTCTATATGGAACGTATGTCATGTTAAGTGCTGACTATCTGGTGATTCGTGTGGTCAACGCGGGTATACAGCACACCCAACAACAAAAATACATTGATTTTTTCACGAAGTCTTACCCTTTTCGTAAATATGTATAGTTTTTTTTTAGATAGGAATGTTTTATCCACTTACACACGAGTCTCATAATTCATTCTGGGTTGGACAGAGCCTTGGAGACACAATATTATCTCCCTGGCCACTTTTAGAATAAATATTGTGGTTGATGTCATATAAATATAATACATATAAAGAAATATTGGTGACAGGATGCTACAACATTTAAGTGTCAAATTTCGTTTAAAATTTGCTAATCCACTACTAACTTCACACTATTACTGATCTGATATTTTGCTAAAAGCATTAGTGGATTAAGGCCCCTGATATCTCTCCTAGTGTAAACCAGCCCATAAGTAAGCTAGAAAGAGACTTATGCATAAGAAACTATTCAAACACATGTGTTCTATGGGGTACAAGGTATCTTTTTTGTTCATACTTTTCCTTTGAAGTATGTAGGGGATGATAAAAAATTATATTTCTCAAGATTATTACATACATACACATCACGCCTGATTCCCTGTAGAGGGGTAGGCAGAGATCACGAATCCCCATTTGTCCCGATCCTGAAAGACCACTTTTGCTTCATTGACATTCATATATCTTCTCATACACACACGGGGCAGTTATAGGCACACCTAACGTCACCTATAACATACATACATACCTTACACATATACCTTTCTATTAAATACATACACTTCAGACACTTCTCCGTACAGAGGGGTAACCACAGACCATAAATCCGCATTTGCCTCAATCCTGACTAACCACTATCGCTTAATTAGCATTCATACAACTCTGCATACACATTAGGTGGTTGTAGGTATGTCTAAGGTTACACTTTATCAGTATTAAATCAAATGTTAATGTTTCAGCCACATGACCGTGACCATGGCTGCTGCAACGTAGCCGTAGGTAACTTTATTATATAAAAACATATGCGATAAGTCCCGTTAGTTATTAATCAAGAGATCTGATATTATAAATAGTAGAACAGGAAATAAAACTAACTCAGTTATGTATACTGTTAAAAAGTTCATTTTAAATTTTAACAAAAAAGCAAACGCATTCACAACCATTAACCCTTGTGTCATTTATATTAATATGACGCCATTTACAAGCACTCACTTTTACCTGTTCTGGGAACAGGTAGGTTTCCTCACTATGTTTTCCCTCACTGTAGTATTTGGTGCATTTTGTAAATGTATTTTTATGTATTATTTTAATGTATTTTTACTTTGAAAACGAATACAGAACATAATAAAACTGTACCGAATTATTTTAACCATCAAATATTTCATACAATTATTTGTTGTTGGTATTACTTGTATGAATGAACTGTTAATCAGAACTTAATTATCTAAGTAACTACTTAATAAGAAGGATAATAGCTTATTTATGTAATGATTTTGTATTTCCTGTGTTGCACCACTTTAATAATAACAAAATAGTAGTAATATGATGTTACTAGGTGCTATTTTTCTTAGTAAAGGCACTCGATGGACTAGAGTATTTACTTCTGATTATAATAAAATTATTATTTGAACATGTTATTCGGATGAATGATAACAGGTTGGCAAATGGAATATATGTGAGTGAAGTGGAACGGCGGATAAGTAAGGCTGCGGCCCAATAAGACTTATGATAGTAAGATAGACGCTATATTGAAAAATCGTGACGTTAGATGTACCTATAACTGCCGAGTGTGTATGAGAAGATGTATGAGTGTCAATGAAGTGAAAGTGGTCTGTCAGGATCAGGACAAATGGGGATCCGTGATCTCTGTTTACACGGTTTAAGGCATGATGTGTATGTATGTATAATGAGACTAATGGAACAGGGCTAAATAAAATCTATTGAGTGATGGGCTATCAACCTGTCACTAATGTTTCATTTGACATCATTGTAATGTTCATGTCAAAAAGGGATGTAATAGATATTATATCTCCAAGGTTCTATCCACCCTGATAAGAATTTACTAAGTATGAATTTAAATTATTAATTTACACAATTAAATAGCAATACAAAGTGTCAATATAGAATAATTTAAAATTTGTCAGGAATTTTTGTTCATATAGTTACTTAGTAGTTATTAAAGTTTTTCAATTAAGAAGTTATGGTTTAATATACTGTATCTACATCCATTATACACCTTGAGATAGACCAAAAAAGGATTAGAAGGAGTTATGCCTGATCTAGGGTATATAAATGTAAGAAATACATACATACACATCATGGTTTCCCTGTAGAGGGGAAGGCAGAGAACACGGATCCTTATCTATCCTGATATAATAAATGTATCATATTTAGTGATAATAGGAAACCCATAGTTAATAAAATAATACTTAACTTACATAGTACATACATACATTATAAGTTATTTTTGACAATATAGAAAGTGAAAAATAATAATAACTTTAGTTAGTGATTCTGAAATTACAATTACTTAGTGCTATCTTCAAATGCTTTTTTAGTAACCATCATTAAAGGGAAGGAAATACTGCAGTCATTATGTACATTAAACTTAATCAAGTGCTTTCTCAATAGACCAAGGCAACAGTCATCTACTGACAAAAAAGAAAACTACTTAATTACCACAAAACATACATACTCTTTCTGGTATGCCAGATGAACTTTAAAAAATATTTCTTTTTAAAATATTCATCAACACTATTAACTAATATTACAATACAGGTCAAATTGGAGACATTATTCTTTAACTGGGCCCTTACTCCACTAATTAACTTTGACAGCCACTCAACTGCGTTGCTATTGCGATACTTCTGCGTCTTGGCCGTAAAAGTGGCACTCTGCTAATATTTTGACAGACACACTTGTGCCTCAATCAAGAGTCAGTAGTGGTGCTTTAGTGGCACCTCAGTGGCCACTCAAGTATGGAAATGTCAATAGTGGAGTACGAAATATAAGGATATTTAACTGACATTGACTGACGTTTGGTTAGTGGAGTAGCCTTTTTTGTACTTCAGACGCAGATGTAGATCAATAGCCCCTCAGTGGCCAAAATTTGTTAGTGGAGTGCCAAAAGTGTCAAATTACGGCCACTGAAGTGCCACAGTATAGATATTGAAGTAATATTGTGGCTAAAATCAATTAGTGGAGTAAAAGCCCAGAGTGTATGTAGCGTCAAGAACAGAAGAGCATGTATATGACGGTTAATGGGTGTTAGTGAAGCAAGAGAGATTTGTCAGGGTCATTCAAGATGGTGATCCTTAGTCTCTGCCTATTGTTAGGGATGTAAAGGTATGAATATATGTATGTATGTATACTCATTCACTACTATTAACCCATGCAGTATCCTGTCAGAAGGTCACATAGTAATTCTCAACCCACTTGTTGACCAATATCAATATGTATGTATAATTAATGTAAAAATTTATAATGTATCAAACAGTGTTTGTCTTTTATAATTATGGTGGTATTTTTGGTTCCTAAGTCCTAATATAAACTTACAAGAAACTTGAGAGATAATTATTATGGTGTTGAGATGTGTATGAGATTGTCATTATGGTGTTAAGATAATAAATAAAGAACAAATTCTAGCGTAGAGTATTTGGCATTTACATCATCCTATCATCATCTTATTATCAATTACACTGGCTATCAGGTTTTAGTCCACATATGTAGATTATCTATTGATTTGATTTAATTGACTTGATTTACAGTGGCAAGACAAACATTCCCGAAAAATAAAAAAGTTTATAATTTTAAGAAGTTTTAATAATTAAAAACTTTTCACATTTTAGTCCTTTTTGTAGTGGACAAAACCTCAGAATACATGGGTAGTTACTTTTACTATAACTATTGGAATTGTGATGTTATTGGTAATATTGGTGACAGGTTGCTAGCCCATAACCCAATAGATTCAATTAACATGCTACAAAGAATGACAGCTAGTTAACATTCTATTTACCTTCTAGCAGCAAAATGGGCAAAATATATAATATAGCTATTATATTTATCTTTATACAAGAAAAAGGGACTTAAAAATGATTAAAAATTGCAAATCTAACTATTGAAACTCTTAGATAAGTAACTATTAAACTTTAGTAAAGTATATGTGAGAAAATAATTGTCCTGTCTAGGACACTAAAAACAATCCTAACTAGCTACCATCCATCCCCACATGCCGTAAGGAGGTAAGGGGTCAATATAATCCATTGAACTGTGGACTAACATGACACCTATGTTCAATATGACATCACAACCTTAATTCATGTTAAAAAATTACCTAGAAGATATTACGTCTCTAAGTCTGTCCATCTCAAAACAGATTAAAGGATGAGTTTGTATATGTATGTATGTAGTATACATGTGTAGCTATAGCAGTGCAAGGAGGTAAGTTTCTATTAATGTTATCACAAGTTATTAATCTTTACTAGAGGTGCAAGTGCTTGGTACTAAGTACGTGCAAGTACTAACATGTAATCTTATAAGATTCAAGTTTATTTCAATAAGACACATACACACCGTCTTCTGTATAGAGGTAGAGATAACAAAACCCCATTTATTCTGATCATGAAAAACCACTTTCACTTCAATAACGTCCATGCACTTGTGCATACATACTCAGCGGCTATAGGTGCTTTTAATGTCATCTTTCTTTAGTATGTGTAATGTTAACTTAGCAAGATATATAAATACCTACTACTATGTACTAACTACTACCTACCTATTATACATATAACTTGTTTTCAATTATCTAGTTACAAAAGCAGGAAATATTGTACCATTACAGAGAAGCATATTTGGTGAGCGTTTCTATAAAGAATGATGAGTAATGCCCCAACCAAGTTGGTTGGAAGCATCCTTCATTGGCGTACAGACATCTCAAAGTCATCAGAACAAAAAAGGTTGCAGCCAGCGTAGTATGACTACACGACTGAGAGAGGGCAAAAAACGCACCAATCTCACCGAGTGGCGACACGAGACCTTAGCGACGCAACAATGCGCCTTATCGCCTTGGCAATTGGGCTCAGCGATTATATCACCAAGGCAGCACGCACAGGGGCAGAGAAACGCTCTCACCTGTAGTTCTGGTCGAAGTCCCAGCAATCCTTGTAGCGCGGATGCCAGCGCTGGCCCCCGCGAGGATACGGCCGTCTCGAACCCCCTTGACTCATACTCGACGATGCAGGCGCAGCACATTAAAATCCAATAACTCACGTCACCCGAGCGACTCCACAGCACAGAACACTCGCGGCAGCACGTCCCGACCGACACGAGTCGATAACGAGCCAAATACAGTTGGATAACACGTAGAAACCAAAGGCAAACGCAACGATTCCTACATAATATAATCAGACTCACAATGGGGTCGAATAATCACGTTTCCACTCACTTATCAATCTATCACGAGGGATTTTCACGATGCACGCGTAAAACACACGACGCAGTAGCCTCCGGGAAGCTGTTTATGAGGTATTTTTGATGGGAAATGGTAAAAAACATAAATTAAAACAAGATTAACGTAATGGGGCTGACGCAAAAAAACATGCAGTCAGCAGAAAAGCTTAAACAATTCTAAAAAAAGTTTACACAACTCACTATTAGCCCCTGCCAGCTAACAAGCGCTAGCTCGCGTTTTATTCGACTAGACGCAAGATCACAGCAGAATGTGAACTTAGCGCTGCAGCGCTGTTGGAATTCGTGCGCCCGTCCATTGTTATTATAGTCCTACCAACAGAATCAAACTAATTTTTCAACGTTGGTAACACGTCAATATGACACAGACGCGTCGTCTCTATCGCACTTTGCGGTATAAAAAGAGACGGCATGTGTTTTTGTTTTGCTCCACAAGATGGCGGCATGGTTAAATAAATTCTTTTTATTGCGTCGCGTTGGGAGATTTATTATAACTTTGTTCTGCTATTACAACAAGGGCGGGGAATAACATGGATTGTTGGTTTCTTGCCATTCGAAACTACAACATAATTACAGCGAAACTACACACGTTTGTATTTAAAGCAGCAACTTTGTCGCGAATCCTTGCGTAATTTTTGAAAAGTGAAATCTTTTCAACTAATTGTACACTTATATCCTTTGTTGCACGCTTTTACCAGATTCTGAAAACGAAATTCGTCGTCTTTGTTGCCTTAACAAAGGAAACTTTCGGGAGACTGCACGGAATGCTAATTCGAAATGTAAATATTGATGAACTCGGCAAGCGAAGTCCTAAGTTCGATGCTCGGTGAGGCCTGTCTCTATTTATAGCGAGGAGCGAGTTAACAAGATGATATTACATACTTAGTCGACGCATGCTAGTCTGGGACGTAAATAGAAGACACCTAGCTGCTTTTATTCTCAGCATGTCGTAAATTCGACGTAGCTCAGTCGTTAGGGGTTTGACTCCGTGTCAGTGGGTACAGGGTTCAAATCCCGAAGCATGTACGAATAATAAATGCTATGATAATTTCTAATTGTATATGTACACTTTGCGAAATACAGTGAATACTAAGGCGAGGGGAAATATCTTACTTATAAAAACTGAACTTATAATTAGCGACACTGCCACCTATCTGTAGAACTGCCAATATGGTTAACACTTAGGGTAACCATAGAACTCCGCAATTACAGAGATGGACATCCTTAGAGGGTTAATGATCGTGAATGCGTTTGTCTTTTAAAAATGCCTTCTAGTGCATGCTCTTTCGTTATTCAGAGGGAAAAGAGATTGGGAACACTATAATATTATTTTCTCTACATACATAACATTCAAATCCCTTATTATCTTAGTGACACAGTGTATGTAGGTAGAGATTTGTAAATTTGGCGGGTGCCATCGCAAATGAAATAAAAATGCATGTTAACGGAATTTTATGAGCATAGGTATTTTCCTACAGAGTGAAAACCTACCCATTCCTCGGAATAGGCAATAGTCCATAACTGCACGCTCGTCAACATAGTTTATGTTATCACATTGGACGCTGACTATTGATTATCTCATAGGGGCATACAATATCACTACATAGTATAAAATAAAGTCACTTTCTTTGTCCCTATGTATGCTTAAATATTTGAAACTACTCAACAGATTTTGATCCAGTTTTTTTAATAGATAGAGTGATTCAAGAGGAAGGTTTATATGTATAATAACATCCATTAAATAGTGGAATAGGCTAATATTTTATACCCGTGCGAAGCCGGAGCAGGTTGCTAGTTTAATATATGTATAGTCTTCGTTCTCGATAATTATTATGAATTTCTCGAAATAGGTAGTAGTCAGTGCTTGCAAAATTACCAGCTGTTAACGTGTTAGTTCAAAGTGGCCGTAGAATCTCTTCATCCGCAGTTACACTTTCTCTTCTGACTACCTAGTAATGGCTATTAGTTGTGAATGTATATGAACGAACGTACAAAAGTGCGTAGCGTGAAGAACAGAAGAGGATGGAGTATGTTAATGGGTGTGAATGAAGCAAGAGATTTATCAGGTGGCGACCGATGGATTCTGCCAGTCTCGTTAAGATGTATAGGTGTGGATATATACATGTTTATCATCAACATACGAATCACGACCGTTATCCCTTTTGAGGTATTCAAAGATTTGGAGTGCCCATTGTCAACACGGATGGGTTTAACTATCGTGATAAGGACTGCTCTACCTAGTTATGTCGTGCTAATACAACAAACAAACGCACGCATTCACGACCATTAACCCTTGCGGGGTAGTCAGAGGTTCAGGTGTCCATCTCCGCAATTGCGAAGGTAGTAATTCTATGGACACCTCGAACCCACGTGTTAACCAGATAGTCAGTAATCAATGTGACAGGTGGTCAGCCATGTCGCCATTTACAAGCACTAACTATTATCTGTTCGACGAACAGGTAGGTTTCCTCACGATGTTTTCCCTCACCGTATACTTCGATGTATTTCGTAAATTTGTTTTTTATTACGAAAATATACATAGAAATTCATTAAAATTCATTTCCATTGGTACATGCTTCACCTGGATTTGAACCCTGTACCCACTGATACAGAGCCAAGGTCCAAACAACTGAGCTACGTCAAATTAACAACTGAGCTACGTCGAATTAACAACTGAGCTACGTCGAATTAACAACTGAGCTACGTCGAATTAACAACTGAGCTACGTCGAATTACAAGTTACTCGTATGTCGTGCTAATCTGGGTTGTAAAAAAATGCTAACTAGCTACCGTTCTTGGGAGTAATGGAACCTATAGGCGATGGGTTAGCTACGACTAAGATCGTTATAACATTACCTCAAAAGTCATGTATTGCTTTAAGATTTCAACTCCTGATCCCGTGCTAGCTGGGACGTCAAAAGGCTATTTAGCTACCATTCTTGACGGAAAGACATATCAGGGTATTAAAGGATTAGTATAATCTATTAGGCAATGAGTTAGCAGCATGTTACTAATTTTCTATATGAATGCCAAACTCATAATAATAAGTAAATATAAAAGGAGATATTCTCTCCGAAGATCTGTCCACCGCGAAAGGGATTAAAGAAGGTATATGTATTTTAGGGTCTATTAAGCTAGCAATGATAATAAAAAAAGCTGCAATTGTTTTATGCAACGGCGAGGGAAAACATCGTTAGGAAAACTGCCTATTCTATGGGATAGGTAATAATAGTCAGTGCCTGTATACGGTGATACGGTCACTACCTATCGCGTTGGGTGCTGTCGACCCAAACGTAGTGTCGGACGCCCCCCTGCTAGATGGACCGATGACCTGAAGAAGGTCGCTGGTAGTGGTTGGCTGAGGGCCACGAGTGATCGTGTTTTGCGTAACCTTGAGGAGGCCTACGTCCAGCAGTGGACTGACTTAGGCTGATTGATTGAATAATAATACTAACTCCCCTAAGACGACCTCGTAGACTCAAACGGTTTACCACTTGAACGCTAAGGAGGCAGAGTTAAGACTTTGGTGGCTGGAACAGCACTTTCCTTCTGCTTTCATAGTCTGGTCATTTATTATATGTATTTATTTGGCTATAATTAGCAGATCAAACTGGAGACATTCTTCTCAAGGCGGGTGTACGTAGTGATCAACAAAAGAGCATGTATGAGAAGGTTAATGTTTATGAGTGAAGCAAGAGAGATTTATCACCCGTTCCAGGCGGTGATCGATATCCCTTTAGGGATGTAGAGGCGTGAATGTATGTATTTGGCTGCAATATTAGTTGAATTTACATTCATTAGATCATATATGTCCTTTAATCCCTTTTTGGGTGGACATCCTCGTAGCTTTGAAAACATGAAAAGATTTCGTTAGTCATGTATTAGCATGAATATTGTGATTGTCATATAGAATATTGGCGCCAGATTGCTAGCCCATGACCCAATAGATTCCATTGATCCCTAGTCCCTTAGTCATCTCTTACGACATGCCGGGAAGAACGGCAGCTAGTTAGCATTATTTTGACACCCAGATTGTCACTAGTACCAATAATATAACTCCAGAGGCTAGTTTAATTGGTGTAATATTGTTCCAAATTTTAATATTATATCAATAGTGTGAGATAGTATGAATTGTATGGATATTAATGTAGGGAAAGTGCTTTATCAAATGACAGATGGGGATTCGTGATCTCTACTTACGCCTTTGTAAGGTTGGGTATATATAATAAAAACGACTAAGTACATAGTATTAAAATTTATTACTATTAAATCATTGAACCAAAACAAAGTTACTAACAGTTACATAGTAATCACAAGCTTGGCTTCTATGTAGTACCACAGTAGAGATCCCGCCACATAAGGTGGCAGTTGGAGGCGTCGCCACAGTCGCGTAATTCAGTGTTACCAGTAAACACGCCAAAACTAGCACTCACTGTGCCATACGGCTCGATACATTATAGGTTTCATTTGTAACGGTCTTTGGTTGCAGAGCTATAAACTCAAATAAAACAAATTAATATATCAAAGTCAAAATATGTTTATTAAACTATTTCAAACATGATTAATAATTAACGGGACTTATCCTTCTTATTATATATTACATATATTATGTGTTCCTTCACTCTGTCCGCAATAGACCGTTTAGTGTGTTCGACGTAGGATTTCCCACAGCTGCAATCAATCTTATACACACCCTTATATCTTATATCATGAGTATAAATCGCGAATCTCTTAAAACTATTATTTCAAACATGGCACTGAGCATTGTCTTTACATATTTTTTACCGAGGTTAGATCAGCGGAGACCCTAGCTTGGAGAAGAACTAACAAGAAACTCCGGAAATCAATTTATTATAATCACCCTTAACAAACATAAAAATTACAAAGAGTGGGCAAAAAACACAACGCTGGTAATACTAAATTTACCTTTCATACAAAATAACACGCAATGGCGGAAACGTCAAATTTAGTTCCAAGTTTGGCTACTGCCACCTTATGTGGCGGGATCTCTATAAACAATAAATGCGCTGGTAGGGTAGTCTTGGAACAGTTACTAAGAAGAGTAATAGTTCCATTAGTATAAATGGCCAATTATTTAAACATATTAATTCGAAATATTAAGATGAAAATTTTTTTCGTCATCCAACCGCTTCCTTACTATTGACGTATTTAAGAACGCAATATTTCATGTTTGCAGATTCTCTTTTACAAGATACATTAATAAATAGACACGTGACACACTGATTCTAGTTTCAAACGGACTTTTAAGCCGGCCTAATAAGACATATAACAGTCAGATAGACGCTATATTGAAAAAAGGTGACGTTAGGAGTACCTATAACCGCCGAGAGTGTATGAGAGGATGTATGAATATCGATGAAGCGAAAGTGGTCTGTCAGTGGGTCAAATGGGGATCCGTGATCTCTGCGTACCCGTCTACAGGGAATCAGGCGTGATGTGTATGTATGTATGTTAAGCCCCGCCCTCACAAACAGCTGTGGCGACCTCTAGAGCGTCACAGACAGAGGGAAATCTAAGTAAACCTAAGTTGCAATTAGTTGAAACATAATTACCACAGATGACGCCAGCAAGAATAAAATTATTATTACAAAATTCAATTTCCTAGAACGCGCAATTGAAATATTGAACGGAAACAAGATATATAGAAATTTCCAAGTCAGGCCATTAGCCTGGACGAACACCTGCCCAGGTAGGAAGCTTCCTCTTTTCCAGTAAAATCCTAGTCACACACACTAAATCCTACACATACGTACGCATCACGCCCGTTTCTCTATAGAGTTGGCAGAGATCATAAGCCCTATTTGGGTTCTGATAAACCGCTTTACTAGTTTAAATTAGTGCTAAAAGTGACCTAGGAGATATCGTGTCTCCAATATTCTGTCCACCCCGAAAGGGATTAAAGGACGTGAATGCATGAGTCAAAGCGGCTTTCTCTTTTCCTGTAGGACACACTGGATCCTACACAACTATTTGATGACGTCACAGACGCCATTTGGACTCCAAACCGCGTTCAATTTGAATGTTCATCAGATAGTGATTAATTGTTTTTCTTTTTAATATCTTAATTAAAATGCTTACTTATTTAAATTGATTTCTATTTTATTTATTACCCATAAAAATTTTCGAATGTTAACTAAATGTTTCGAAATATTTCAACTAAGTAAATGTTACTTTTAAAAATAAATCTTAATTGTATTATCTTCTGTGCTGACGCTTCTCACATTTGCATTCACGCACACAAGCACGCTTATCGGTACACGGTACACACACAATGACAGCCAAACGGACTTCGTGAAATAGAATATCTGTAACACGGACCACGAATGTCGCCGGGTCCTCTTTGTATTTGGTTCATGGTTTATACTGTGGTAGTACTGAGGCTGCAGAGTGCTAGTCGGGGACTACTTGGTGAGCTGGTAGTCTTCGGGGTCGTAAAGCTCTGTCAGCAGCCGGTAGATGTACGACGGAGAGATGGCGCCACTGAAATAGACATACAATGTTTAATTTGTTAATCCATCCATACATCCATCAGCCATGTCAGTCCACTGTATAACTGTTTAGATGTACTGTTATAGATTAAAATAATACATAAGTTTTGCTCGCGTAAGCTTCCTGATACCGCGTCGTTTTAAGTGCTGACTTTGCAGCCAACGTTTCATTATTACTATCGTGCGTTCATATCGGAGTTCTCTTCCAACCAGCAAATGGTTAAGACGGTTCGCTAACAATACTATTTCGGCTTAGGGAAAATAAAAAGTGTTTTTTAAAAAGGCATTTCATTTCGTCCGCACAACAGTACCCATAACCACCAAGACTGTATGAGCTGCAATGATGTCAATGAAGTGGTTTGTCATCATCGATTAAAATAGGGATCTGTGATATCTATTCCTTCTCTAAAGGAAAACAAGTGTGATATGATGTGTAATCAACAAGAGGAGGGATAATTTTATTCTGTTCACCCCTTTAGTAGTATGTAAATCAATCAATCAGCCTATGACAGTCCACTGCTGGACGTAGGCCTCCCCAAGGGTACACAAAACACGATCAATCGTGGCCCACAGCCAACCACTACCAGCGACCTTTTTCAGGTCATCGGTCCATCTAGCAGGGGGGCGTTCTATACTGCGTTTCCCATGTTAATGCGTTTAATTTGTTAATGATAGATAGATATAAACACATACATTCACGTATTTTAATCCTTTTTGGGGTAGTTAGAGTTAGTCTCCACAAGAAACTACTTGTAAATATATTTCTCGCTTCTATACTCTTCTATAAGCCGTCATTTCTGTAGTCCCTTGCTTTTCATATCATTTTTTACATACTACATACATTACATATAGATACTATCTCTTAGGTTACATTTTAATATGAATATTGGGATTAAGTATTCACTATCTGATCAACACGTGGGTTCGAGGTGGCCATAGAATTACTACCTTCGCGATTACAGACATGGAAACCTGAACCTCTGACTAACCCGCAAGGGTTAATGGTCGAGAACGCGTTTGTATTTTAATATTGGGATCGCAAGGTTACAATGAAACTTTTGTGACAGGTTCCTAGCCCATCGCCCAATAGATTTTATTCAGTCCTTAGTCGCCTCCTACGACATGCCGATAAGAACGACAGCTAGTTAGCATTCTTCTTACGTCCCAGAATAACAAGGGACAAAGATCACTTCACTACATAGTATAAAACGAAGTCGCTTTCTCTGTCCCTATGTCCCTTTGTATGCTTAAATCTTTGAAACTACGCAACGGATTTTGATGCGGCTTTTTTTAATAGATAGAGTGATTCAAGAGGAAGGTTTATATGTAGAATAACATCCATTAAATAGTGGAGTAGGCTAATATTTTATACCCGTGCGAAGCCGGAGCGGGTCACTAGTGTTTATATTATGTATGTATGTAAGAGAAATGTCGCTCAGCGAGCAATGAAGCGTTCAATGCTGGGTATCTCGTTAAGGGAGAGAGTCCGGAACGAGATTATCCGGCAGAGAACCAAAGTGATAGACATAGTCTATCGCTGTTGTAAACTGAAGTGGCAGTGGGCCGGCCACATCTGTCGCAGAACTGACGACCGCTGGAGCAAAGCGGTTCTCGAACGGCGACCGCGTCTCGGTAAACGTAGTGTAGGACGCCCCCCTGCCAGGTGGACAGATGACCTGAAGGTCGCTGGTAGTGGTTGGCTGAGGGCCACGAAAGATCGTCGAAATATCAGCGTTGGCAGTGTGAATTTCACACAATAGACATTAGCTGAGACAAATCCTATTCACACTTGCGCAGTGTTGCCATGTGCGCTTGGTTCCATTAATGTAAATTATTATATAATTAATACTTTTCTCTATTTGTGTATACATATTTAATACTGCGTCTAGTGTGAATAAAAGGAATTTTATTTATTTTGTGTTTTTCTTTTGTGGCGTACCCTTGGGGAGGCCTACGTCCAGCAGTGGACTGACATAGGCTGATTGATTGATTGATGTAAGAGGCGATTAAGGTACTCACATGTTTGTTATGAAGAGCGTGATGTGCTCGGGCGGGATGCAGTCCAGGGTGGGCAGAGACAGGGAGCCCACGTCTCCCACGCGCCACACTCCGCCTTCGCGGACGGATCCGCTCCTGCGGAACATACATTATGTTCATTTAAGACTTGTGTTAAGGATACTAGTCAACGTATATTTAAGAAATAGCATCTTACTAAACATATTCAGGAATAAGCCACTTGGAAGACAATCATGAGGGACTGGGTTCGATTCCCAGTCGAGGCTCAATTCTGATTGGCGGTTTTTTTCTGCTTTCTAGTATCGTTGATTATGTACAACAGGGCTGTCCAAACCACTGCCCGTATGCGGCTTGTGGTTTAGATTACTGCGGCCCATTGAACCTTTTTAACCGACTTAAAAAAAAAGTTCGGTTCGGGTACACCGACTACAAAGAGATCTGTACCCACTGCGTATAATAATACGGCCCACCAATGTATTTAGTCTTTTTTATTGGCCCTGGGTCCCGTCTAGTTTGGACACCCCTGATGTACAATATAAATGTACCAAGATCCTTCTTGTATTGTGATAGTGGTAATGGGGTCCTAAATATTCTTATAACAACATTGTATCGCAATTCTAGACGCCCAAGTCCTCTAGTACGATTTAGTTAAGTTTCAAAATATCAGTTCAATATCATTTCAGTAACTATGTGCAGATGTTCGTGGAATAGCAAAAGTGTCAAATTTCGTCCTTGATGGGAGCGAAATTACTCTTACTACACCACTAAGAACTTCACACTATTATTGATCTGATACTGAACTCATATTTTGCAAAGCATTCAAATTCTTCGGGCCCCCGATAATCAATATCCAACGTGACAGGTGGTAAAGGTCTAAACCATGTAGTCGTACAGACCATGGAGTATTTAATAAGAGGAGTGGGCCTTACGCAATATTTGTATGGAAACTAGCGTGGCATTACGCGGGGTGAAACGAGGTACGCGGGATGGAGGGGAGACATTACAGCCAATCAAAACACGGCATCGGCAGACACAGAGAGATACAGACTATTACGAGGAATAGGCAAGATTCGTTTTAGGTTTTAAAGCGAAATTGACACTTTGCTGATATTAATCGCAAAATTTGTCACTTTTGCTAATCCACTGCCAACTTCACACTATTACTGATCTGATATTGGACTGCATTTGTGCTAAAATGCTTCGGTAGACTTGAACCCACGTTTGTTCTGTCCACCCCGAAAGGGACTAAAGGTGGTGATTGTACATGTACGTAGGACGTGAATGAACATACATACAATAGAAGGTAGGTATGAACATACATGTATTGTTTGACGACTTCCGTGGCGCGATCGGTTAGACAACTGAACGCTAATCGTGGGGTCCCGGGTTGGATTCCCGGTGGAGACAGAGTTAAGAACTACGCTTTTCTACTGCTTTCCAGTCTGCTCGTTGATTATATATGCTATATATGTATTTATCTATACATAAGTATCTTAAATATGCGTTAACTAGTACCCTTAACACAAGTCTTAAATGAACTCACCAAGGGGCTAGTTCCATTGGTATAATAATATCCATATATTATTATTATGTATGTATAATGGAAGGTAGGTATGGGGGGGACTACTAACGTGTGCGAGTGGTGAACGGCCTGCAGATGCGCTGTGTACAACGGAGTCACGCGACTCACTGGCGCCACCACCAACACCTGTAAACAATCATTGCTTATTTACCATTAGGTACTAAAACAAATCCTCAAACAAAACTATGATTAACAAAAAATAAATAGTAAAGGGAAGTACTAGACTGGGATATGTAACTGGCGCTCCGGAGGTTCTTTTTAAAAAAAACAAAACAAAAGGCTAACGCATTTAAGATTATTAACCCTTATGGGGTAGTCAGAGGTTCAGGTGTCCATTTCCGCAATTGCGAAGGTAGTAATTCTATGGACACCTCGAACCCACGTGTTGACCCGATAGTCAGTACTCAATGTGACAGGTGGTTAGCCATGTCGCCATTTACAAGCACTCACTATTACGTGTTGGGGAACAGGTTTATTTCCTCACGATGTTTTCCCTCACGGTAGTATTCAATGCATTTCGTAAAGGTATTATTATTACGAAAATGAACATAACCACTGATACAGAATCAAGCCCCAAACAACTGTGCTATATCAAATTTTATTATTTCATTGGTTGACACTGGTTGTCTCTTAGCACTGAAATTCTACTCATTATATATGTAGTGATAATCTTTTACCGGCTTCCGATGTTCGATAGCGCAAGCAGCGAGGGCGGCAGCCCCCCTGGAGGCTAAGGCGGCGCCCCCTGCCACCACGGCGTGCGCCTCCAGCAGCACCTTGCTGACGCCGGGCATGAGCGCCGCCGCCGCCGCCAGGGGGCTCCACGACGCTTGGGCGCCACCCGCCGATAGGCGCCGGGCCAGGGCGGCGTCCTAAAACAAACATATAAGTTGTATTAAGTGTGTGTCTTGTAGTTGTTTAATTTACTTATATACGAGGAAATATATATGTACATACTTTTTCAATATTTAGATAATTTTATAAAATACGACGTAGTTCAGTAATCCGTCGTAGCTCAATGTGACAGATCACGAGGTTTTTCCTCACCGTAGTATTCAGTGGATTTCGTAAATGTATTTTTGTTACAAAAATGTACATAGAAATTCATGAAACTTCATTTACATCGGTACACGCTCAAGCAGTATTTGAACCCTGTACCAACTGATACAGAGTGAAGTCCCAAACAATTGAGATATATTGAATTAAAGTCAAAGTCAGTGAATTTTTTCATGTCTTTAAGATTCTGTCCACTCTGAAAGAGATTAAAGGACGTTATTCTATCTATATCTAAATGCTATATACTAAAATGTCTAATTGTTATTGTATTTTGTTTTTGAATTTAACTAATTGATTAACTTCATTATTATATCATTAGTTTCATTATCGTATTGGGTACAAACCTGTAAGCATTATAAAATGTACATGAAATAAATGAATGTTCGTTTCAAAACTATAGGCTATTCGCGTTAAGTAAATAGTGACGTCATCATTACCCAAACGATTTGACCAATGAGACGTGACAACGGTTGTCTGCGATTGGTCAATGCGACTTGTTTTCTCATTTACTCACGTCTCATTGGCCAGTTTAACCTCTGATTATCATAACGTCACTATTTACTTAACGCGAATAGCCTACAGATGCTATGTCCTTAAGATCCTACATCCTACTATTAATTCTACGTGTCTTCTCTCAGCCATCACCATAAATTTAATAAACATAATAATGCATTTGCAATTTAAGTCTACAAAAACAATACGTCATTTTGCAATCCCTTAGTCAAAATGTGTAGAACGTACAATGACTTGATTAGTAAACATAATGGATATATTCAACCATAGATCTTTGCACTAAAAAAAAAATTAACAGTAGATATTTTAAGTCTAGAGTACCCGCCACATAAGGTGGCAGTTGGAGGCGTCGCCACAGTCGCGTAATCCAGTGTTGCCAGTAAACACGCCAAAACTAGCACTCACTGTGCCATACGGCTCGATACATTATATTGAGGTTTCATTTGTAACGATCTTTGGTTGCAGAGCTATAAACTCAAATAAAACAAATTAATATACCAAAGTCAAAAGTCAAAATATTTTTATTCAAAATAGGCCCTATCATAAGCTCTCTTTGAAAGTTATTTTATGATCTAAGTACAAATTAAAAAAACTATATATTGACAAAAGGAATATATATGAGTGAAGTGGAATGGCGGTTACGTAGGGGCCGGCCTAATAAGACATATAACAGTCAGATAGACGCTATATTGAAAAAAGGTGACGTTAGGAGTACCTATAACCGCCGAGAGTGTATTAGAGAATGTATGAATGTCAATGAAGCGAAAGTGGTCTGTCAGGATCGGGACAAATGGGGATCCGTGATCTCTGCCTACCCCTCTACAGGGAATCAGGCGTGATGTGTATGTATGTATGTAAAAAAACTATTTCAAACATGGCACTGAGCATTGTCTTTACATATTTTTACCGAGGTTAGTTCACCAACCATTTCGGCTGCTCAAGATGCCACGTCATGAAGACCACGACCGCTCTGATAAGAGCGTAACGATTGAGAAGAAGAAGTTCAGCGGAGACCCTTGGAGAAGAACGAACAAGAAACTCCAGAAATCAATTTATTATAATCACCCTTAACAAACATAAAAATTACAAAGAGTGGGCAAAAAACACAACGCTGGTAATACTAAATTTACCTTTCATACAAAATAACACGCAATGGCGGTAACGTCAAATTTAGTTCCAAGTTTGGCTACTGCCACCTTATGTGGCGGGTACTCTATAGTTATAAATTTGAGCAGTTCAACAGTTCTAGTACTTAAGTATGTTTTTGTCACTTTCTTTTTTTGTGTCATATTGTTTGTTCTTAATTTCTTACGATTATATTACTTATTAATAATGTCTAAATGTTATTGTATTTTGTTTTTTAATTTAATTAATTGATTAACTTCAATATTATATAAGGATTATAAAATGTAAGTGATATAAATGAATGTTCGTTTTAATATTAGGCTGTATACAGGGTGGCGCATTCAAAACGGTCAGTATGGGAAAGTCTGAAACTATAAGAGATACGAAGATTTGTTCTTAGGAACCATGTCACCGATTTTGATAAAAAGAAAAACTGCATTTATACTTTCTCTGAAAAAATAACTGTATCCTGTACGGGAATCGAACCTGGTAGCTTTGAAAAAATAAATTAACCCTTTTCACTATTTCTTTTTAAATATCGATTGTGTAGGTCTTAAGCTGTAAATTTCTCTATGAAACATGGTTTCGAAAATGAATAAAATGCATTGTTTTGGCATACTTTAGTTTATCATAGTAGGTTTTCTAAGTGACCAACGTTGTTTTCAATACAATATTCAACACGTTTAGGTAACGATCTTACTATTGAATTTTGTATTTTCATGTGGTGAATTTGCGTTACAATTGACTTTATTGCTACTTTTAGGTCTTCAATGGTGTCATAGCTTGTTTTGTAAAATTCATCCTTAACGTAATCCCACAAGAAAATTTCTAATATGGTTTAACACGTCACTTTAAGTGGACTTTTCAATAGATTGTTAGTTTTTGATTACTGTAGATAACAAAACCTCCTTAAAGGTTTAATGCAATGCTAATGCCACACGATATGGTGTATGTAACAAGTAGGGAAGTACAAAACTACAAACAGCAATAGTGACAATTTTACATGTCTGTTGAATATTGTTACGGTGTATGTAAACTACTATGATAAACTAAAGTATGTCGAAACAATGCATTTTATTCATTTTCGACACCATGTTTCATAGAGACATTTACAGCTTAAGACTTACACAATCGATATTTAAAAAGAAAAAGTAAAAAGAGCCAATTTATTTTTTCAAAGCTACCAGGTTCGATTCCCGTACAGGATACAGTTATTTTTTCAAAGAAAGTATGAATGCAGTTTTCCTTTTTATCAAAATCGGTGACATGGTTCCTAAGAACAAATCTTCGTATCTCTTATAGTTTCAGACTTTCCCATACTGACCGTTTTGAATGCGCCACCCTGTATATCAACATGCACATATCGCACCTTCGGGACCAAACTCGCACTTGTGCAATTTTTTACGAAAATGACTTAAGTATACAGAATTAACCGCGATAATCGACTTTATACATACAGCAAAAAGTTTTAAAATCCTTTGAAAAATGGAGCGGTGAGGCGGCCAGGCGGGATATTCCATGTTATGTCATTACGCGTATTTGAAAGAGAATTTTAGAGTGAAAAATCGCTCTCCTGTAAAATTAGTTTTGTTGCATAAGTGCGAGTTTGCTCCCGAAGGTGCGATATGTATAATGTGTACCCTTAACACAAGTCTTAAATATACTTACCAAGGGGCTATTTCAATTGGTGTAATAATTTCCAAATATTATTATTATTATTGGTACACACTCAAGCTTGATTTGAACCCTGTACCCACTGATACAAAATCAAACCCCAAAATATTGACCTACGTCGAGTCAAGGTCAGTGAGATTTATACTCGTCTTTAAGATTCTGTCCACCCTGAAAGGTATCAAAGGCCGTATACCCACCCCGGGCACGATGAGCGGGCATCTCGTGGCCCTGAGGCAGTGCAGCATGAGCGGCGGCCGGCCCCTCGCCAGCAGCACGTCGCGAGAGGACACGTGCTCACGCGCGCACGCCGCCACCGACTCCGCCGCGCACTCCGTCTCCGACCGGTACTGGAACATATAATATATGTAGGAGGTTGTAGGGAATTACCATTATCTTCGTCCATGGCGATACGAGTAGTTAGTGGGCGTACCACTGGGTATGTCGGTTGCAGGAAAACGGTTGGAACTTTACAACTGATTTATTTGAAAGTCGTAGGTACCGAGTTCGGGCAGAGTACAGTACGAGTACAGAACGCGGAACAGTTTCTAGGTTTGGTCTACTCGACGACCGGACGCAAAGTGGTGCACCCGGGCTCGAGCTCCAACACGTAGACTCCGTTCAACGCCGCCAGGTGGCGCTTGCGTTCTGGCATCCGGTGGTAGTCTAGTCAAATCAACAACTAGATCCGCCGACATATTTATCTATATATAATATGTATAGATTTCTTAAATATACATTGACTAGTACCCTTAACAAGTCTTAAATGAACTTACCAAGGGGCTAGTTCAATTGGTGTAATAACGTCCTATAATATTATTTATTTATTACAATATAGCAGGGGACTAGTGTTAAACGAGTGTGGCGTTACCTTGGGGAGGCCTACGTCCAGCAGTGGACTGTCATAGGCTGATTGATTGATTGATAGTGTTAAACAAGTATGGCAGCCAGCCCCCTGCCTACCCACCTCAGCGATGAGGTCCTTGAGCCTGGTGTGGTGGTGCTCCTCGCTGGTGCCCGGGGAGGGCAGGGTGAGCCTCCTTGCGCGCACCAGCCGCTGCAAAGACTCCCCCGCCTCTGCCACGCCACCCTGCCAATAGGGGCGTTATGATACATACATATAGTAAGGCCTGTACTAAAGACTATGGGGCATAGATCAATAATAAATATTTATTTTTATGTTGAGTGCCCATCTCGGAAATTTAGAAGCCATGTTAATATTAATATACAGGACACTTAAAGCCCGCGTTTCACTAGATAGATAACACCCAACGTAATAAGTAGTGCACAACGCTGACTATGGCCTATCCCGAAAGATAGGTAAGTTTCCTTACGGTTGTGGCGACCTCTAGAGCGCCACACAGGGAGAATCCTTAGTAAACCTAGGTTGCAATTAGTTAAACATAATTACCACAGATGACGCCGCCAAGAAATAAAATAATAATTGCACACAAATCAATTTCCTAGAACGCGCAATTGAAATATTGAATTGAAATATTGTTACATACATATAGTAAGGCAGATAGACGCTATATTGAAAAAAGGTGACGTTAGGAGTACCTATAACCGCCGAGAGTGTATGAGAGGATGTACAGGGTGTCCGGTGGCGGATTTACGTTTTAAAAAGTTAATAAAACAAAAACTTATTCACTTATGGTTTTATTATTACAATGAATCAATAAAGATATATTGCGGATTTTATTTTTTAAAAATTATTTCATCCAAATGCCGTCCATTTAGACGCACACACTGTTCAAAACGTTGCACCGTATTTCGTGCTACGCGCTGCAACAAGCTTGGTTGGATTTGTTGGAATTCGTTGCGGATATTTTCCTTCAACTGCGCAGTAGACAAAGGATTATTAGAATAAACTTTGCTCTTGAGATAACCCCATAGAAAAAAATCCATTGGAGTGAAATCTGGCGACCTTGGTGGCCAGGGGATGTCTCCAAAGCGGCTTATTAATTTATTCGGGAACTCTTCACGAAGCAAATCCATTGACGATCTGGCAGTATGTGGAGTCGCTCCATCTTGCTGAAACCAAGTGTGCGTCGAGTAAGATGAATGTGCTCGCAGATTTGGTAAAAAAAATCAGTTATCATGCCTCCATAGTTTTCGCTGTTGACATTTACTGCTTGGCCTCGTGAATTTTCAAAAAAATATGGACTGATGATTCCGTTCGTCGATAACGCGCACCAAACAGTAACTCTTTGGCAATGCAGGGGCCGTTGATGTTTCAATCGTGGATTGCGCTTTTTTGGGGCCCAGTAGCGACAGTTTTGTTTATTGACATGACCGCTGAGATGAAAATGGGCCTCATCACTCCAGAAAATGCAATTGGTAGTGCGGAATCTCTCCAACATCTGTTCACAGAAAGTTTTTCTTAAATTGAAGTCACTTTCCTTTAGTTCTTGAACTAATTGAATCTTAAAGGCGTGGAACTTTAAGTCCTTCTTCAAAATTTCATGAGCTATAGTTTTAGGGAGTCCCAAAGCGGCTGCTTTCTTTCGTACGGACAGTCGTGGATTTTCACGCAAGCTTCTTTCAACTTCTTGAATGTTTTCTGTAGTCCTTGTCGTCCTGCTGGGTCCCGCCTGAGGGCTATTTAGAGCAGAAGATGTCTCGCGAAACTTCTGTACCCATGATCTAATCAAATTGACACTTGGTCCGTCACTTAATCGCCGAATATTGTAGTGGGAACAAAACTGTCGGCGTGCAACCACGTAAGAATCGCCACCTTTGAAAAACGCCTCAATAGCGAACGCGCGGTGTTGTCCCGACCACTCAGACATTGTGACTAACGAATCCGCACTCACGAAGCTTCGATTGACACTACCCCTCCCCCTCCACCGTTTATAACTTTTGAATTATAACGTTTTAAAAATGTAATTCCGCCACCGGACACCCTGTATGAATGTCAATGAAGCGAAAGTGGTCTGTCAGTGGGACAAATGGGGATCCGTCATCTCTGCCTACCCCTCTACAGGGAATCAGGCGTGATGTGTATGTATGTATGTATTAAGGCCTGTACTTCCCTAACGAGACTATCGGGCATAGATCACTACATAGTATAAAACAAAGTCGCTTTCTCTGTCCCTATGTCCCTTTGTATGCTTAAATCTTTGAAACTACGCAACGGATTTTGATGCGTTTTTTTCAATAGATAGAGTGATTCAAGAGGAAGGTTTATATGTATAATAACATCCATTAAATAGTGGAGTAGGCTATATATTTTATACCCGAGCGAAACCGGAGCGGGTCGCTAGTCAATAATAAATATTTATATCTATGTTGAGTGCCCATCTCCGAAATTTCGAAGGCATGTTAAGTACAAGACACTTAAAGCCCGCGTTTCACTAGATATACAGCACTCAATGTAATAGATAGTGAACCCTCGCTCCGTATACAGGCACTGACTATGGCCTATCCCGACAGATAGGTAAATTTCCTTACGGTGTTTGCCCACACCGTTAGCAACTAAAAATTATATACGCGTCACCAATGTTCCATATGACATCACAACCCCAATATTCGTGCTAAAAAGTGACCTAGGAGATATTATCGTATTTCTAAGGTTTTTTCCAGAAATATACATAGATAAACATGACGCCCTGTAGAGGGGTAAGCAGAGATTACGGATACTCATCTGTCCCGATCTCGACAAACCACTTTCGCTTCATTGACACATTTTGGGAATGTAGGATCCACAGTGTCCTACAGGAAAAGAGGAAGCTTCCCACCTGGTCAGGTGTTCGTCCAGGCTAATGGCCTGACTTGGAAATTTCTGTATATCTTGTTGCGGTTAAATATTTCAATTGCGCGTTCTAGGAAATCGATTTGTGTAATTATTATTTTATTCTTGGCGGCGTCATCTGTGGTAATTATGTTTAACTAATTGCGACTTACGTTTACTTAGGTTTCACTCTGTGTGTGGCGTTCTAGAAGTCGCTACAGGAAATAAAGAATGTGAATGTATATGTATGTAATCATACCTGGTGTGCATGCGTCCGCCGCTCGTCGCGCAATAGTCTGAGCACTCTCCGCACCACGTTGGCTGCTACCACGTCCCTGGGACACCCTGAGGAGACGAGGCGCCCTGCCTCTCTGATCCTCTCGGTTAGTTCACTGAAATATCATAGTATGTAAATATAGATCAAAAGAAAATTCATTCATATTTATAATATATAGCCACTCCACTATTTAATGGATGTTACTATACATATAAACGTTTCTCTTGAATCATTCTATCTATTAAAAAAAACCGCATCAAAATCCGTTGCGTAGTTTCAAAGATTTAAGCATACAAAGGGACATAGGGACAGAGAAAGCTACTTTGTTTTATACTATGTAGTGAGTAGTGATATACAGTCAAACCTGGATAAGCGATAGTTGAAGGGGGCACATTCTCATTCTCGCTTATAGAGGTTTCTCACTAACCCGAGTTTCTCGCTAATGCAGGTAGCGTTTCTCTCTTATAGGTATATATAATAGGTACTCAGCAATGACCAGTCACAGCAAGTGCACATGCAGTAAATATGCAATATGATAAAATTATGTGCGTGATATGCACAACATATATTATGTCCATAAATATTTTTAAATGCTTACGAAAAGAAAAATCATGCACAGTGTTATTTTATTTAGAGTTATTTAGAATTTATAGTCTTGATTTTATAATTTTACAATAGGTGGATTCTGGTATATTAAAATCCCTCTGAATTTCATTTCGCGTTTTTCCGAATTCAAACTCATTCACTATTTTAAGTTTATCACTTAAAGACAGTACCATAATTTTCCGTTTTGAAATTATGCAGAATAGAACTATCCTTCGCAAAATGATAACTATAAACTGAGTAAGTCCGACAAACAGGACGGTACACATGCACACGTGTCCATTCGAAAAGAATGCGATAAAATAACATTATTTAGTTCGACTAAAAAACAATGGTTGAAACTTTCACGAAAGTTAAGGAGTCATAAAATATCAGATGGTAATTTTGTAAATAAGGGTCGACTGTCACTTATAGAGGTATAGATAGGTAGCAGTCTCGCTTACGGAGGTCAATGAGGGAAAAACGCCTCTCTCTTACAGAGGTTTCTGTTTCTCGCTAATAGAGGTTTTGGGAGCTTAACATGATGGGTCCTGGTTATTACTCTCACTTATAGAGTTTTCTCACTTATCCAGGTTTGACTGTATTATGTATTTAAAGCAGCTGTAGCCAAGTGGGTAAGACCTTTGATATCTTATTATTACTAATAACGAAATTTAAAAATGTGTTTTTCATTAATGTACATAATTTACAGTTGCTAATGGTGAAAAATAATGAGGAAACCTGCCTATTTCTCAATATATATATATTTCTCAATAGCCAGTGCCTGTACGGCGATACCATTATATTATCTGTGGCGATACGGTTCACTGCCTTATCATGTTGGGTGCTGTCTTTCTAGTTAAACACGGGCTTTGAGTGGCTCATACCAAACATGCCTTTGAAAATTTTGGAGATGGGCACTCAAGCTTCTGACTACTCCGCCACAGTAAAAATGGGAGTGTGGATACACAAGTTGTGACGCGTGTGTGTTATGAAATATATTCAATTTGGCCTGCATGTACTGTAATAGACTTTTTATGTTACTGACTTTCAATTTTAATTTTTGGGTATAATAATATTGTAGGACTCTAGTGTCTAGTATTAGTTCAACCTCACAACATTGTATTGCTTCAAAATATAATTAAAATTCTATTGAACTACAATTTTGCTAAAATTCATAAATACAGTTAGGCCTAGCTGCCATTCTTCCCGGCATATCATAGGAGGCGACTTAGGGACCAAGGTTAAATAGTAATACGCAACACATCACCAATATTCCATTACAACCCTATTCAAACATAACCTAGAAGATATTTTGTCTCCATGGTTCAGTTCATTCGAAAGGTATCACAAGGTATGTATCACCAATGTTCCATAATTAATCACAATCCATATATTTATGCTAAACATTGACCTAAAACATACTCAAACTTTGAGGTTCTGCCCACCCAGAAAAGGATTAAAAGACGTGAATGTAAGTGTTTAGTGTATGTATGTATCAGGCATACTCACATGGGCGACGCTTCTGTGGAATCATTGACAATCTGTTCCAGCACTGTAAGAGTAGTGAGAGCCAGCTGTGTGCAGCCGGAAATCTTCCTGCAATGTACACAATATATGTTATAGACAAAGACTAATACGTACACAACCATTAACCTTTGTAGAGTAGTCAGAGGTTCAGGTTTCCATCTCTGCAATTGCAGAGGTAGTAATCTATGGCCATCTCAAACCCACATGTTGACCAGATAGTACTCAATGTGACAGGTGGTAAGCCATGTTGCCATTTACAAACATCACCATTCAGTGAAGCTTATTTGGTGTGCGTTCGCGCAGCGGAATGTTGTTGAATTTAAAGATTTTAATTATGCAGATATTTAGTGTATGACGTCGTATAATTGTGTATGGTAAAAAAAAAATTGTGCACGCAGCCATTGTGGAGAAATTCACCAAAAACTGATTCGGCTGGGCGAACGTTCGCCCAGCGGAACTTTTTTTGATCCATTGACTTTAGAAGAAAAGAGATGTGTCCAAAAATTAGTGTGTATTTGTGTGTAATTGTGTATGTATGAATAAAATTAGTGCATGCATAAACTTCGGAGAAATTCAAGTTTCCGCTACGCGAACGTTTGGCCATTAGCTAGTTTTCATACAAAGCGCTTACATAGAGAGCTGTAGATTTTTACATACGTTGTTTTGAATTTGTTTAAAAACAGATTTAGAAAAAAAACGTAAGGCTTAAAAGATAAAAATATAAACGTAAAATACGCTTATTAGGTCTTAGTTCTTAAAGTATGCACTTTGGGGTCTAGATTTTCACGTTTATACAAACCTTGTAAGTGTCTGCAACACGTTGCCAAGTATCAATGATGTTCCGTTAGTAATTAAAGAGTTATAGGACAATTTACCACGAATAGATCACTGTTTACAAAGCAGTCAAATATCATGACGTTCTAAAGGAATTGCATGGTAAAATGTATGCCAATAATTAGTGTATTCATTCAACTATTCACATGCAAAATTTCATGTCATTAAATTCAGTAATTAAAGAAAAACAATTATAATACTGACGAAGCATCGAAAACCTACATAACCCGACCAAGTTCGGATAGCTACAAAAAAGCGGCCGTGCAATATATTTAGGTAACATCTCAAAATTTACAGTATAATACCGGTATTGAATTGGTACAGGTGATAACACAATTGTTGTTTCGATATAATTTATAGGTCATTTATTTTTGTACACCTACTTTTTTAAATGTATTTGACTATGACAGAAAGTAGGTACCGTTTACGTAGGTACTTTATTTAAGTATGCGCTTGAGACTTGAGATATAATCTAAATACAGTGTAAACTCTTTATAACATTATTCTCTATAACGATAAACTCTCTATAACATAGAAAGAATCAGTTTTTGGTGAATTTCTCCACAATGGCTGCGTGCACAATTTTTTTTTTACCATACACAATTATACGACGTCATACACTAAATATCTGCATAATTAAAATTTTTAAATTCAACAACATTCCGCTGCGCGAACGCACACGCTTATTTGTTTGCCACTTGACTCGGTCAAGGTTTAGTTCCAGTTACAGGGTTCAAATCCCACCAGAGCATGTACCAATGGAAAAGAAGTCAGTGAGACAATACATACGTTAAGTTTCATCTCCACTCAGTTACATGCATTGATACAGTAAATGTATGTATTTGTAGCGGTAATATGTACAGCGTTAGCATATTCATCATTGCTGACTTGCAATTAACTAAATTAGTTTACATTCTTTATTAGTTTATTCACCAGTCACAATTAATACTTAAACGAGAATACACATAAATATATACCATCATCTAAAGTTAACCTTTGACTTTTATTAGCTAATTATAAGAACTACCCAATTAGCTAAATATTTGTATCTATCAAATAAAGCTATTTCTTTGGTTATTCATTTCATGACACATACAATAGTTAGAATTTCATTAGTGTACTACAGAAGTTCATATCAAAACTCCTTTTCATAACTTAGCATTTAACATGATATAAGGTTTTATATATGTCCACATGTTCATTTTCAGTTTTCCTTCAGGGTAGAAGTGATGTGTTCCACAAATTACAAATATACTTATGGTGAATCTGCCTCCCATAAAAACTTAGGTTGTACCTAACCTAAAGAATAGATAAGCCAAAATAACATAATTTGTCATGGAAACAATGGCGAAAATGACCAATGGTTAACTTCTTCTTTACAGCACTAATTCGCCCACCGTAGGGCATATGCCTCTCCAATCTTCCTCCATGTGTGCGGTTTTCTGTTTTTCTAGTCCAGAGCGAGCCAGCTACCTTCAGCAGATCATCAGACCATCGGGCAGGTGGTCTGCCAACACTTCTTTTTAGCTGTCTAGGTCTCCATTCCAGGACGCGCTTACTCCATCGTCCATCATCTCTACGACACACATGTCCGGCCCAAGCCCATTTCAGGGCCCTTACTCCACTAATTAACTTTGACAGCCACTCAACTGCGAGGCTATAGCGATAAATCTGCATCTCGGCCGTAAAAGTGGCACTCTGCTAATATTTTGACAGCCAGAATAGCGCCATAATAGCGAGTCAATGGCACTTCAGTGGCCACTCAAAGTACAGAAATTATTGTCTATGGATTACAACAATTTAAAAAACTGTTTGCACTAAAATGCAGCAATTTCAATTAATACATATTGATTTAGCAGTTAAAAGTTTTAAGTTTATAACGTAAACATAACTAAAAACGTAACTGAAAAAATATTTTAGGTTTTTAATTGAAAGTAAAACTACTAACTGAGTGTGTGAGTGTACATTAGAAATTGACCATAAACAAAAAAAGCTGTCAAAACAATAGTAGAGTACCAAATGAAGGCTATTGAACTAATATTGAGACACGTTTGATTAGTTGTATTTCGATAGCGCTTCAGTGGCCAAAATTTGTTAGTGGAGTGCGAAAAGTGTCAAATTACGGCCATTGAACTGCCACAATGTCGACACTGAAGTAATATTGTGGCCAATATGAATTAGTGGAGTAAGGGCCCAGTTTAACAACTCGTTGTCCTATGTCCACAAGTTTGGTGCGCTGTCTTATGGTCTCATTCCGGACCCTATCCCGTAAAGTGATGCCGAGCATGGCGCGTTCCATGTGACTTTGCGTGACCTTTAATCTTTGCATCATTTTGTCTGTCAAATTCCATGTCTCACATGGTTAACTTAGAGCCTGATTATCTGATGAAACTTAAGCTTTAAGTTAGCAAACAGTTGCTTTATAATCAGTTGTATTGAATCCTCATTTATATTAGGGGAAATGGAAGTAGAAAGTTCAGATTATGATGTATGGCTAATCATACAATGTGATTACATCAAATTGCTTATGGATAAATTCATATATATTTTAACCTGTATTCCATTTACTGGACTTAATACCTATTCAGGACTAGCTCCTAGACCTTTCGTAATGATTTCCTCAATAAGAACATTGAATAAAAGCCACTTACTCGTATCGAATATCTGCAATAAGTTTGGCCACGTATTCTTGCTGCTTTTCAGGCAATATGGACACAGTTTCTGTGTCAGCAAACGGAGGCATTGTGGATTTAATTAATTAACTACACAATAAGATAAACGAATAAAAGATACGTACAAGTTTTTAATATTTTGAACACAAGTCAACAAAGTAACCTTACAAAATTTAGCAATTTCACAGATTAACGTCCAGCCAGCCAGCTGAGCTGAGTTTACAATTTTATGTCTTCATATAGGTTTTGAATGTTATATTATTTTTATACATGAAATATTTCATAAATAATCCTTTCAAAAATGTATTTAGTTTTAATGATACTTAAATTGACCAGTTTTAAAATAAATTTATATCACTTTATATAACTTTATTTTATCGTTAACTGGCTGACATAGTCTGTGATATTGTGTTGTTTTGTCAACGTTTCTGTGTACAGGTGGATGGAGGTTAAAAACAAACTTGTGTTTCTCACCACAATACTCTGATATCATTAGTGAGAAGACAATGTTATATTAAAAAGGAATAAGTAGAGACTAAAATCATCATGTCCGATGACCAAGAAGGTGCTGTAGGCGGTGTTTTACCGCAGGATGCGCCTGCGCAAGATGAAGAGCCAAAGCCCACTCAAATGTCCATGGATCAGCCGATTTCTGGCCTCACAGGTGCCCTTTACTTCTTTATACACTAACACTACTCTACCTAGTGCTATTCCTCACATTTATAATTATACAGGGCTAGCTGGGACGTAAAAAGACCGCTAACTACACAGACCTCTATAACCCTAGATACCGCAAGTGTACGTACTTTGCGTGTCAAAAGGTTGATCAATGATCAACCTTTTGACTGCGTACATTTAGTTCCGTCCCGACCGTCATCGTTGGCGAACGTGAAGCGCTCCTCAGAAAAATGCCTAGTTGTGCCGTAATATCTTGTAAAAATGATTCAAGAAAAGTAAGCCGAGATCATGAAAATATTTCTTTTCACCGGTAAGTAAATTTGTTATTTAATTGTGCGTATTTTATTTATAAATCAATTATTTTATCTTATTTGTGTCTATTACTATGTAAACCACCAAAATACATGTAAATGTGTGCATACTACGTGTTTAAATTACATTGCTGCATTTAGTTCCAAAGGTGTTGTATCAGTTCATATAAAACAAGCAGTGAACACGGAATCGATCGATACTTTCAGTGGTAGTTGCGCTTCGTGGTACAGAGGTTATTCTCATTCATCGTACCAAATAGGCAAATAGTGTTGTGCACATGAATCGATTCCAGTTATGGTTTTCGATTCGAATGGATTTCAAAACTACAAATAGGTACTCTAACTGATTAAAATTATAAGAAAATTATGTTTGTAAAATTTGTTCATGTTGTATTTATTTGTTAAGAATTAGAATAACGTAAAGTAAATTTTCATTACAGGTTTCCAAGCGACCCCTATATTAAAGAAAGGTGGATTGATGCTACGGGGCAAATTAATTGGTTTTTACAAATTAATTTTTATTATGTTTTTTGGTTAAAAGAATAATTAAATAAGTCTCATTAATTAGATAAGTCACTTGTGTGTACCACTAAGCCAATCATATACCTACTTAATAGTAACTTTAGATTAACTTAAAACTATTTTATATAACATAACAATATCTAACATGAATAAACTTTTCATAATCACATTTGAAGTTTTATTTGGCACCAATAATTTGTACTATTATGCGTCGCACTCCGTTGAATCGTTTTGATGCGCGAGTATTTTCCCATCACTAAATCGCCGCTGTGACGTCATAATACCTACGCATATTTCGGCACGCGCGGTTTTCACAGAAATGAGTGCATTTGCGGCATCTAGGGTTATAGAGGTCTGTGGCTAACTAGCTGCCGTTGTTCCTGGCATGTCTTGGTGATTAAGCGACTGGGGGTAAATGAAATCTACCGGGTGATAGGCTAGCAACCTGTCACTAAAGACCCTTATAAGTCATCACAATTCCAATATTGATGCTCAAAGTGAACATTGAGATGTTATGCCAGTAAAGTTCCTCGAAAGGCATTAAGAGATGTTAATGTATGTGTATGTCTTTTCCAGAGGAGCTGGTGCCGGCAGGGCTGCGGGCGATCTGCGATGCCTGCTCTAAGCTGTACCCAGACCAGCCCAACCCACTGCAGGTCACCACTCGTATCAAATATTGGTAAATAAAGATAAAAAAATGAATACATTAGTGAAGTGCACATTTAGGCAAAACATAAACATATGCTTCATGATTTGAGTATATACACTCCTTTTTTTGGCAGGTTAGTCAGAAGAATTGAATGCCCAATCTCTGAAATTTCAAAGGCATATTACGTTTTAGTCTCACAAAGTCCTCATTTTACTAGGTAGACAGCATCCAACATTAATGGTAGTGAACTGCATATTACGGCACTGGCTTTTTTGGGGACTTTTCCGGGGGATAGGCAGGTTTCTTCACAATGTTTTCCCTCACCAACAACAATTATAAACATTTTTAAATTTCATAATTGGTACATGCCTCGTGCCGGGATTTGAATCTAGTGTTTCCTCATGATGTAAGTAAAACATCAGGAGGAAACATACCTGCTCCCAAAACAGGCAATAGTCAATGCTTGTAAATACCCCTACCACAACCCCTACCACAACCTACCACTTCTTACATTGAGTAAAAATAATAATAAAAGAGTCTCAGGTAGAGAGTAAGGGACTTGTAGGTAGAGATCACAGACCTTATTTTCTCTTATAAATAACTTATTTGACACTATAACACCAATTGACCTGACCCTTTGGTAAGTCCATTTAAGACTTGTAAGGGTACTAGTCAACTGTCTCCATTGGGTATTGAACTTGTGACCTTATAAAATTGCATTTAGTAAATAACCATTTGCATTATCAAATGCTCTTTACAAGTCAAATGGTCATGGTATTAACTACAAACCTCTGACTACCCACTATGGGATGTTGTCTTGATCTGTACGTACTGTGTTCTTAGGCTGGGTGGGCAGGACCCCCTGGACTACATCAGCATGTACTGGCATCCGGGAGACGAGGCCATCGGAGCGCCTCCGCACTGGCACTATATAAGGTAAGATACCTACATTATAATAATAATAATAACTGGACATTATTACACCAATTGAACTAGCCCCTTGGTAAGTACATTTAAGACTTGTGTTAAGGGTACTAGTCAACGTGTATTTAACAAATATATACTTATTATATATATATAAATTCATATATAATCAACGACCAGACTGGAAAGCAGTAGGAAAGCGTAGTACTTAACTCTGCCTCCACCGGGAATCGAACCCGGGACCTCACGATTAGCGTTCAGGCGTCTAAACGATCGCGCCACGGAGGTTGTCAAACATGTCCTTTAATCTCATTCAGGGTGGACAGAACCTTAGAGATATAAAATCTCCTAGGTTATTATTAGTATTAGGTAATATTGGGATTGCAATGTCATAATGGAGCATTGCCCTCTTAGTCACCTGTTACAACACGCTGGGAAAAATGGCAGCCAGTTAGCATTCTTATGTCCCAGCTAGCACGGGACTATGTTTCATGTACACATTCTGAAACTCTTTTGGCCACATAATGCGTTCCTCTAGACATGAGGTCTAAAGCCTACGAATAGTAAGTGAAATAGAAGGAAAGCGTGGTAGAGGGTGCACGCCAGAGAGGTAGTAAGACTTGAAGAAGGAAGGGGCAGGTGGCGGTATCTAGATAGCAGACCACACTGCAAAAGACGTCCTCCTATAGAGATCATTACGGACATAATGTGTGTCCTTGTAATCGAGAGCACGGCAAAAAAGAAGATGTTTCATATATTAATTATAAAGCACACTAGACTGCAAATATTGCACACTAGACTAGATGAACGAAGCCGGCTTTTAAACTTATATACATAATAATATGTAGGATTCACAGGTCAAAGGCCAGAGTTGGAAATTTTATATAACTTTCCGTTAGTTATTATTTTAATTGCACGTTCTAGGATAACAATTTTTTGGTAGCGCCATCTATGATATTAATATTAAACTAATTACAACTTCAGTGTTTCTCTCCGCGTGGCCCTAGAGGTCACCACATATGCATATATGTGGTAATGGAAACGAAAGTCTTCTCATTGATCTTTGCACGTTTATTATCGAAATTCACAGTGCAAAACTTCACAATATATCGTCTCTCACAAAACACGTCTTCGCACCTCAGCGCTTTAAGAGAGAGAAAGCGAACAACACAGAATGAGAACTAAAGGATAAACCTAACGCCTCTCGCACTACATACTCATACTTCTACTATAAAGGCACATATTTGACGACCTCCGTGGCGCGATCGGTTAGACACCTGAATGCTAATCGTGGTCCTGGGTTCGATTCCCGGTGGATGCAGAGTTGAGAACTGCGCTTTTCTACTGCTTTCCAGTCTGGTCGTTAATTATATATATGCTATATATGTATTAATCGATGTTTAATAAGTATATATTTGTTAAATATATTGACTAGTACCCTTAACACAAGTCCTAAATGTACTTACCAAGGCGCTATAGTGTATTCGCGTTAAGAAAATAGTGACGTCATCATTACCCAAAAGATTTGACCAATGAGACGTGACAACGAATGTCTGCGATTGGTCAATGTTACTCGTTTGCTCATTTACTAACGTCTCATTGGTCAGTTTAACGTCTATATACCATGACGTCAATATTTACTTAACGCGAATAGACTATACATACTCATACTTCTACTATAAAGGCCATCCCACATATATATGTATATGGTTTTCTCCTTAACCCCTTGATTGCAGCCTGGGCCTGTCCGATCTGCATGGCGACGGACGCGTGCATGGCACAGGCGCGGCATTAAGTGGCTACGGGTTCGAGCTAACGCTGCGAGTGGCCGCCCCCGCCCCGCCGCCGCTGTGGCCCGCCGCGCTGCTGCAGGCTGTCGCGCGATATGTCTTCACTACTGGTATGATACTATATAATAGTCCTCACAGTGTTGTCCCTCACCGTAGTATTCGGTGCATTTCGCTAATGTATTTTTATTGGTAATTTGATTAGCCATTAAAATATGTACTGTCATGTCATAAACAACGAAAAAAGAATGCTAACTATAGTACATTCGCATTAAGAAAATAGTGACGTTATCATGTCCCCACGATTCGACCAATGAGACGTGACAACGGTTGTCTGCGATTGGTCAATGTGCATTCTTTTCTCATTTCCTCACGTCTCATTGGCCAGTTTACCCTCTGACTAGCATGACGTCACTATTTACTTAACGCGAATAGCCTATAGTGATGTAGGATAGGATAAACGTAGTGTAGGACGCCCCCCTGCCAGGTGGACCGATGACCTCAAGAAGGTTGCTGGTAGTGGCTGGATGAGGGCCACGAAAGATCGTCTTTTGTGGCGTACCCTTGGGGAGGCCTACGTCCAGCAGTGGACTGTCATAGGCTAATTGATTGATAGAAATAATTATAACCGCTGAGTGTATATGAGAAGATGTATGAGTGTCAATGAAGCGAAAGTGGTCTGTCAGGATCGAGACAAATGGGGATCCGTGATCTCTGCCTCTACAGGGAATCAGACGTGATGTGTATGTATGTACTGGTATGATACTATATTCTAAGAAAGGGTTTGGCCAAAGGGTTTTTTAAAAAAAGAACACGGAAATACCCTAATCTTTGTAATGTTATTTTGCTACTATATGTAATGTTATTTTGCTACTATGAAGCCATAGAGTATTTTCTTATTTTGCTACCATGAAGCCATAGAGCAGTCGTCTATGGTGCATCAACAAAGTCAGCAGCTCAGTGAAAGTTGACTAGACAAATAATTATTTTCGGCTTAATATTTAGTCAATTGTGATGCCAAACTGGCTAAATATGTTCGCTTTGGGATGTAATTTGCAAATGTATTTTTATTGCGGAAATTTCAGTTCCATTGGTAATTTGATTAGCGATGAAAATACTGTCATGTCATAAACAACGAAAAAAGAATGCTAAATAGCTGCCTTTCTTCCTGGCATGTCGTAGGAGACGAATAAGGAACTAGGAGTTAAATGAATCTTATGGGCGATATTCCTGCTAAAAAGAGACCTAGGAGATATTATACGGGGTATAATATCTCTAAAGGATTAAAAGATGTGAATGTATGTACGTATAATCAAATATGGGTGTGCAGGCAACCCGCTCCGCAGTGGCGACCACATGACGTGGCGAGGCCCTTTGGACGGCGTGGGCGGAGCAAACGCCTCCCGCCTCAGGCACCTGCTAGTCGCGTTAGACCCCAAACTGCCCGACGTCGCCACGCCCCACGGAGCCCTAAGGTTCTTGCAGGTATGTACCACATTACAATCAATAACATACATACAGTTTTAAGAGATTCGCGATTTATACTCATGATTAATAACTAGCGGGACTTATCGCGTAGGTTTTTATATAATAAAGTTACCTCTATTAACCCGAAGTTTCGGCTACGTTGCAGCAGCCATTTGTTCCCGTTTGTTATTAATCATGAGTATAAATCGCGAATCTCTTAAAACTATAGGTATGTACATGTGTACATTACGATAAATAACATACATACACACTCTCTCTAGCCTTTTTCAACCCCTTTTTTAGGTGTAGGCCTCCCTTAGCAAACGCCAACTCTGTCGATGTTGGGCTCTCTGTATCCATTTGCTTCCAGCTGTTCGTTTGACGTCGTCAACCCAACGCATTTGTGGTCTTCCTTGAGGGCGCTTTTCTTCCCAAGGCCTCCACTCTACAAGAGCCTTAGCCCATGAGATATCTTTTCGGGCAACATGACATGACCTTTAGCATGACATACATACACATCACGCCTAATTCCCTTTAGAGGGGTAGAGAGATCACGGATCCTAATTTGTCCCTACTGACAGATCACTTTCGCTTCATTGATATTCATACATGTTCTCATACACTCTTGGCGGTTATAGGTACTCCTTTTCGCCTTTTTTCAATATACCGTCTATCTGACTGTTATATGTCTTATTTAGGGCGGCCCCTACGTAATGTTAATAAATAAATAATAAAATAAAATTCCTTTTATTCACACTAGACGCAGTAATACATATACGCAAATAGAGAAAAGAATTAATTATATAACCAATCAATCAGCCTATGTCAGTCCACTGCTGGACGTAGGCCTCCCCAAGGGTACGCTTAACACGATCACTCGTGGCCCTCAGCCAGCCACTACCAGCGACTTTCAGGCCATCGGTCCATCTAGCAGGGGGCGTCCTACACTACGTTTACCGAGACGCGGTCGCCATTATATAATAATTTACATTAATGGAACCAAGCGCACATGGCAACCCCGCGCAAGTGTGAATAGGATTTGTGATTACACTTCAGTTCCGTTTCATTTCATGTGCGATTGTGTCTCTTGCTAGCTGGGACGTAAAAAGAATATTAACTAGTTGTATTTCTTTGGGTCGGTCACGTCTGTCGCAGAACTGACGACCGTCGACAAAGTGGTTCTCGAATGGCGACCGCGTCTCGATGAACGTAGTGTAGGACGCCCCCCTGCTAGATGGACCGATGACCTGAAAAAGGTCGCTGGCAGTGGTTGGCTGAGGGCCACGAGTGATCGTGTTTTGTGTACCCTTGGGGAGGCCTACGTCCAGCAGTGGACTGACATAGGCTGATTGATTGTATTTCTTTCCGGCATGTCGTAGGAACTAAGGAATCAGGGCATAATAGAATCTATTGGGCGATGGGCTGTCAACCTGTTACTAATTTTTCATATAATAACACTTCACAATCCTAAAACACAAATCCTAAAATAACAAATCACAATCTTAAAATTTATGCTAAAAAGCGACCACGGAGATGTTTTCATGTGTCAAAGGTTCTGTCCACCACGAAATCGATTAAAGGACGTGAATCTACACAATATTATACAAGTAGTAAGTGTACGTAGTGAAGAACAGAAGAGCATTTATGAGAAGGTTTATGGGTGTGAGTGAAGCAAGAGATTTGTCACCCGTTCCAGGTGGCTATCGATAGTTAGCATATCTCCGTAGGGATATCTCGAGCTATATATCACTACATAGTATAAAACAAAGTCGCTTTCTGTGTCCATATGTCCCTTTGTATGCTTAAATCTTTGAAACTACGCAACGGATTTTGATGCGGTTTTTTAAATAGATAGAGTGATTCAAGAGGAAGGTTTATATGTATAATAACATCCATTAAATAGTGGAGTAGGCTGTATATTTTATACCCGTGCGAAGCCGGAGCGGGTCACTAGTATCCTATAATTCGCGTAGAACATATACAGATAATTGAAGTGGACCCTTAACCCCTGAGTCACCTCTTTCTGTTGCAGTTAGTGGGCTGCACGGGGCGCGAGTTGGCCACAGCGCAGCGGACATCCGCCCACCAGGTGCTCAGGGACATAGCACACGACCCACGGTATGTGACCCCTAACCTAACCTGACCACTGTGGCGACCTCTAGAGCGCCACACACACAGAGAAACCTAAGTAAACCTAAGTTGCAAGTAGTTAAACATAATTACCACAGATGACGCCGCCAAGAATAAAATAATTATTACGCTAATCAATATCTTAGAACGAGCAATTGAAATATTGAACGGAAACAAGATATATAGAAATTTCCAACTCAGGCCATTAGCCTGGACGAACACTGTAGGACACACTGGATTCTACATACATACCACGAACCAAATATAAAGAGGACCCGGCGTAAGGAGCGGTCCCCGTCACGCGGTGCGGACTCTAAAATGGCGTGTTTTAATTGGTTCGGTGTCTAAAAATGTGTAGTAAAAAGAAGATACCTAATTTGATTGGCCGATGTGGCCGATGCCGTGTTTTGATTGGTTGTAATTTCCCCCTCCATCACGCGTACCTCGTTTCACCCCGCTAGTTCTACGCTAGTTTCCATACAAATATTGCGTGAGACCCACTCCTCTTATTAATTACTTCATGGTACATACATACATTCACTAGTGCCAAGCTGGGACGTTAAGAGAATGCTAACTAGATGCCGTTCTTCACGGCATGTCTAGGAGGCGACTAAGGGACTAGGGGGCTAGCAACCTGTCACCAATATTCCATTATGACATCGCAACCCCAATATTTATGCTAAAAAGTGACCTAGGAGATATTAAATCTTCGAGTTTCTGTCCCGATGATTTGGCGCAACGTACCTTTAATCATTTATTATACATCTAGAAAATTCTTAGCAGCAAATATTGCTACTAGCTTACTAAACCCAGACATAGTAACATAAGTACTCGGAGCCAAATCCACTAGCACCATATGACGGTGACCGACCCACTGCTAATCTCAAAAAGGATAAATAAACATTTTGACGACCTCCGTGGCGCGATCGGTTAACCACCTGAACGCTAATCCAGAGGTCCCAAAGATTTCCAGTGCCTGTATACGGCGATACGGTTCACCACCTATCACGTTGGATGCTGTCTATCCAGTGAAACGCGGGTTTTGAGTAACATGCCTTCGAAATTTCGCAGATGGGCCCTCAAGCCTCTGACTACCCAACCACAATAAAAAGCGAGTGTGTGTATAAATTTCCTAAAGCAAAGTGTGATCCGCGTAGCAGGAACACTAAAATAATCTTTATTATTGGCCAATACCTAACATGCCTTTATGTGGGCCATAAAAAGGGAGTGTGTATACACAAGTCGTGAAGCGTATGTTATGTTTATATACTTTCAATTGAACCCCGAGGTGAACCGAACTTTCAAGAGCCGATAATATAAGATCTATTGGGCGATGGGCTAGCAATCTGTCACCATTGTTCTATATCATTACAGCTCTAATATTTAGGCTGAAAGTGACCTAGGAGATTAACCTATCTCGATGTTCTGTACACCCCGAAAGAGCTGTTAAGTCTTACGTGATATATGCTAGTTATAGTTTTAAGAGATTCGCGATTTATACTCATGATTAATAACTAACAGGACTTATCAAAACGTCGGGTTAATAAAAGTAACTTTATTATATAAAAACTTACGCGATAAGTCCCGTTAGTTATTAATCATGTATAAGCTAGTTGTAAGACCATATCGTAAATGCATATTTATGGGTTTTGACGACCTCCGTGGCGCGATCGCCGAAACGCTAATCGTGATGCCTCGGGTTCGATTCCCGGTGGAGGCAGAGTTAAGAACTACGCTTTTCTACTGCTGTCCATCTATGTATAATATGTATATATTTGTTAAACATACGTTAACTAGTACCCTTAACACAAGTCTTAAATGAACTTACCAAGGGGCTAGTTCAACTAGTGCAATAATGTCCAAATATTATTATTATGGGTATACAATGTGGATACCATTCCATCCCATTGCAGATGCAACGCGTCCTCGCTGCGGCTGTAGCCCAGTGGGTAAGAACTCGTACTGAGAAAAGATTCTAGGTTCGAATCCCGGCTCTGGCATGTACCAATGAATGAAATTTAAATATGTGCTTTTCATTTACGTACATAATTTACAGTCGCTAACGGTGAGGGAAAACATCGTGAGGAAACCTGCCTATCCCTCGGGATAGATAATAGCCAGTGCCTATACACGGTGATACGGTTCACTACCAGTCACGTTGGGTGCTGTTCATCAAGTGAAACGCGGGCTTCGAGTGAACCATACCTAACATGCTTCGAAATTTCGGACAAGTCTCTGACTACCCCGCCATAATAAAAAAGGTAGTGTGTATACACAAGTCGTGAAGCGTATGTATATAATGTGGTTACCATTCCTTCGCTTACAGATGCAACGCGTCCTCGCTGCTAGTGACAGACATGCGTCGCAGGCACTCGGCGAGGCAGGCCACGCCCACTCAGTCCCCAACCCGCACGCCTGCTGCCACTCTAGCCGGGGTGGCAGCCCCTCGCACTCTTTGGGAGGTCTGGGAGGTCAGTATAAGGAAGGGCATGTATTAGAAATTGTGTAAATGAAAGATCGGTAAAAATATACGTGTTTGTTTAATGGAAGAATATTTGTGTGAGTCAACAATAATGTCAATGAGACATTGATATAAAAAATGTTTTAGAAGAACAAAATAAACAGGCAGTGTACTCGTAAGTTTCTTTCAACAAAAGGGATCTAGGTCCCAAGTGGAGGCAGAGTTAAGAATTACGCTGTACTTCTGCTTTCCAGTCTAGTTGTTGATTATAAGAAAATGAAAATCTTTTAATTCCACACTAGCGACCCGCTCCGGCTTCGCACGGGTATAAAATACATAGCCTACTCCACTATTTAATGGATGTTATTATACATATAAATCTATCTATTAAAAAAAACCGCATCAAAATCCGTTGCGTAGTTTCAAAGATTTAAGCATAGAAAGGGACATAGGGACAGAGAAAGCTACTTTGTTTTATACTATGTAGTGATAAGGATCATAAAATCATTTATTGAAAGTCAAAGAAAAAAAATCATTTCATTATCATTCATAAACTAATTCGTAAAATAAATGAAATTAGATTAATAAAACGAATGGCACTTAAAGAAAAATCTATAATGTTATATACATATGTATTGATGTACTTCTTATATACTCGTATAAATACAATATGCGTGGATTAGCACCCTTAGTACAAGTCATATGAAAACTAAGCGAGGGGCTAGTTCAATTGGTGTTATAGTGCCCCAAATATTATGGCCTAGCAACCTGTCACAAATGTTCCATTATGACATTAAAACCCTATTTATGTTTTGTATATGCAGTAAATTCTATTTACTTTTTAACAAACTACAGTTAATTTGTTGTCTTTATATGGCTTAGACGCGACAATTAAGCCTAAGTCTTGCACTGGGCGAACGAACTAGATTTTTTTACTCGTATTATGCATACATATACATTCACGCCTCTACGTCCCCAACGGGATAGGCAGAGACTATTAGGCCACCTGGAACGGGTGACAAATCTCTTGCTTCACTCACACCCATTAACCTTTTCATACATGCTCTTCTGTTCTTCACTACTAACACCCGCCTTGAGAAGAATGTCTCCAATTTGATCTGTACAGTTTATTAATTTATTTCGTAGCCATCAAAAGAAGAATGCGCGAAAGAGACAGACAAAGAGATAGAAGGAGATAGCTGCGAGAAAACAGGTTGGTCGCTTTTACATGTACTGCATGTACTACATGTAATGCATTCATGTTGTATAATCCTAATTGTGTTTGCTGTTGTCTAACCATTAAAAAAGACAAACGCGTTCAAGTCCATTAACCCTTGCGATATAGTCAGTGGTTTGGGTGATTACCTCTGCTTTTGCCATTGGTAGTTCTATGGCCAGCTAGAACCCCGTGTTGACCAGATAGTCGGTACCCAATGTGACAGGTGGTAAAGCGTGTCACCATTTACAAGCATTAACTATTTCCTGTTCGGGAAACAGGTATGTTTCCTCACGATGTTTTCCCTCAACGTACTATATTTTCTATTACGCAAATGTACATAATGTGCATTAAACTTCATTTCCATTGGTACATCTTCAAGCGGGATTTGAATCCTGTACCCTTGATACAGAGTCAAGCCCCTAAATGACTGAGCTACGCCACATTATTAACCATTCCGTTTATGACTAACTCCGTGGCGCGATCGGTTAGCCACCTGAACGCTAATCGTGAGGTCCCAAAGATTCCCAGAGGCAGAGTTAATAAATACGCTTTTCTACTGCTTTCCAGTCTGCTCGTTAATTATATATGCTATATATCTATGTTTAATAACTATAGTTATTTTTAAACACTCGCGATTTATACTCATTTTATTTACTATGTGAGACCGGGTCATATCACGATAAATGAATAAAGATATAAATACCTTTATTTTACCCGACGTTATACCCAGTTGCATAGGCCGTGGTCGCGAGAAGACTCTCATAGTAAATAAAATTTAATAACTATGTTTTTGACTAATACCCTTAACACAAGTCTTAACTGAACTTACCAAGGGGCTAGTTCAATTGGTGTAATAGTGTCCAAATATTATTATTATGTCACTTTTTAGCATGAATATTAGGGTTGTGATATCTTTTGGAACATTCGTAACAGGTTGCTAGCTCATTGCTCAATCGATTCCATTTACCCTTAGTCCTTCGTCATGCCGGGAAGAACGGCAGCTATAGTATATTCGCTTTAAGAAAATAGTGACGTCATCAAGGTCTCCATGATTTAACCAATGAGATTTTATAGGGGTTGTCTGTTATTGGTCAATGTGACTTCTTTTCTCATTAACTCACGTCTCATTGGTCAGTTTGACCTCTGATTATCATGACGTCACTATTTACTTAACGCGAATAGACGATAGTTAGTATTCTTTTGACGTTCCAATATATGTACATATATAATATTTGGATACAACTTAATCACAGACCTATGTGTTTTTTATCTGTCCTATATATAAGGTTGGCCGGCATCGAATGGATGCGAACGGCCACTGACAGGGAGAAGTGGCGTCATTTGGGGGAGGCCTATGTCCAACAGTGGATGCATACAGGCTGATGATGATATAATGATTCCCGTGTGTGATTGCAGACATGTCCACTGACAGCCTGTCGATGTGCAGCGTGGGGCGGGCGCTGCCGGTGGCGGGGGCTGCGCGGGGCGCGGGAGGGGCGCTGCCCGGGGCGCACCTCGTGCTCAGCGCTGAGGCCGCCGCGCTACTGCCACTCGCCATCGAGTGAGTATATGCACTTATACATATACATTCACATCCTTGAAGTGTTCCTACATTATATAATGCGTTTACCCAGAGCGTGCACAAATGTCAAATTGACAAAAACTTCATTTTACGTCACACAAAAGAAAAAACAGTAAGGTCAGCAAATTATTATTAGTAAAGGTACATTTAAAAACTTTTGACATAATTTTATTTTGTAAAATACTACATATAACATGCCAGTTTTGAACTTAAAAACCAGGAGTTAATATTAATATTTAAGCTAGATTGACATTTTTGTGGCGCATTTTTTTGTTGACCTGCTGACCATACAATATGACGTCATATAAAGTCATTGTCATTTTGACTTTTGTGCATGCTCTGAGTGAACGCATAATAGTACATTCGCATTAAGAAAATAGTGACGTCATCATGTCTCGACGAGTTGACCAATGAGACGTGACAACTGTCGTCTGCAATTGGTCGATGTGAATTGTTTTCTCATTTACTAACGTCTCATTGGTCAGTTTAACGTCTGTATATCATGACGTCACTATTTACTTAACGCGAATAGACTATAAGTACTAGGTGAAACACCATTATGATAGGATACAAGGAAAACACGTGTTCTTCGGTTAGCAGCATTTATTGAGAGAGGGAATTGTAACCTGCCTGCATTATTTGTAGATTAATGCTAAAGCAAAATGTTTGCCCTACCCTCGGTCACTGACTCCGCCAGTAGCTAGCCTACATACATCACAATCCTCTAATCCCTTTCGGGGTGGACAGAACCTTGGAGATACTCCCAGGTCACTTTAGAATGGATATTGAGGTTGTGATGTTATGTATGTATACTTCGTCCTACAGGTAAAAAGGAAGCTTCCTACCTTGGCAGGTATTAATAGGCTAATGGCCTGACTTGGACATTTCTATATATCTTGATTCCATTAAATATTTTAATTGCTCTTTCTAGGATATTGATTTTTGTTATTATTATTTTATTCTTACTGGCGTTATCTGTAGTAATGATGTTAGACTAATTGCAAAATAAGTTTTTCTCTGTGTGGGGCGCGTTAGAGATAACCACTAGTAATTACTGTAATTAGATTTATTTAATTTTTTTATTTAAATTAATTAACTGTAATGACAACTTTTCCGGTGGAAATGTTTTTTTTTGACCTTCAATAAGTGATTTTATAATCCTCATATTGAATAAAAAGCATTTCATTTCATTTCATTTCCACATATAATATGTTTTACCGTTTTTAATAAGTTTTAATTGCTGGTCCGGAACAGGCTTATTCGGGGTGCGTACCATACGTTGATAATGAATCTGTGCAAGTCAAAGCTGTGCATAAACTTATTCTTAATATTGAATAAAAAAAAATGTTTCTTTTGCGTTGATATTTTACAATTTGGTTGTTGTTCAATTCAGTATTTCTTGATATTCGTTTAATTAAAAACGAAATATCGTTTATATTAAAGTAATTAACGTGTTGGATGTTTCCTTGACTGGATTTGTTATTTGTCTTCTCCAAGCTAAGGCTTCCGAACCAACAGTAGTCACATAGTATTAAAAATTGTGTAAATAAAAGATCGGTAAAAATATACGTGTTTGTTTAATGAAAGAATATTTGTGTACGACAACAATAATGTCAATTAGACAATCATATAAAAATCTTTTAGAAGAACAAAATATACAGCCAGTGTACTCGTAAGTTTCTTTCAACACATAGTTGTAAGACAACTAGTGCCACTCAATATATCTCTTATCTATTAGTGTGCTTACATTGAATAAAAAATATTTGAATTTTGCATTTTTATGTATGTAAAAATTCCATTAATTCGTAAAAATGATTTTTAGTAGATAGCAATCGTAGTTTGATAGTAGTTCAATGGTGTAAAATGTCAAATTTCACCTTTTGAATGATGTTCTCCTCTTTCGTCCACAAGAAACTTGTTTTCTTACCCTAGCTGATTTCAGTATTACATTAATGACCTCCGTGGCGCGATCGGTAAGCCGCCGGAACGCTAATCGTGAGGTCCCGGGTTCGATTCCCGGTGGAGCCAGGGTTAAGAACTACATTTTTCTACTGCTTTCCAGTCTGGTGATTATATAATATGCTATATTAGTATTTACCTATGTATAACATGTGTATATTTCTTAAATATGCGTTGACTAGTACCCTTAACTCAGGTCTTAAATGTACTTACCAAGGGGCTAGTTCAATTGGTGTAATAATGTCCTATAGTGTATTCGCGTTAAGAAAATAGTGACGTCATCATTACCCAAACGATTTGACCAATGAGACGTGACAACGAATGTCTGCGATTGGTCAATGTGACTTGTTTTCTCATTTACTCACGTCTCATTGGCCAGTTTAACCTCTGATTATCATGACGTCACTATTTACTTAACGCGAATACACTATAAATATTATTATTCTTATTATATGTACCGTTTGGTTACAGCGGCCGAGTATTACACGGGCGCTGGTTTACGTGGCGAGGCGGTGGCGAGGGGGGACATCCCTCCGTCACCCTGCGCCCCACCAACGGACACGCCCCCTTGTATAGACAGGAGGGGGACCATGACTTACATGTGAGTGGGGACAGTTATATACCTATTAACCCTTGCGGGGTAATAGGTTTCAATTTTCATAGATAAAAAAGACAAACGCATTCATGACTATTAACCCTTGCGGGGTAGTCGGAGGTTCAGGTGTCCATCTCGAACCCACGTGTTGACCAGATAGTCAGTACTCAATGTGACAGCTGTCAAGCCATGTCGCCAGTTACAAGCACTGACTATTACCAAGTACATTTATCATACATTCATTTTGTTTCAATGTCCACAATTGCGAATGTAGTAATTCTTTTCATAGATTTTTCATTTCTTTTCATAGATGTGATTTCGTAATTGCAGAGGCCTTGGTTCATCTGAGATTTAGTGTTTCGTAGGTCACTTTTTAGTAAATATTGACCTTGCGATGTAGCAACGGAACATTGGTGATAGGTTGCTAGCCAATAGCAGTCCCAGAGTAGCACGGGACAAACAATACATACATACATAATACACATCACGCCTGATTCCCTGTAGAGGGGTAGGTAGGTAGACGGATACCTATTTGATTGATTTTATCCTGACAAACCACTTTCGCTTTATTGACACTCATACACACTTGGCGGTTATAGGTACTCCTAACGTCACCCTTTTTCGATATAGCGTCTATCTGCTTATCATATGTCTTATTGGGCCGGCCCCTACGAATGAAAAACAATGTTTCCTTAATATGACGACCTCCGTGGCGCGATCGGTTAGACGCCTGAACGCTAATTGTGAGGTCCCGGGTTCGATTCCCGGTGGAGGCAGAGTTAGGAACTACGCTTTCCTACTGCTTTCCAGTCTGGTCGTTGATTTTGTATGCTAACATATATATGCATTTATCTATATATAAAAAGTATATATTTCTTAAATATACGTTGAGTAGTACCCTTAACACAAGTCTTAAATGCACTTACCAAGGGGCTAGTTCAATTGGTGTAAAAACGTCCTACAATATTATTATTAAAAACACATACGCTTCACAACTTGTGTATACACACTCCCTGTTTATAATGGCGGGTTAGTCAGAGGCTTGAATGTCCATCTCCGAAATTTCGAAGGCATGTTAGGTATGGGTCATTCGAAGCCCGCGTATCACTAGATAGACAGCACCCAACGTGATAGGCAGTGAACCGTATCGCCGTATATAGGCACTGACTATTACCTATCCTGAGGGATAGGCAGGTTTCCTCACGATGTTTTCCCTCACCGTTAGCGACTGTAGCCCAGTGGGTAGGACCTCGGACTTCTTATGAGAAAGGTCCTAGGTTCAAATCCCGACTCTGGCATGTACCAATGAATGAAATTTAAATGTGTGGTTTTCATTTACGTACATAATTTACAGTCGCTATTATAATAAATGTTATTCTATTCCAGATATACCTACCAGAGGCGTCGGCGAAAGCGATATCGCGGGGCATCGCACCTCTGACCACCCTGCTAGCTCACGACTCGTCCTCATCAGAGGGAGACAGCGAGGAGCAGCCCAAGGCCCCGCTGAGGCTGCCCCTCACGCTGCAGTGGCCCACAGAGGGTCTCAGGGTCACTGTGGTCGACAACCCAATCTTGTGATAGACAACTATAGGCTATTCGCGTTAAGTAAATAGTGACGTCATCATGTCCCCGCGATTTGACCAATGAGACGTGACAACAGTTGTCTGTGATTGGTCAATGTGACTTGTTTTCTCATTCACTAATGTTTTTGCCTAGTTTAACTTTGAATAGAATGACGTCACTATTTACTTAACGCGAATACACTATAGGCTAAATATATCAATACCCAAAATCGTCGGGACATGATGACATCACTATTTTCTTAATGCGAATGTACTATAGGCTGGGACCTCTAGAGAAAGAAAGAAAAAACTTTATTCACTAACATCATCATCATTAGCCTGTATGCATCCACTGTTGGACATAGGCCTCCCTAATGACGCCACTTCTCCCTATCAGTGGCCGTCCGCATCCATTCGATGCCGGCCAACCTGCGCAGGTTGTCTTCCCACCTTGCCGGGGGGCGCCCACACTACGTTTACTGAGACGCGGTCTCCACTCTAGGACTTTTTTGCTCCAGCATACAACAATTATTCACTAACATACAAAAACAAACATGGAAAAAAATGTGTAGAATACCGTTGATGCAGTGAAAAGGTGCTGCCTCAGTATACGATGCAGCTAGGCATCACTGGTCCTCCGGCAGCACCCGATTCGGAAACCGTCACAAGCTATAAATAATAAATAACAAACATACACAAAATAATTCATTTATAATAACCATCGTGACAAATACAGATATAATACTCATACATAAAATTGATACACTATAATTCATAATCATACTTTGAGGAACATAAACCAGAACGTTAGTTATAGGCATGTAAATAGATATAGTCATATACAACTAGAACGCTAACTAGCTGTCTAGGAGGCGACTATGGGATTCGGGGTCCATGGAATCTATTGGGCGATGGGCTAGCAACCTGACACTAATGTAACATATTATATCGCCAATATTAATGATAATAAGTGAGCAAGGAAGTGATGGTTTGGAGGTTCTGTCCACCCCGAAAGAGATTAAGGGACGTGAATGTATATGTATAAACTGTATAATTTTAATTGTTTAATTGTACGAGTATTTGTAAGTTTTCCTAGAATAAATAATCTCTCCGACCTGACACTTTTTCATTGCTGCTTCGAAATGATTATACGAGGGTGGATTGAAAAGTACTCAGCCTAACCAAGAAAATGAACACATACTAAATCTGTTATATTTTTATTTTTCTACATAATCACCATCAAGTTCAATACACTTTTGCCACCTCCCCTTCCAAGCATTTAGACCGTTGAAAAAAAATGATTCTTCCTTAGAGTCAAAATATGCGTCTACAGCTGCTTTGACCTCGTCGTTTGTCGAAAATCTTTGACCTCCCAAGTGCTTTTTTAGGTTAGGGAACAGAAAGAAGTCTGATGGTGCCAGATCAGGTGAATACGGCGGATGCGGTAACAGTTCAAAGCCACAGTTGTGAATTTCAGCCATTAACTGTACTGACGTGTGAACACGGGCGTAATCTTGATGAAACAGGACTTTTCTTCTGAGCATTCCTCGACGTTTTTCTTTTATTTCCTCTCGTAAACGACGTAGTAAGGTGCAGTAGTAATCAGAGTTTATAGTCTGACCCCTTTCAAGATAATCAATCATAATCACACCTTTCGAGTCCCAGAATACTGAAGCCATCACCTTATTTGCCGACAAAATCGACTTAGCCTTTTAGGGGGTGGTGAACCAGGTCTTCTCCACTGTTTTGATTGTTGTTTTGTTTCCGGTGTACAGTAATGAACCCATGTTTCGTCCATAGTAACAAAACGATTAAAAAAATCATCTGCATCGACTTCAAATAACTCCAAACAGTCGCGTCAAATAGTCAATCGTGTCCTTTTTTGTTCGACTGAAAGCAGTCGCGGAACCCACCTCGCAGACACTTTGTGGAAACCCAACTCGTTGACAATGATGTTCTGAGTTCGTTCATAAGAGATGCCTATAATCTCGGCTATCTCTCTAATTTTTAATCTGCGGTCTCCCATTATTAAATCAAGTACTTTTTTAATATTTTCGTCAGTAGTTGACGTCGAAGGCCTTCCAGAGCGGGGTTCATCTTTCACACTCTCTCTACCACGCTTAAATTCTGCTATCCATTTTTTGACGGATGAATATGACAGAGCACAATCGCCTAATGTACTGACCATGTCATCATGGATGGCTTTTGATGATAGCCCCTTCTTATGGAGGTACTTAATGACGGCACGCTACTCGATTTGCTCCATTCGTGGAAATTATGTCCGATTACTTTGTTAATAAATTTATAAAATCAAAACTAATTATCGCACACGTTTCGAACTTCACACAATGAACTAGTCTGAATTGAACTAAATAATGTGGATAGATTTGATTTTTAGAATTGAATGGATCTGTGTTGGGCCGAGTACTTTTCAATCCACCCTCGTATACAGGGTTAAAACTGAAAGTTCTTAGAAAATCAAAAACTAATTACATTAGCCAGTTATTAGTTTTATTATACCTTTTCTAAATATTGTCCATTCACGTGAATACAGCGCTACATGCGATGTGTTAGGGCGGCCATTGAAAAAGCTCTTTTTTACAGAACACAAAGTTTATTCACTAAAAGTACAATTGAGTTTTATGAACTCGATGTTTGATAGCTATCAGTACTGACACGGTTGAGTGTTGGCTAAGAAATGAATTAATTAGTGCCTATATACAGCGATACGGTTCACTACCTATCACGTTGGGTGCTGTCTATTTAGTGATATGCGGGCTTCGAATGACCCATACCTAACATGCCTTCGAAATTTCGGAGATGGGCACTCAAGCCTCTGACTACCCCACCATAAATAAAAAGGGAGTGTGTATACACAAGTCATGAAGCGTATGTATGTTATGTAAATGAAGTAAAGAATGAAATATACTGAGCTTGCACTTGCTCGTATTGACGTCATCGGTAGGAAAAATACTGAGGTCTGAGGTGATCGGTTATTACCTTATATTCAAGATTATAACAGATAGAAGCACTAGGTAAAGCGGTTTGCCCACTCGTCCTTAGGGGTCTCTTCAATGGCATCGCGATACGCAGCCACCGCTTCTTCGGCATTTATAAACCGCTTTCCTTTAAGTTTTTCTTTTACAAAAAAAAAACGCATTCACGACCATTAACCCTTGCGGGGTAGTCAGAGGTTCAGGTGTCCATCTCCGCAATTGCGAAGGTAGTAATTCTATGGACACCTCGAACCCACGTGTTAACCAGATAGTCAGTACTCAATGTGACAGGTGGTCAGCCATGTCGCCATTTACAAGCACTAACTATTACCTGTTCGACGAACAAGTAGGTTTCCTCACGATGTTTTCCCTCACCGTATAATTCGATGCATTTCGTAAATGTGTTTTTATTACGAAAATGTACATAGAAATTCATTAAAATTCATTTCCATTGGTACATGCTCAATCGGGATTTGAACCCTGTACCCACTGATACAGAGCCAAGCCCCAAACAACTGAGCTACGTCGAATTACTGAGCTACGTCGAATTTATTTTATTTTATTTTTTTATATAATTTTTTTCTTTTATTTTTGGAAATAAATAAGAATCACAAGGAGCGAGGTCGGGGCTATACGGCGGGTGACCCACTAATTCAACGTTCTATGTTTGTTAATATAAAATGAAAACAAGTAGTTTCTAATTAGAAAACTGAAAAATACTTAATTTAATTAAAACGAGATGCCGGCTAGTGATGTTTGCGGAGTAGAGAGAGCAACTAATTCACGACAGATTGAAAAGACGGCCTATGGCAGTTGAGCAGAAGGCGTGTGAAATTTAAATGCGTGTTCAACAATGTTCGCTTGGCGGAGTGCGACAGGGCGTTGTGCTGAAGGATCCTACTGCGAGGTCGATTCTCTCTAACGTTTTCCAAGACAAGTGGCAAACAATTGGTAGTGTACCATTCTACAGAAACTGTATTTTTGATCCCCTAACACACTTCGATCTCTCTTCACTTTAGTTGGCAACACCTCGAAAGGAAACACCCACTGAGCAGATTGTCTTTTGGTTTCAGGGTCATAACAGTAAATCCAGCTTTCGTCACCTGTTAGTATGTACATACATAAATACACATCACGCCTGATTCCCTGTAGAGTGGTAGGCATAGATCACGGATCCCCATTTGTCCTACTGACAGAGCACTTTCGCTTCATTGACATTCATACATCTTCTAATTCACTCTCGGCGGTTATAGGTATACCTAACGTTACCTTTTTTCAATATAGCGTCTATCTGACTGTTATATGTTAGTATGTCGAACACAGCATTTGAGTCCCCTCCGTTAAATCTTTCAATGATTTTACGGCACCAATCCACACGACGGAGTTTTATTGTCTCAGTCAAATTATGAGATATCCACCGGGTGCAAAGCTTCCTCACCGCTAAATGTTCGTGGAGGATTTTATGCACTTGACTCATATTCGTGAGAAAGGTCCTAGGTTCGAATCCCGGCTCTGGCATGTACCAATGAATGAAATTTAAATAAGTGTTTTTCATTTACGTACATAATTTACAGTCGCTAACTGTGAGGGAAAATATAGTGAGGAAACCTGCCTATCCCTCGAGTATAGGATAGATAGGTAATAGCTAGTGCATAAATACGGGGATACTGTTCACTACCTATCACGTTGGTTGCTGTCTATCAAGTGAAACGCGGGCTTCGAGTAACCCATACCTAACATACCTTTGAAATTTCGGAGATGGGCACTCAAGTCTCTGACTGACCCGCCATAATAAAAAAGGGAGTGTGTATACATAAATCGTGAAGCGTATGTTATGTTGACTCATACCGATGCTTAAGCTTGTCCGAATGTGCTGATAGGTCACTCTTTTGTCAGTCTCTATCATACGCCGCACAACACAGATGTTGTCTTCAGTAGTCGCCGTAGAAGGCCGTCCCTCACGTAAATCTTCAGTGAGATTTGTGTAAACACGTTTCAACTCATTAAACCAGTTGTAAACAATCGCACGAGATGGGGCTTCATCGTGAAAGGCCAATCGTAGTCTATCATAACTTTCTTGTTGACTTAAATGACATACAAAGTCATAAAAAATAATTGCTTGAAAATTGCTGTTAGAGATCCCGCCACATAAGGTGGCAGTAGCCAAACTTGGAACTAAATTTGACGTTACCGCCATTGCGTGTTATTTTGTATGAAAGGTAAATTTAGTATTACCAGCGTTGTGTTTTTTGCCCACTCTTTGTAATTTTTATGTTTGTTAAGGGTGATTATAATAAATTGATTTCCGGAGTTTCTTGTTAGTTCTTCTCCAAGCTAGGGTCTCCGCTGATCTAACCTCGGTGAAAAATATGTAAAGACAATGCTCAGTGCCATGTTTGAAATAATAGTTTTAAGAGATTCGCGATTTATACTCATGATATAAGATATAAGGGTGTGTATAAGATTGATTGCAGCTGTGGGAAATCCTACGTCGAACACACTAAACGGTCTATTGCGGACAGAGTGAAGGAACACATAATATATGTAATATATAATAAGAAGGATAAGTCCCGTTAATTATTAATCATGTTTGAAATAGTTTAATAAACATATTTTGACTTTGATATATTAATTTGTTTTATTTGAGTTTATAGCTCTGCAACCAAAGACCGTTACAAATGAAACCTATAATGTATCGAGCCGTAGGGCACAGTGAGTGCTAGTTTTGGCGTGTTGACTGGTAACACTGAATTACGCGACTGTGGCGACGCCTCCAACTGCCACCTTATGTGGCGGGATCTCTAAATTTATGTTGACGTGATATAGACAATTTTCAATTTGCCGCCAAATCGTAAAACAAATGTAAAATGAATGAAATATATACTTAATAATATTGGCAAAGAGTTCTAGAGATCGCGCCACATAAATTGGCAGTAGGCAAACTTGGAACTAAATTTGACGTTTCCGCCATTGCGTGTTATTTTGTATGAAAGCTAAATTTAGTATTACCAGCGTTGTGTTTTTTGCTCACTCTTTGTAATTTTTATGTTTGTTAAGGGTGATTATAATAAATTGATTTCCGGAGTTTCTTGTCAGTTCTTCTTCAAGCTAGGGTCTCCGCTGATCTAACCTCGGTAAAATATATGTAAAGACAATGCTCAGTGCCATGTTTGAAATAATAGTTTTAAGAGATTCGCGATTTATACTCATGATATAAGATATAAGGGTGTGTATAAGATTGATTGCAGCTGTGGGAAATCCTACGTCGGACAGACTAAACGGTCTATTGCGGACAGAGTGAAGGAACACATAATATATGAAATATGTTATAAGAAGGATAAGTCCCGTTAATTATTTATCATGTTTGAAATAGTTTAATAAACATATTTTGACTTTGATATATTAATTTGTGTTATTTGAGTTTATAGCTCTGCAACCAAAGACCGTTACAAATGAAACCTATAATGTATCGAGCCGTATGGCACAGTGAGTGCTAGTTTTGGCGTGTTTACTGGTAACACTGAATTACGCGACTGTGGCGACGCCCCCAACTGCCAATTTATATGACGGGATCTCTATTTTCAAATTATAGTTTTTTTATTATATTGTTTATAAGTGGCCAGTTCTAAGAACTTTCAGTTTGACCCTTGTACTTTCCGTAGCGGCTTTTAAAATCACGATTTCATTGTAATAATAATAATAATTGGACATTGTTGTATTAATTCGACGTAGCTCAGTTGTTTGGGGCTTGGCTCTGTATCAGTGGGTACAGGGTTCAAATCCCGCTTGAGCATGTACCAATGGAAATGAATTTTAGTGATTTTCTATGTACATTTTCGTAATAAAAAACACATTTACGAAATGCATCGAATTATACGGTGAGGGATAACATCGTGAGGAAACCTACCTGGGCCCTTACTCCACTAATTCATTTTAGCCACAATATTACTTCAATATCGATATTGTGGCGTTTCAGTGGCCGTAATTTGACACTTTTGGCACTCCACTAACAAATTTTAGCCACTGAGAGGCTATCGAACTACATCTGCGTCTGAAGTACAAAAAAACCTACTCCACTAACCAAACGTCAGTCAATGTCAGTTCAAGATCCTTATATTTCGTACTCCACTATTGACATTTCCATACTTGAGTTGCCACTAAGGTGCCACTGAAGTGCCATAATATCGATATTGAGGCACAAGTGTGGCTGACAAAATATTAGCAGAGTGCCACTTTTACGGCCGAGACGCAGAAGTATCGCTATAGCGACGCAGTTGAGTGGCTGTCAAAGTTAATTAGTGGAGTAAGGGCCCTGTTCACCGAACAGGTAATAGTTAGTGCTTGTAAATGGCGACATGGCTGACCACCTGTCACATTGAGTACTGACTATCTGGTTAACACGTGGGTTCGAGGTGTCCATAGAATTACTACCTTCGCAATTGCGGAGATGGACACCTGAACCTCTGACTATCCCGCAAGGGTTAATGGTCGTGAATGCGTTTGTTTTGTATTTAGTTGTATTTTGTTAACCATATACAATGACGTCAATAATAAATGAAGCGCGCACTCACTCAGCGAATGCAAAATATTTGTTGTATATACATTTGTATAATGTCATATGTGTATCACATGTTAAAGCTGATCTCCACGCCATTAAATGTATGTGAATATTTATTTCCATTGTTTTATTTCACGATAATTGACCAAAGTTCATTTTTTTTTTTTTCATTTCTTATGTGAATATAGCAGGGGCCCAAGTCTATTATGCTTTTAGGACATCCTGGTTCAATATCATTTCATCAATAGTGTGAAGCTGGTAGTGTATTAGCATAAATGTCAAATTACAGTATTGAAGACAGCAAAAGAAGAGCTGTAAAGAGGTAGGCAGAGATTACGGATCCCCATCTCTCCTGATCCTGACAAACCACATTCTCTTCATTGACTCTCATATACATTCGGCGGTTATAGGTACTCCTAACGTCACCCTTTTTCAATATAGCGTCTATCTGATTGTCATGTCTTATTGGGCCAGTCCCTACGAATGAAAAACAATGTTTCCTTTGCAAGCTGTCCATGTGTCTATGAGTTAATATGTCGACCTTCGTGGCGCGATCGGTTAGACGCCTGAACGCTAATCGTGAGGTCCCAAAGATTCCCAGAGGTAGAGTAAAGAACTACGCTTTTCTACTGCTTTCCAATCTGCTCGTTGATATAATGCTATATATGTATCTATCTATGTATAATATGTATACATTTCTTAAATACGTTGACTAGTACCCTTTACACAAGTCTTAAAATGCACTTACCAAGGGGCAAGTTCAATTGGTGTAATAACGTCCTACAATATTATTATTAAAAACACATACGCTTCACGACTTGTGTGTATACACTCCCTTTTTTATTATGGCGGGGTAGTCTGAGGCTTGAATGCCCATCTCCGAAATTTCGAAGGCATGTTAGGTATGGGTCATTCGAAGCCCGCGTATCACTAGATAGACAGCACCCAACGTGATAGGCAGTGAACCGTATCGCCGTATATAGGCACTGACTATTACCTATCCTGAGGGATAGGCAGGTTTCCTCACGATGTTTTCCCTCACCGTTAGCGACTGTAGCCCAGTGGGTAGGACCTCGGACTTCTTATGAGAAAGGTTGAATGAAATTTAAATGTGTGGTTTTCATTTACGTACATAATTTACAGTCGCTATTATAATAAATGTTATTCTATTCCAGATATACCTACCAGAGGCGTCGGCGAAAGCGATATCGCGGGGCATCGCACCTCTATCCACCCTGCTGGCTCACGACTCGTCCTCTTCAGAGGGAGACAGCGAGGAGCAGCCCAAGGCCCCGCTCAGACTGCCCCTCACGCTGCAGTGGCCCAGGGAGGGTCTCAGGGTCACTGTGGTCGACAACCCGCTCTCGTGATAGACAACTAGGCTGGGACAAAAACAAAAACAAACGCATTCACGACCATTAACCCTTGCGGGGTAGTCAGAGGTTCAGGTGTCCATCTCCGCAGTTGCGAAGGTAGTAATTCTATGGCCACCTCGAAGCCACGTGTTAACCAGATAGTCAGTACTTAATGTGACAGGTGGTCAGCCATGTCGCCATTTACAAGCGCTAACTATTACCTGTTCCACGAACAGGTAGGTTTCCTCACGATGTTTTCCCTCACCGTATAATTCAACGCATTTCGTAAATGTGTTTTTATACGAAAACGTACATAGAAATTCATTAAACTTCATTTCCATTGGTACATGCTCAAGTGGGATTTGAACCCTGTATCCACTAATACAGAGCCAAGCCCCAAACAACTGAGCTACGTCGAATTGAGGATGAGACCTTAAAGTCAAATGTTTTTATTCAACATAAGTACAAGTACAGTACATTGATTGAAAGTCAAAACATTTGCCTGACACTGGTTGTCTCTTAGCATTGAAATTCTACGGTTCGGAAGCCCTGGCTCGGACAAGATCCAACAAGGAACTCTGGCTTTCAGGATTTTTCGCCCAGTGCCAGTTTCAAAAACAAATTATAAAGAAACATAATTTTCTATGCACATATATGTAGCTTAGATGCACTCATTGCCAACCCTGAGCAACCTCAAGATGCAAACTAGCTGTCTAGGAGGCGACTAAGGAATGAGGGGTCCATGGAAACTATTGGGCGATGGGCTAGCAACCTGTCACTAATGTAACATATGATCATCACAACGCCAATATTCATGCTAATAAGTGAGCAAGGAAGTGATGATTTGGAGGTTCTGTCCACCCCGAAAGGGAAGGGACGTGAATGTGTATGTATAAACTGTATAATTTTAATTGTTTAATTGTACGACTAATTTTAAGTTTTCCTAGATTAAATAATCTCTCCAACCTGACACTTTTTCATTGCTTCGACATGCTTATATACGAAGGTCAAACTGAAAGTTCTTAGAAAATTAAAAACTAATTACATTAGCCACTTATTAGTTGTATTATACCTTTTCAAAATATTGTCTATTCGCGTCAATACACCGCTGTATGCGATGTGTTTGAGCGGCCGTTGGTTTAGGCTTTTTAAAAAAAACTCTTTTTCACAGAACACCAAGTTTATTCACTAAAAGTACAATTGAGTTTTATGAACTCGATGTTTGATAGCTATCAGTACTGCCGTAGTTGAGTGTTGGCTAAGAAATGAATTAATTAATGCCTATATACGGCGATACGGTTCACTACCTATCACGTTGGGTGCTGTCTATCTAGTGAAACGCGGGCTTCGAATGACCCAAACCTAACATGCCTTCGTAATTTCGGAGATGGGCATTCAAGCCTCTGACTACCCCGCCATTATAAAAAAGGGAGTGTGTATACACAAGTCGTGAAGCGTATGTATGTTATGTAAATGAAGTAAAGAATGAAATATGCTGAGCTTGCTTTTGCTCGTATTGACGTCATAGGTAGGAAAAATACTGAGGTCTGAATTTATCAGTTATTACCTTATATTCAAGATTACAACAGATAGAAGCACTAGGTAAAGCACTTTGCCCACTCGTCCTTAAGGTCCCTTCAACGGCGTCGCGATACGCAGTCACCGCTTCTTCAGCAAACATAAAGCGCTTTCCTTTAAGTTTTTCTCTCATTTTTGGAAATAAAAATCATAAGGAGCGAGGTCGGGGCTATACGGCGGGTAACCAAGTAGTTCAACGTTCTATGTAGGTTAATATAAGATGAAAACAAGTAGTTTCTAATTAGAAAACTGAGAAATACTTTATTTAATTAAAATACGATGCCGGCTAGTGATGTTTACGGAGTAGCGAGAGCAACAACTTCACGACAGATTGAAGAGACGGCCTAGGTCAGTTGAGCAGAAAGCGCGAAATTTAAATACATTTTCAACAATATTCTGTTAGAGTGGGGATTTTTAAACACTTTTTAAAAAACACTTTTCTTATTTATTAAAGAATGAATTTATTATCATATAATGGAAAAACAGGATTAAAATATAAGAATGTGCTCTCTGTTGAGTCAGGATAAGGAATCATCCTTTTGTCGTGTGTGAGGTTGTTTTATATTGTATGGTGTTATCGTCTGTAACAATGTATGAGGATGAATTCTGGGAAATGCTGGTGATAAGGAAGGATGGCGTAAGCCTCATCGCTCACAGGGATAGGATATAACAGATCGCTTGGCGGTGTGCGACGGGGCGTTGTGGTGAAGGCGGATCCTACTGCGAGGTCGCTTTTTTCCAACAACTTTCTCCAAGACAAGTGGCCAACAATTAGTAGTGTAACATTATGCAGAAACTGTTTTTAGATCCTCTAACACAACTGTTGCGAAATGGCCTATCCTTCCAAAGAACGAGGCCGCCATCTTTTTTCCCGCACTTCGATCTCTCTTCACTTTAGTTGGCAATTCTTCGAAAGGAAACACCCACTGAGCAGATTGTCTTTTGGTTTCAGGATCATAACAGTAAATCCAGCTTTTGTCACCTGTTAGTATGTCGAACTCAGCATTTGAGTTACCTCCGTTAAATCTTTCAATCATTTTACGGCACCAATCCACACGATTCTTGATCCTCAGTCAAATTATGAAGTATCCACCGGGCGCAAAGCTTCCTGACCGCGAAACGTTCGTGGAGGATTTAGTGCACTTGACTCATATTCATGAGAAAGGTCCTAGGTTCGAATCCCGGATCTGACATGTACCAATGAATTAAATTTAAACATGTGTTTTTCATTTACGTACATAATTTATAGTCGCTAACGATGAGGGAAAATATCGTGAGGAAATCTGCCTAAGCCTGGAGATAGGTAGCCTATTAACCTCGCCAGTGCCTATACACGGCGATACGGTTCACTACATATTACGTTTGGTGCTGTCTATCAAGTGAAACGCGGGCTTCGAATGACCCATACCTAACATGCCTTCGAAATTTCGGAGATGGGCATTGAAGCCTCTGACTACCCCGCCATAATAAAAAAGGGAGTGTGTATACACAAGTCGTGAAGCGTGTGTTATGTTGACTCATACCGATGCCTAAGCTTGTCCTGCTGATAGGTCACTCTTTTGTCAGTCTCTATCATACCTCGCACAAAACAGATGTTATCTTCAGTCGTCGCCGTAGAAGGCCGTCCATCACGGAAGTCACCAATGTGATTTGTGTAATCACGTTTAAACTCATTAAACCAGTTGTAAATAGTCGTACGAGATGGGGCTTTATCGTGAAAGGCCAATCGTAGTCTATCAGAACTTTCTTGTTGACTTGAATGACATAGAAAAACTTAAAAAATAATTGCTTGAAAATTGCTGTTAAATTCATGTTGACGTGACATTGCCGCCAAATCGTAAATCAAATGACAAATAAATCAAATATATACTCAATAATATTGGCAAAGAGTTCGTTTTTAAAATGAAAGAATTTTTATTTCTTTATATTGTTTATAAGTGGCCAGTTCTAAAAACTTCCAGTTTGACCTTCGTACGTGAACCACAATCAGCCGGTTTCTGGAACGCTATTCAAATCTCTTGTCAGCTAGCAATTGATTATTAATTAACAAATTGTTGACAATTGGCGAGTTTCTCGAAGCGTTTTCATCCTCTTGTCAGCTAATTAGAGCTTATAGCAATAGTTTGAATAGCGGATTGAGCGAATTTGATGAAAAACTTCACTCACTTGATCAATTCTGACATCTAGACGTAAGTCTAATGTCACTTTTTGACAAAAAAAATGTTTGTTATTATTTAAACAGCCGCTTTCTGGAACGCTATTCATTTTTGACAAGAGTTTGAATAGAGATCCCGCCATATAAATTGGCAGTTGGGGGCGTCGCCACAGTCGCGTAATTCAGTGTTACCAGTAAACACGCCAAAACTAGCACTCACTGTGCCATACGGCTCGATACATTATAGGTTTCATTTGTGCTCTCTTTGAATGTTATCTTATGATCTAAGTATAACAACAATAAAGATTATAATTTCTTAAAACTTGTGATAGGGCCTATTTTGAATAAAAATATTTTGACTTTGATATATTAATTTGTTTTATTTGAGTTTATAGCTCTGCAACCAAAGACCGTTACAAATGAAACCTATAATGTATCGAGCCGTATGGCACAGTGATTGCTAGTTTTGGCGTGTTTACTGGCAACAGTGAATTATGCAACTGCGGCGACGCCTCCATCTGCTATAATATATTCAAAATTATAAATATCACAAGCTCTCTTTGAAAGTTATCTTATGATCTAAGTATAAATTAAAAAAACTATTTCAAACATGGCACTGAGCATTGTCTTTACATATTTTTTACCGAAGTTAGATCAGCGGAGACCCTAGCTTGGAGAAGAACTAACAAGAAACTCCGGAAATCAATTTATTATAATCACCCTTAACAAACATAAAAATTACAAAGAGTGGGCAAAAAACACAACGCTGGTAATACTAAATTTACCTTTCATACAAAATAACACGCAATGGCGGAAACGTCAAATTTAGTTCCAAGTTTGGCTACTGCCAATTTATGTGGCGGGATCTCTAGTGTTTAGTGTGTAACAATTTGAAGAGAGCAACAAGGCAGGAGCTCTCCAATGCTAATGTAATCATTCATACTTTTTGGCAGTGCCCTGATTTGTCCATGTTAACAGTAGCTAACATTAAAACAGCAATATGTATCAAATTATTCATTATTATTGAAATAAATAAATAAATGAATTATTCTAGCCATTATTTCCGTGATATACAGAATTACTGGCTTGGAAACCCTATAGCGGGCTTTAAATTCGTCATCGTCCAAGGTCTCGATAGGGTTCATTATTCAACGATACCTTCGCATTCTTCTGGGTACTTGTACCTCTTCATCAGTTGATGAAAAAGTAACGTTAGACACGCTCACATCGGACACACTCACATCAGACATGGTTTTAATAATATAATGTCCAAAAACGTGGAAAAAAAGCAACAATAAGCACTTGAATATCAGTTAATTACTCAAGATCCGATGATTATTTATTTTCTTGTCAACAAATTGCTAACAAATTGTTGACAAGAGATTTCGTTTCGAGAAACCCAAACGCGCTACAAAAGTGCTTTTTGACAAGCCATTATGTGACAAGAGTTTAATTATTGTTGGAACAACTCAACAATATTTAAGCACGTGTTAAACACTATTCAAACTCTTGTCAAAAATGAATAGCGTTCCAGAAACCGGCTGTAAGTCCCTCGCGTGGCTTTTAAAATCACGATTTCATTGTATTTAGTTGTTTTATACTTTTTGTTAACAATGTTTAATAAAACATATAATCTATACGTGCTTTGCATACCGTATACAATGACGTCAATAAGAAAAGAATCGCACTCACTCAGCGAATGCAAAATATTTGTTGTATATACATTTGTATAATTTCATATTAGTGTATTACATGGTAAAGCTGATCTCCACGCCATTAAATGTATGTGAATATTTATTTCCCTTGTTTTATTTCACGATAATTGACCAAAGTACTGTTTCTTATTTTTTATGTTCATTTCTTATGTGAATACAGCGGGGGCCCAAGTCTCCTACTGCTTTTTAGCACATCCTGGTTCAATATCACTTCAGTAACAGTGTGAAGTTACTAGTGGATTAGCATTAGTGTCAAATTACAGTATTAAAACAGAAAAAGTCTCCAATCCGCCTTGAAAATGGTATAATTCTTGCTAATCCACTACCAACTTCACACTATTACTGATCTAATATTGAACTGATATTTAGCAGAAAGCATAAGACTGAGCCCTAGGTGACAATCACATAAACTTCAACAATTACAAATAAATAAGTCACTGCCTCCCAAAAAATACACTTGACTGTTAGAGTGAGCATTAAGCAAAGCTTACTAACAGCATCATTTACTTAAATGATATTTAGTAGGTACCGTGCTAGCTGGGACGTAAATAGAATGCTAACTAACTGCCATTCGTCGCTCAAAAAGGCAGTGACTAAGGGACTGTGGGTATATGGTATTTATTGGGAGATGGGCTATCAACCTGTCACCTATGTTCCGTATCAGATCACAACTCCAATATAAATTTATTTCCTATGTGAAGGTTCTGTCCAACCCTATGGGGGTTAAAAGACGTGAATGTATAAGTATGTATGTTTATATACTTTTATTAATTTTAATTCGAGCAGGTAATAGTCTGTGCTCGTGGATGGCGAATGATCTTAGCACCTATCACATTGAGTATCTGGTCAACACGTGCTTTGGAGTTGGCCAGAGAATTATAACCTTATATATAATTTGTTATCATCCACTTAATTCGTCATCGAAGCATACCCTTTTCAGTCTACTCGGTTTCGCCATTCTCGTTCACTTTTTCATCTCCATGCTTACCTAAAAGACTATAAAGTTTTAAATAATATGCTCTGAAGTGCTGTAAAACCTTATTTAATGAAAGAAGTACAAAATTACTTAAAGATAAAACTTCTGAAGAAAAATATGTGATCTTAATAATCCTTGTTATTTTCACCTTGCCATAGCAAGCTCTTGTTTTTTTACCCTATTTTGATAGGCCATGATACTATGTATTGACAGGCCATGATACTTGTGTCGAACAGCCAGGCTGTTCGCCACATCACCCCTCTACGGTGTGAACAAAATACACATTTTGACCAATTAAAATAATCATCAAACAATAACTATTTTCTTTAACTGAGATGAAATACATTAAGTTAAATTTACAAGAAACTTTCAAAATTAGAAATTAATCAATACATTGGAACAAAAATTAAAACAAATATATGTATGATGAAAGCATATAAAGTGATACACTTATATTATAACTTCTAACATTTCTTAAAAGTAAGGTAATACTTAATTTACACATTCATATTTACAAATTTAAGCTATCCCTAAATCTCACCCTTCTTCCACTGCGAGTAGTGACAGGAACGGGTGCTGAAGAGGAAGAAGTGTCCTGAGGGGCGTTTAGAATAGGTAATGGAACTTCAAATGAAACATCATCATTGTTATCTATATGAGCTGGCTTAACGCGATCAAGGCTAACTGTTGTTTTTCTGTTTCCTAAGTCAATAGTAATCAATTTGTCTATGCGTTTCAACACCTTATGAGGCCCAGAATATGGTGATTGTAGTGGATGCCTAACTGTGTCATCTCTTAAAAATACATGAGTAGCTGTTGCTAAGTCTTTATTAACAAAAATATTCGGCTGCCGGTAAGGCGTTCCAGGTTGGTATCTCAATTTCTACATTTTGTCACGCAAACGAGATATATAGTCTTGAACACTATATTGTGATTGTTGTTCCACTGGAACGAAAAATTCTCCTGGCAAACGTAAGGTCTCCCCGTAAATAGCCTCAGCTGGAGAAGATTTTAAATCTTCTTTTACAGCTGAACGCATTCCCAATAATACAATCGGGAGTGCCGAGGACCAAGATTGTTTGTGGCACATGAGAGACGCTTTAAGCTGTCGATGCATACGTTCTACCATGCCATTAGCACATGGATGATAACTTGTTGTCCGAATTCTTTGAACACCGCACAATTGCATCAGATGCTGAAACAAAGAACTTTCAAACTGTCTACCCTGGTCTGTTGTAATAACTGAAGGGACACCGAAACGTGAGATCCATCCTGTAACAAATGTGTTTGCTATTTCTTCAGCAGTGATTCCTATCATGGGCCAAACTTCGGGCCAGCGAGTAAATCTATCAACTGCTGTCAAACAATATTGAAATCCTTTGCTGTATGGTAATGGACCAATTATATCTAAATGTATATGACGGAAACGCTTAGATGGATTAGTGAATTTTCCAATAGGGGTTATTGTATGACGTGTTATTTTATTTCTCTGGCAATCCAGACATTTACGGGCCCAATTACGGCAATATTTTTGAATACCAGGCCAAACAAAACGCTCAGCTACCAATCGAGCAGAAGTTCGTGCTCCAGGGTGACTTAGATTATGAATTCTATCAAAATAATTCTTTCTAAACATTTGTGGAAGATAAACTCTAGGTTTGCCGGTAGAAACATCACAATATATAGAAACATCAGTACCAGGAACTTTTAATTTTTCAATTTTTAATGAGGACTCAGTACGTATTTTCGAAAACTCTTGATCATTTTCTTGTTCATTCAACAAAGAATTGTAATCCTCCTCAATTTGTATAGCTTCGAGTCTTGACATAGTATCGGCAACAATGTTATCCTTGCCTTTTATGTAAACAATGTCAGTTGTAAATTGAGATATAAATGATAATTGGTTCAATTGAATTGGAGGTAATTTTTCTCTTCGTTGAATAAATGCATATATAAGAGGTTTATGATCAGTGTAGATTACGGTATGTTGGGTTTCCAACATGTGCCTAAAATGTTGTACGCTTTCATACACTGCCAACAGCTCTCTATAATAGGCTGGCCAGTCTCTTTGCTTATCGTTCAGCTTCTTACTAAAATATCCTAATGGTTGCCATTCGCCATCTACGTATTGTTGAAGGCAAGAACCCACGTGCGAAGCTGATGCATCAGTAAAAAGACCTAATTCAGCATCAGAACAAGGATGCTCTAAAGTGGATCCTTCCGCTAAGTGATTTTTACAATTTTGAAAGGCTTCTTCAAGTTCTTTAGTCCAAGGAACAGGCTTAGCACCCTTAACTTGAGTTTTTGCAAGTATTTCGTGTAAAGGTGCCTGAAATTCTGCTGCTTTTGGGAGAAATCGACGATAAAAATTAATCATGCCTAAAAACCTGCGGAGTCTTCAACCATTTTAGGTAGAGGATATTCCTGCAAAGCTTGGATTCGCTCAGGAGGAGGACACGTACCTTTATCAGAAATAGAATATCCAAGAAAAACTATCTTTTCTACTCCCAGTTCACAATTAGCAGGATTAACTATAACTCCATAATCCTGAAGGCGTTTAAAGGCGATGCGCAAATGTTCAGCATGTTCTAATTCTGATTTTGAAAAAAACTAGAATATCATCTATATATGGGTAACAAAAAGGAAGATTGTGAAGGACCTCATCTTTAAAACGTTGGAATGTTTGACCAGCATTACGTAAGCCAAACGTCATAAATGGAAATTCAAACAAAAGGTGTAGTTATAGCAGTTTTAGAAATATCTCACGAAAAACGGGAATTTGTTGATAGGCCTTCACCATGTCAATTTTGCTAAAAAATTTACTGCCTTTTAGATTGTAAGCAAAATCTGCTATATGTCTGACCGGATAGCGATCCGGTATAGTTCTTGCATTAAGAGCTCGAAAGTCACCACAGGGGCGCCATCCGTTCTCGCCTTTTCGGGCCAAATGTAAAGGAGACGCCCAAGGACTACTTGAAGGGCGGGCTGTACCACATGCTACCATATCTTCAAACTCTTTTTTTGCTGCTAATAGTTTGTGTGGTGCTAAACGTCGTGGACGGCTAAATATTGGAGGGCGTTCAGTGGTTTCTATATAATGCATAGTATTATGCTTAATTTCACGTTCTAAACCCGGCGGTTTTGTGATAGCTGGAAAATCTTTTAAAATGTTTATCCATTGCGAATCACCAACTAAAAGAGTTTTTACACACACCTAATTTGATTTCGATAAAGCTAAATCTGTAAAAAGTTGAGTGGTTCCATCTATAAGGCGCTGGTGATGACAATCTGGAAGAAGATTATAAAGTGATAAAAAATCGGATCCTATAATAGCGGTACCAACATCTGCGATCACAAAACGCCATCGGAATTCCCTACGAAGTCCTAAATTAAGCATTAGGTTAATAGTACCATAAGTACTGCCATAAGTTACTGCGCTTAATCCATAGTAAGTTTTATATAGTTTATGTTTTACTAAATTTTTAGGGTGGGTAGTTTATGTTTTACTAAATGTCTGACCCAGTGTCTATAAGGTAACGCTGAACAGAATTTCTATCACGCACAAATAATCGGTGGCTTATGTTATTGAAACCAGGCACCGCTGCAACTGATCTCCGTTTTAGTTTTCCTGGTTTGTCACATTCCAAGAACAAGAGTTAAATCTAGAACTTGAACAATGATTATCTAGACGTTAAATTTTTTTAGTTAAGTTTTCTATGCAACGCTTAATATGCGTTAACTCAGTAGTGGAAGTTGTAGGAAAGTTGGAAGTATCTGATTGAGCATGAACAGGAATAGCTGAGCACGATGCAGAATACTTACTATTAGAAGGCCTATGAGTTTCATAAATTACTGCTGGAAATGCATCTATTATAGAATCAGCTATCTCAGCTATTTTGTCAAGGGGCTCGTCTTTTTGGACCAATAGAATTTTATGTACCTCAATAGGAAGTTGACGTAACCATAACTCACGGACAAGGTCATCGTCAGCAACATTCGATCCTGTCAAACCTCTCAAATGTCTAAGAAACACAGATGGCTTACGCTCTCGTAACTCTTGTTTGCTTAATAGTTTTCTTATGCGTTGTTCTTTTCCCAGGCAAAGGCGTTTAATGAGTGCATTCTTCAAAGTATCATATTTATCTGTTTCTGGTGGGTTTACTATAATGTCTTCAACTTCTTCTGCAATATCTGAGTCCAATTTGGCCACCTCGTGGTAAAATTTGGTCGAATCTTGACTAATTTTGCTGAGTTCGAATTGAGTTTCTGCTTGAGCGAACCATACTTGAGGTTTTTTTCTCTAAAAATCCGAAAGTTTGATGGTTAGGTTATATTATTCATGACGTATTTTTCTTGCGTTTGAGCTAATGGTTGTTTTTGCTTATTTGCGATATCTTCTTCGATCTTCTCCATAGCTTAAATTAAGCGCATTAAACAACCAAAATGCAATTCATGCAAAATATTGGTTTGCCTCTAAGCACGAAAATGGTACTTATACTCGTATAGTGCGCCGAAGGTTGCTGTTTCAGTTTTACTTGGGGTCACTACAAGTTCAAAACAAGCATCTTTTTATTTCTTAACCCATTTATGACCCAGTACTAAAATGATACACCTCTTTATTTATTATTTTGAACTTTCGTTTGTTATGCATTTTGGATATTTTTGTAGTAAAGGCCAAGAAGATTGGCAAAGTATCTTTATTTTAATGTTTCAAAAACGACATTTTAGGGTATTTACTGATATTTACTCTGAATGTAATACAATTAAATATTTGGTATGCTAGTCTTGATTGATAGACATTTGCTTGGACAACAAGAGATTTTTCATAATGGTTTTTGTCGTAGAGTTTTCGCCAACAAGAAATTGTGAATATCAGTTACATGCGTCAGCGTGGCAGATGACAAAATCCTGTCAATATAAGTTAGGTTTATTTTAAATAAACCCATAGAGAGGAAGGAGGAGTGGCCTCTTTCAGGACCCTGGGTCACTCACATGCAGCACTTTCAATAAGAACCACATACATACCCATCTCGCCTAATTTTATTTTTTATTATTTAAACTGCACACCTCCAACATAATCGGAGCCTTTATTTATCATTTTCTTTGTTTTCTATCTGTACCGTTATGATTTCGATGATCCGGTGTAGCGTTCACTACAACAAAACGAACGCAGTCGACGCTAAGCCGGAACATCAAGGGATAAGGATAAGTTAAGATAAGGATAATAAGGATAAGATAAGGATAGTTTTGTGTATCTCTTTAGTTTATACAATTCTTATAATAATGCACCTATTCTTCTATGTAACAGGCTTCTATCATCTTTTAATCCATCGACATTATCTTCTGCACTCCATTATATCATTCATCATCATCATATCATCTTTCATTCTTAACAATGCTAAAATACCTTTCATAAACAATAACGTTAAATGAACAAGACATAGTTTATATAGTATTACTTTTCTTTATCTTTTTTTTTGTTTTATTTTCCATCTATTTTGTATAATGACTTTTTTTATGTTGTGTGGTTATTTTTTCTGTTTTATTAGTATTATTGTTGTTAATATTTTTATTAGCAAGTACATGTGTTCTCCGTTTATTTTCTTCTCTTGTTCACCAATGTGCACAAAAAATTGCTCTATTATCTGCGCCGTTCTTGAAACCATCTCATCAACACCCACTTCGTTTTTTCCTTTATGACACCGGTCATTATATTATTCACCATAATGCAGTGTAATAGTTTCATTTGAGTTTCCGATGAGGTGATTCCAAGAACATCCCAGCACTTTCATACCTAACACTACATCACCCATACATACATCTTGCAACACACGACACAACATACTCCACATGCGAAGCCACAGCAAAAATGGGGCGCCGCCTGATTCCCTGTAGGGTAGGCGGAGATTCCAGATTTGTCTCGATCCTAACAAATCACTTTCGCTCTAGCGACACGTGTACACGTGTGTGTACACGTGTGTTAGGTTAGGTTGGGGTTCTACCACTGAAGCACAGATGCAGGTTAGGTTAGGTTAGGTTGGGGTGGATTCTACCACTGAAGCACAGATGCAGGTTAGGTTAGGTTAGGTTGGGGTGGATTCTACCACTGAAGCACAGATGCAGGTTAGGTTAGGTTAGGTTGGGGTGGATTCTACCACTGAAGCACAGATGCAGGTTAGGTTAGGTTAGGTTGGGGTGGATTCTACCACTGAAGCACAGATGCAGGTTAGGTTAGGTTAGGTTGGGGTGGATTCTACCACTGAAGCACAGATGCAGGTTAGGTTAGGTTAGGTTGGGGTGGATTCTACCACTGAAGCACAGATGCAGGTTAGGTTAGGTTAGGTTGGGGTGGATTCTACCACTGAAGCACAGATGCAGGTTAGGTTAGGTTAGGTTGGGGTGGATTCTACCACTGAAGCACAGATGCAGGTTAGGTTAGGTTAGGTTGGGGTGGATTCTACCACTGAAGCACAGATGCAGGTTAGGTTAGGTTAGGTTGGGGTGGATTCTACCACTGAAGCACAGATGCAGGTTAGGTTAGGTTAGGTTGGGGTGGATTCTACCACTGAAGCACAGATGCAGGTTAGGTAAGTTTAGGTTGGGGTGAATTCTACCACTGAAGCACAGATGCAGGTTAGGTTAGGTTAGGTTAGGTTAGGTTAGGTTAGGTTTGGTGGGGTGTTGTTGGCAGTCAGCTTGGACATATCCAACGCGTTCAACACTCTGCCCTGGCCCTGCATCGGGGAGGCACTCCGTTACCATGGGGTGCCTCCGTATCTGCGCCGGCTGGTCGGTGACTACTTGCGCGAGAGGTTTGTCGTCTATCCTGGACGGGACGGCCGACAGCACCTGTGGGAGATGTCGTGCGGTGTCCCGCAGGGGTCCGTGTTGGGTCCCTTGCTGTGGAACATTGGCTACGACTGGGTGCTGAGGGTAAGACTCTCTCGAGGAGCCAACGTGACTTGTTACGCAGACGACACTCTTGTCACGGCTCGGGGGAGTTCTTACAGGGAGGCTTACCGCCTCGCCACGATGTCGGTATGGCAGGTGGTGAGGCGGATTGAACAGCTGGGGCTCCAAGTGGCGCTGAGTAAGTCCGAGGCGGTCTGTTTTCACAGACCTCGGCAGGCGCCACCGGTGGGGTCCCACATCGTGATTGGTGGCACTCGCATCGGGGTCGAGTCCCATATGAAGTACCTTGGGCTCGTCCTTGATGGCCGATGGAGTTTCCGCGAGCACTTCAAGCTGCTCGCCCCCCGGCTAATAAAAACATCAAACAATTTAAGAAGAATTATGCCGAACGTCGGGGGGCCTGGCGGAGGACGTCGCCGCCTCTACCTTGGCGTTGTGCGCTCCATGGCGTTATATGGGGCGCCCGTGTGGGCGGAAGCCCTGACGGCCGCTAGCTTCGCACCCCTGCGAAGATCACAGCGGGTGATGGCCGTCGGGGTGATATGCGGATACCGCACGGTATCGTTTGAGGCGGCCTGCGTCCTAGCAGGAAGTCCTCCCTGGGACCTAGAGGCGGAGGTGCATGCGTCCACGTACGAGTGGCGCTCGGCTCTCCGCCAACAGCATCAAGATCCTGCTCCCAGGGAGGTAGGGGCGTGGAAACTCCGAGCCCGGCAGTCTATGCTGGAGAAGTGGCGGGAGCGGCTGGCGGAACCAAGTGCCGGCCGCTGGACTGTCGAGGCGTTCCGCCCACACCTAGAACAGTGGGCGGAGAGAAGATCGGGGTCGTTGAGCTACCGCATGGTGCAGGTTTTGACGGGGCATGGGTGCTTTGGCCACTACCTGCACCGGATCGCCGGACGGGAGCCTACGACCGAGTGCCATCATTGCGGCTGCGACGACGACACGGCGCAACACACACTAGAGGAGTGCCCAGCCTGGGCCGGGGAGCGCCGCGACCTCGTCGCAGCGGTGGGGAGTGCCCTCTCCTTGCCGGCATTAGCAGAATCTATTGTCGGTGACGATGGGGCATGGCAGGCGGCTCTAACCTTCTGCGAACTGGTGATGTCGCGGAAGGAGGCGGCGGAGAGGGAGCGGGAGATGGACCCTTCCTCGCATCGGATCCGCCGCCGGAGAGCCGGGGCCAGGAGGAGGGCCTATCGTGGCCTCCTCCTCCCCACCTAGAGGCCATGGGGCGGCAAGCTAGGGCTTCGCCGTCCTGTCACTTGGGGCCTCGAGATGGTGTGCGCGTGTCCTGCGCGCCTCTCACAATGTAGTCGGGCGGAGAATCTCCCCTCCGCCCTAGCTCGGGATCGGGTCCGGCTCCACACCGGACAACGCCGGCGGGGTCGCGCGATGTAATGCTCGCGCAGTTCCCGCGACCCTGCCACCTATGGCGTCCCGAAGGACACCGTCAGGTTTTAGTCGGTTCGAGTCCGACATAACCCTCCGGCTCCCTAGCGCCGGCGGGTATCCGTGGGGATTTCCTGACGTTAAAAAAAAAAAAAAAAAGGTTAGGTTAGGTTAGGTTAGGTTAGGTTAGGTTAGGTTAGGTTAGGTTAGGTTAGGTTAGGTTAGGTTAGGTTGGGGTTGGGGTGGATGGGGCAAGCCTTCTCGTGGCCCACCCTGTGAGTAGCGGCCGAGCGACCAACGGCCGTGAAACCAATTGCCCCGGGGCTGCTCCATCTCCGTCGATGGACCCGACGGAGTCCTGGAGCAGCGGGTGCCGGGGACGGCTTCTTGGTGCCTTGGTCCCGGCACTGGGTTGTCCGTCCCTGGCTTTTGGGCGGGCCCGGCAATCGACGCGATTGCTGGGCAGGCAGCTTCTGCGCTGCCACCGTCAAATCTCGTAACCCTGTTCTGGAGTTTTTCTCTGGTCAGGGCCGAGGGTCTAAGGGGCTTGCTCCTTGGACCACGAGGAAGAAAACCTCTATAAAAAATTACTTGAGCCCGGGAAACTGGGCTCTGGAGATGGGCTGGGTGGTGGGGAGGGGGGGTCACGATACCTTCTGTCGTGACCTCCTCTCTCCCCTACCTAGGGCCGTGGGGTGGTAAGCTGGGGCTTGTCGCTCCTTCGCGTTCGGCCTAGAGGTGGTGTGCGCGTGTCCCGCGCGCCCCTCGGTGTTGGCTGGGTGGGGGGACCTTCACCTGGCCGGGGATGGGTCTGGCTTCGGCCGGACTGCGCCGGTGGGGTCGCGTGATGTTATGCTCACGCGTTCCCGCGACCCCGCCGAGTAAGGCGCCCCGGTGGACACCGTCAGGTTTTAGTCGGTTCGAGTCCGACATAACCCTCCGGCTCCCCAGGGCCGGACGGGTATCCGTGGGGATTTCCTGACGTAAAAAAAAAAAAAAAAAAAAAAAAAAAAAAAAGGTTAGGTTGGGGTTAGGTTGGGGTGGATGGGGCAAGCCTTCTCGTGGCCCACCCTGTGAGTAGCGGTCTTGAGCCATGACCGTGAAACTAATTGCCCCCGGGGCTGCTCTCCGCCTCCGTCGATGGCTCCGACGGAGGCTGGAGGAGTGGTGGGTGCCGGGACCGCGTCATTTTGCCGGGAGACACCACTCCCGGGTGGCGCGCGTCCTTGGCCTTCGGGCGGGCCCGGCAATCAACGCGATTGCTGGGCAGGCAGTGTCAGCGCTGTCACCGTCAAATCTCGTAACCCTGCACTGGAGTTCTTCCCTGGTGTTAGGGCCGAGGGTCCAAGGGGCTTGCTCCTTGGACCGCGAGGAAGAAAACCTCTCTAAAAAATTACTTGGGTCCAGGCTAGGGACTGGGCCCTGGAGGTGGACTGGGTGGTGGGCGGAGGGGGCCACGACTGGTGTACAGTTGAGCGCCTGTCGTGGCCTCCTCCGTCCCCTACCGAGGGCCGTGGGGTGGTAAGCTGGGGCTTGCCGCTCCTTCGCGTTCGGTCTAGAGGTGGTGTGCGCGTGTCCCGCGCGCCCCTCGGTGTTGCTGGGCGGGGTTCGCCTTCGCCCAGCCGAGGTGGGTCTGGCTTCGGCCGGACAGCGCCGGTGGGGTCGCGTGATGTAATGCTCACGCAGTTCCCGTGACCCCGCCGAGTAAGGCGCCCCGGTGGACACCGTCAGGTTTTAGTCGGTTCGAGTCCGACATAACCCTCTGGCTCCCCAGAGCCGGAAGGGTATCCGTGGGGATTTCCTGACGTTAAAAAAAAAAAAAAAAAGGTTGGGGTTAGGTTGGGGTGGATGGGGCAAGCCTTCTCGTGGCCCACCCTGTGAGTAGCGGTCTGAGCCATGACCGTGAAACTAATTGCCCCGGGGCTGCTCCATCTCCGTCGATGGACCCGACGGAGTCCTGGAGCAGCAGGTGCCGGGACGGCTTCTTGGTGTCTGGTCCGGGCACTGGGATGTCCGTCCCTGGCTGTTGGGGCGGGCCCGGCAATTGACGCGATTGCTGGGCAGGCAGCTTCTGCGCTGCCACCGTTCAATCTCGTAACCCTGCACTGGAGTTCTTCCCTGGTGTCAGGGCCGAGGGTCTATGGGGCTTGCCCCTTGGACCGCGAGGAAGAAAACCTCTATAAAAAATTACTTGAGCCCGGGTATGAGAACCTGGCTCTGGAGATGGGCTGGGTGGTGGGGAGGGGGGGTCACGAAATTTGGCGCGTGACCTCCTCTCTCCCCTATCTAGGGCCGTGGGGTGGTGAGCTGGGGCTTGCCGCTCCTTCGCGTTCGGCCTAGAGGTGGTGCGCGCGTTTCCCGCGCGCCCCTCGGTGTTGCTGGGCGGGGGTTCGCCTTCGCCCAGCCGAGGTGGGTTCGGCTTCGGCCGGACAGCGCCGGTGGGGTCGCGTGATGTAATGCTCACGCAGTTCCCGTGACCCCGCCGAGTAAGGCGCCCCGGTGGACACCGTCAGGTTTTAGTCGGTTCGAGTCCGACATAACCCTCTGGCTCCCCAGGGCTGGACGGGTATCCGTGGGGATTTCCTGACGTTAAAAAAAAAAAAAAAAAAAAAGGTTGGGGTTAGGTTGGGGTGGATGGGGCAAGCCTTCTCGTGGCCCACCCTGTGAGTAGCGGTCGAGGAGTAGACCGTGAAACCAATTGCCCCGGGGGCTGCTCTCCGCCTCCGTCGATGGCTCCGACGGAGGCTGGAGGAGTGGTGGGTGCCGGGACCGCGTCGTTTTCAGGGAACCGCCACTCCCTGGCGGCGCGCGTCCCTGGCCTTTGGGGGCGGGCCCGGCAATCAACGCGATTGCTGGGCAGGCAGTGTCAGCGCTGCCACCGTCAAATCTCGTAACCCTGCACTGGAGTTCTTCCCTGGTGTTAGGGCCGAGGGTCCAAGGGGCTTGCTCCTGGGACCGCGAGGAAGAAAACCTCTCTAAAAAATTACTTGAGCCCGGGAAACTGGGCTCTGGAGATGGGATGGGTGGCGGTGGGAGGGGGCCGCGATGTCATAATTAATCGCGGCCTCCTCCCCCCACGCCTTGGCCGTGGGGTGGTAAGCTGGGGCTTGCCGCTCCTTCGCGTTCGGCCTAGAGGTGGTGCGCGCGTGTCCCGCGCGTCCCTCGGTGTTGCTGGGCGGGGGTTCGCCTTCGCCCAGCTGAGGTGGGTTCGGCTTCGGCCGGACAGCGCCGGTGGGGTCGCGTGATGTAATGCTCACGCAGTTCCCGTGACCCCGCCGAGTAAGGCGCCCCGGTGGACACCGTCAGGTTTTAGTCGGTTCGAGTCCGACATAACCCTCTGGCTCCCCAGGGCTGGAAGGGTATCCGTGGGGATTTCCTGACGTTAAAAAAAAAAAAAAAAAAAAAAAGGTTGGGGTTAGGTTGGGGTGGATGGGGCAAGCCTTCTCGTGGCCCACCCTGTGAGTAGCGGTCGAGGAGTAGACCGTGAAACCAATTGCCCCGAGGCTGCTCTCCGCCTCCGTCGATGGCTCCGACGGAGGCTGGAGGAGTGGTGGGTGCCGGGACCGCGTCGTTTTCAGGGAACCGCCACTCCCTGGCGGCGCGCGTCCCTGGCCTTTGGGGGCGGGCCCGGCAATCAACGCGATTGCTGGGCAGGCAGTGTCAGCGCTGCCACCGTCAAATCTCGTAACCCTGCACTGGAGTTCTTCCCTGGTGTTAGGGCCGAGGGTCCAAGGGGCTTGCTCCTTGGACCGCGAGGAAGAAAACCTCTCTAAAAAATTACTTGAGCCCGGGAATCTGGGCTCTGGAGAAGGGCTGGGTGGTGGGGAGGGGGGGGTCATGAAAATGATAGCGTGACCTCCTCTCTCCCCTACCTAGGGCCGTGGGGTGGCAAGCTGGGGCTTGCTGCTCCTTCGCGTTCGGCCTAGAGGTGGTGCGCGCGTGTCCCGCGCGCCCCTCGGTGTTGCTGGGCGGGGGTTCGCCTTCGCCCAGCCGAGGTGGGTTCGGCTTCGGCCGGACAGCGCCGGTGGGGTCGCGTGATGTAATGCTCACGCAGTTCCCGCGACCCCGCCGAGTAAGGCGCCCCGGTGGACACCGTCAGGTTTTAGTCGGTTCGAGTCCGACATAACCCTCTGGCTCCCCAGGGCCGGAAGGGTATCCGTGGGGATTTCCTGACGTTAAAAAAAAAAAAAAAAAAAAAAAGGTTGGGGTTAGGTTGGGGTGGATGAGGCAAGCCTTCTCGTGGCCCACCCTGTGAGTAGCGGCCGAGCGATCGGCCGTGAAACTAATTGCCTCGCGGGCCCCTTCCCGCTTCGTCTGCTCGTCAGACGGGGTGTGGAGGGGGTAGCAGCTCGTAGGCCTACCGGGGACTTGTCCTTGGTGGGAGCGAGGGTTCGGGTGGCTTGCCATTCGGACTGCGAGGAAGAAAACCTCTATAAAAAATAACCCAGAAGGTGTGCTTCGGCACACTCGGGCGGGCCTGGAAACCTTGTTTCTGGGCAGGTGGTGCAGCGAACCTGCATCATTACCGTCTGGCTCGTAATCCCGTCGTGGAGTGTCGTTGTCATGTCTAGCGGCTCCATGCGGGGACGAGGGTCTTGGCTTAATCGCCCGGACCGCGAGGAGAGAACCTCTTTAAAAAATCCCCAGTTCCCGGCGTTGGGGCGCCCCCTTGGGGGCCTCGCGCGGCGTCGGGGCACTCGGAGAGAGTGGCAGGCGGGTTGATCTGTCTTTAGCGGCCGACCCTGGGGCACCTCCTGACCCCCCAGGCGTATCAGGGGCACCGTGGCAATCGGGTCACTGCGGCGGTGCAGCTCAAGAACCCGGTACTCGTGGGTTAAAGTATGGACTTGAAAAACTCAAAAACAACTAGAAAAAGCAAAAAAGAAGAGGAGGAGCAGATGCTTGAGGTGGGCGCCGTCGACTCGGACGGCTCCCTCATGGGAGATAATTCCCGATCATCGTCGACATGTCGTAAGAGACGGATCGACGATGAAGAAGAAGACCGTCCCCGAACATCTGGGGACAAGGCGCCGGCAGCGGCTAAAACGAAGAGAGGAAGAGGACGGCCGCCTACCACAGGCGAATATGTCGGCCTAGCACAGGCAAAGGCGGAGCTGAATGCCCAGATGCAGCGGGAGCTGGAGCTGCAGGCGGAAAAGGAGCTGGCGGCGAGCCTACAGCCCACACGGCCCGTTATGGTGGAAGTGACCGTGGACGACGTGTGTGAATCGATAGAGGACGCAGTGAAGAACATCACTCTCATTGCCACGAGGTCGAAGAACCTTAAGGGGACGTACGTGCGCGCCCTGAAGGAGGCCGCCGGGGTCTTCAGCGATGTGAGGAGATACATCATGGATGACACGGTGGCACAAGAGGTGCAGGTCCTTCAAGGGGAGAGGAGACGTCTTCAGAAGCAGGTGGAGGACTTGAAGAAGGACGTTTCCAACCTGAAGACGGAGTTGGTTGCGCTGCGGGAGTCGATGGCGGCCCCCGCGTCGCCACCTCAAGGGACTGTGGCCTCGCCTCCTCTACTGGAGCCGGAGGACCTGGTGGAGAAAATGGGCGCCATGATGGACGCGAAGATAAGGGAGCTCCAGGACCGGCTTCTTCCGAAGCCCGGGCTGCGGTCTCCGTTGGCGGGTGACGTTGGGCCGCTGACGCCAGTTGATCCGACACAAGAAGAAGGGGGTGAGGTGTTACTTGCTGCGGGTAACGCCCCACCTAAGAAGCCGGGCAGCGACTGGGCCACAGTCGCTGCCAAGAAGAAGAAGAAAAGGGCGGGGGCACCTGTGGCGGTTCCTGCCTCTGCTCCGTCGGAGAAGCCGCAGATCAAGAAGAAGTCTGAGAAGAAGAAGGTGCGGTCCAAGCAGCCGAAGCTGCGGGCGCCCAAGACGGCTGCAGTGATGCTGTCCCTGACGCCGGAGGCCATTGAGGGGGGCATGACGTATGCCTCAATGCTGAAAAGTGCACGAGACGGAGTGAAGCTTGAGGATCTCGGCTGCACTGGTGGCCTTCGGCTGAGGGTCACGAAGACGGGCGCCCGGCTATTGGAGCTGCCGGCGGCAGCAGGTGAAGAGAAGGCTGATGAGCTGGCTGCCAGGCTCGGGCAGGTGCTAGCCCGCGAGTCGGTGAAGGTCACGAGGCCAACGAAGTGTGCCGAGTTGCGGCTCGTCGGGCTGGACGACACGGCAACGGAAGAGGACGTGGCGGCTGCGGTCGCTGGCGCTGGTGACTGCGCCGTGGAGGCGGTCCGAGTTGGGCCCATCAGGGCCCTACCCTCGGGAGTGAGGACCGCCTGGATCAAGTGTCCAGTGAGGGCTGCCCAGAAGGTGGCCAAGGGAAGATTGCTGGTTGGCTGGGTTTCGGTGGGCGTCCGCCTGCTGGAGCCGCGGCCAATGCGGTGCTACCGGTGTCTTCAGGTGGGGCACGCGGCCATCACCTGCAAAGAGGAGCAGGACCGCAGCGGCCAGTGCTATCGCTGCGGTCAAGAAGGTCACAGGATCGCGGAGTGTGAGGCGTCTCCCAGATGCTCATTGTGCGCGGCGGCAGGGAGGCCGGCGGCGCACAGGTTGGGCGGAAAAGCCTGCCCCGGGCTGAAGAAAGTGGTCGACGTACGGACCGCGACCACCGAGGCCAGCGGGGTGGCTGCAGCGGCGAAGGAGTGAGGGGTGGAGGCGATGGGCACGTAGGTGTCTTGTCCGGCGCCTCCCCCTCATGAGGCTTGGGGCGCACCACGGGGGTGGTGTCGTCCCATCAAGGGCCTCGGGACGGTGCGTGCATGTGTTCCCCATGCACCTCCCTATTCCTCGGCGTGGGAAGCCATTCCTTGCGCAAGCGAGAGGGCTCGGCTTAAGTGCCGGGCAGCACCGGTGGGGTCGCGCGATGTTATGCTAACGCGTTCCCGCGACCCCGCCAACTATGGTGCCGAGTAGGAACACCGTCAGGTTTTAGTCGGTTCGAGTCCGACATAACCCTCCGGCTCCCCCGGGCTGGACGGGTATCCGTGGGGATTTCCTGACGTTAAAAAAAAAAAAAAAAAAAGGTTGGGGTTAGGTTAGGTTAGGTTAGGTTCAGCGAGAGGACTATCACGTGTGTTGGGCGTGATGGCCGACAGCACCTGTGGGAGATGTCGTGCGGCGTTCCTCAGGGGTCAGTGCTGGGCCCCTTGCTCTGGAACGTTGGCTACGACTGGGTGCTGCGAGTGAGGCTCCTGGCGGGCGCGGGCGTAACATGTTACGCTGATGACACGCTGGTCACCGCCCGGGGGAGCTCATTCAGGGAGGCATCCCGTCTCGCCACCATTTCGGTGTGGCAGGTGGTGAGACGGATAAGGCAACTGGGACTCGAGGTGGCGCTGCATAAGTCCGAGGCGGTCTGCTTCCATGGCCCTCGGCGCGCGCCACCAGCCGGGTCCCATATCGTAATTGGTGGCACTCGTATCGGGGTGGAGTCCCATATCAAGTACCTTGGGCTCACCCTCGATAGCCGATGGAGTTTCCGCGAGCACTTCAAGCTGCTCGCCCCCCCGACTCGTAAGAACGGCGAATGCGCTGCGGCGAGTAATGCCGAACGTCGGGGGGCCGTTGGAAGGACGCCGTCGCCTCTACCTTGGCGTAATGCGCTCCATAGCGCTGTATGGAGCGCCCGTGTGGGCGGGAGCCCTGACGGCCCGAATCTTCACCCCTCTGAGAAGAGCTCAGAGGGCAATGGCTGTCGGGGTTATACGCGGATACCGCACGGTATCGTACGAGGCGGCCTGCGTCCTAGCAGGAAGTCCCCCCTGGGATCTTGAGGCGGAGGCGCAAGCGTCCATATACCACTGGCGCGCGGCCCTCCGCCAAAGGAACGAAGACCCTCCTCCCAGGGAGGTGAGAGTGCGGAAACTCCAAGCCTGGCAGTCCGTACTGGACAAGTGGCGAGAGCGGCTGGCGGAACCAAGTGCCGGCCGCTGGACTGTCGAGGCGGTCCGTCCGGTCCTACGGGAGTGGACGGACAGATCGGCGTCGTTGACCTACCGCATGGTGCAGGTGCTAACCGGCCACGGGTGTTTCGGCCATTACCTGCACCGGATCGCCGGTAGGGAGCCAACGACCGAGTGCCATCATTGCGGCTGTGACGACGACACGGCGCAGCATACCCTAGTGGAGTGCCCAGCCTGGGCTGAAGAGCGCCGTTGTCTCGTCGCAGCGGTGGGGTGTGCCCTGTCCTTGCCGGCCTTGGTCAGTTCCATGGTCGGTGACGAAGGGGCTTGGCAAGCGGTTCTGGACTTCTGCGAAGTGGTGATTTCGCAGAAGGAGGCGGCGGAGAGAGAACGGGAGTTGGACCCTTCCTCTCACCGAATCCGCCGCCGGAGAGCCGGGGCCAGGAGGAGGGCTTTCCACGGCCTCCTCCCCCCCACTTGAGGCCAGTGGGGCACCATACTGGGGTATGTGTGCCCCCGCTAGTTACGGCCTCGGGATGGTGTGCGCGTGACCTGCGCGCCTCCCATTAGGGTTCGGGCGGGAGAATCTCCCCTTCCGCCCTAAGCGTTAGCTCGGGACAGGGTCCGGCGCCCACTGCCGGACGCCGCCTCGGTCGGGGTCGCGTGATGTTATGCTCACGCGTTCCCGCGGCCCTGGCCAATGAGGCACCCGAAGGTCACCGTCAGGTTTTAGTCGGTTCGAGTCCGACATAACCCTCCGGCACCCCAGAGCCGGCGGGTATCCGTGGGGATTTCCTGACGTTAAAAAAAAAAAAAAAAAAAAGGTTAGGTTAGGTTAGGTTAGGTTAGGTTAGGTTAGGTTAGGTTAGGTTAGGTTAGGTTAGGTTCCCGTGGGGTGGGGTGGATGAGGCAAGCCTTCACGTGGCCCACCCTGTGAGTAGCGGTCGAGCGATCGGCCGTGAAACTAATTGCCTCGAGGTGACCCCTCCTGGCCCGTCTGTTCTGTCAGACGGGGTGCGGGATGGGGACTTGGTCGGGCCTGGAGCACCTCAATGGTGTGGCTGGGCAGGTGGTGCAGAGAACCTGCACTGCCACCGGCTAACTCGTAATCCTGTTCTGGAGTGTCGTTGTCAAGTCTAGCGGCTCCAGACAGGGGCGAGGGTCTTGGCTTAGCCGCCCGGACCGTGAGGAGACAACCTCTATAAAAAATCCCCAATTCCCGGCGTTGGGGCGCCCACAGGGGCCTCGCGCGGCGTCGGGATGCTCGAGAGAGCGGCTGGCGGGTTGATCAGTCACTAGCGGCCAACCCTGGGGGAAGTCCTGTCCCCCCAGGCGTAGTAGGGGCGCCGTCGCAACCGGGTCACTGCGGCGGCGCAGCGTCAAAAACCCGGAACTCGTGGGAACCAAATGGCTTTGAACACAAATAAAAACAATACTACAATAACGCAGGAGGGAGGGTCCGGGGAATCCCGGCCCTCGTCAGTTGTCCCCAGTGGGGACGAGGGACCGATGTCGGGGGTGAGCTCCGACATCGAAAGGGAGGCGAGCCATGGCTCGCCTCTAATTGAAAGAGGCCGCAAGCGGCGACAAGTGCGGAGCAGCGAGGGCTCCCAGGGATCGGGGAGCGACACGGACAGAGGGTCCACAGTTTTCGCCCCCGTGAAGAGAGGGAGGGGCAGGCCCCCCACCACAGGAGAATATGTGGGGAAGGCCAAGGCCCAAAGGGAGTTGCTCCAAGTCAGGCGGGCGGAGGTAGAAATCTCCCGAGAAGAACAAGTGGCCTGCCTGGCTGCTGTAGCCCGACAAAAGGCGGCGAAGAGGGGCCCTCTTGAGGGGTTGTCGACGGCCGCGATAGCGGACGCGGCGGAGGACGGTGTAAGGGCCGTAATTGCCGTCGCACAGAAGTCGGCAAACCTCAAGGGTACCAGCATTAGGGCCCTAAAGGAGGCAGCGGAGTCCATCTCCGGTGCGGTCGCGGCTCTTCGGGGCCGCAATGTCTCGGAGGAGACGAAGGCCCTGCAGGCTGAAAATGCCCGCCTGCAGGGACAAGTGGACGCTCTCCGAGCAGAGATGGCGGCTCTCAGGGAAGAGTTCCGCGCGGCGCGCCCGGCGCCGGCGCCGCCAGCGAGAGCACCGGAGAACCGGCCATCGGGCCTGGACTCCGAGTTCGTGGCGTCCCTCATGAGCCAACTTGGGTTCATGATGGACGCCAAGATCGCGGGGTTGGAGGGCCGCCTCCTGCCCGCCCCTGCCCGTGCCCGCCCGCCGCTTGCGGCCGATAAACGTCCCCCCCCCTAAACCTGCTACGAGGGAGGGACAAACAGAGGAAAGGGCCCCTCGTAATTTGCCGTCGGCACCGCCCAACATGGCAGAGGGATGGTCCACTGTGGTAAGGAAGGGCAAGGCCAAAAAGAAGACGGTGGCCGCTGCCCGGCCCAGCCCACAACAGCCAGGGTCCCGGCCCACGCCGGCAAAGGCGCGAGGGGCCAAGAAAGAAAGGCAAAGGTTGCGACCGCCTCGGACATCGGCCGTAGTCCTCTCCATTTCACCGGAGGGACAGGAGAAGGGCGTCACATTCGCTGACGTGCTCCGGGTGGCCAAGACCAAGCTGGCCACCGAAGACTTCGGAGCGCAAGGCGTTCGTGTGCGCCACACTGCCACCGGCGGGAGGCTACTTGAGCTCCCGGGGGCCGCCAGCGCCGACAGGGCAGATGCCCTGGCGGCAAAACTCCAAGGGGTCCTGGACAAGGACCTAGTCAGGGTGTCCAGGCCCGTAAAGTGCGCGGAGTTGAGGCTGACGGGGCTCGACGACTCCGTCACCCCCGAGGAGGTCACCGAGGCGGTTGCAAAGGCCGGGGCATGTTCTCCCCAATCCATTAAGATTGGGGAGCTAAAGTTCTCCGCGGCGGGAACGGGCACCACCTGGGTCAGGTGCCCCACCGCCGCGGCAAAGAAGGTAGTTGCCGGACGCCTGTTGGTCGGGTTCGTATCGGTCAGGGTTCAACTCTTGGACCCAAGACCCCAGCGGTGCTACAGGTGCCTCCTAGCCGGGCACGTGAGGCACGTATGCACCGCCGAGACGGACCGCAGCGATGAGTGCTATCGCTGCGGTCAGCCCGGCCACAAAGCTGGACAGTGTGGGAATCCGCCCCACTGTAACCTCTGCGCCGCCCTGAAAAAGCCTGCAGACCACAGGGCAGGCAGCAAGGGCTGCACCGGGTCCCGCCCCTCGAAGGGCAAAAACCGAGGCAGCGCCCCAAGGACCGGGGTGCAACCTGCAGCTCCAGCTCCGGCACCCCCTGCAGCCACACGCAGGGAAGAGGAGGCGATGGAGGCTTAAATGCCTCGATTCCGCCTCCTACAGGCGAACATCAACCACTGCGCCGCCGCTCAAGATCTTCTGCTTCAGTCGGTCGCGCAGTGGATGATCGATGTCGCCGTGGTGGCCGAGCCCTATTTCGTCCCGGACAGCTGGTTCGGGGCCTCTGATGGCTCGGTCGCCGTTGTGTCCTCTGGGATGAACGTACCGCCCCCTTCGATCATCGGGAGGGGCTCGGGGTACGTGGCAGTCCTTTGGGGAGAGATCTTACTAGTCTCTGTGTATTTCTCCCCAAACCGAAGTCTCGCCGAGTTCGAACAATTGATCGACGGGGTCGGGCACATACTAACATCTCGTGCCCGACCCAGAGAAGTGCTAGTTGCGGGGGATTTTAACGCAAAGTCCCAACTGTGGGGCTCCCCCGCAACGAATCGTCGTGGCGAGATCTTGGAGTCGTGGGCAGCGTCGGCCGGCCTGGTTCTGCTGAACAGGGGGTCGGCCCACACTTGCGTGCGCCAACAGGGGGGGTCCATCGTAGACTTGACGTTTGCGACCCCCTGCCTCGCGCGCACTGTCCGCGACTGGACTGTCCTGGAGTCGGTGGAGACACTATCGGATCACCGGTATGTCCGGTTCGATCTCTCCACCGCTCCTGATGTTACTGGAGTCCGTCCCAGAGGACACAACAATAGGTCCTCCCCGAGGTGGTGCCTCAAGAGGTTAGACAAAGAGTTGCTGATGGAAGCCTCCATCGTCCAGGTCCGGCCTAACTTTCATGCCGGACCTGTGGAGATCGATCAAGTGGCTGAGTGGTTCCGGGGCGCAATGACGGCAGTTTGCGATTCCGCAATGCCCCGGGCCCAGCCAAAATCTCCTAGGCGTCAGGTGTACTGGTGGTCCGTAGAGATCGCCGAGCAGCGAAGGAGCTGCGTAGCGGCGAGGCGCCGGTACACCAGGTTCCGAAGAAGTCGGAACCGCGACGCCGACGTGGAGGCACAGCTGTACGCTACGTATAGAACGTGTAAGAAGAGGCTGCAGCTGTCCATCAGCGATGCCAAGGCCAGAGCCAGAGCGGAGTTGCTCGAGACTCTGAACGCAGACCCGTGGGGGCGCCCTTACAAAATAGTGATGGACAAACTCCGCCCATGGGCGCCCCCTCTCACGGAGAGTCTCGAGCCTCGGTTGCTTGAGAGTGTCGTGTCGGCCCTGTTTCCTCGCAGGGCCGAGCAGCAGCCGCCGGCAATGGTTTCCCGCTCGCGAGGAGCGGGTCCTGATTGTCCTCCGCCGGCGGTGACGGAGGCCGAGTTGCGTGCGGCTGCTCTCAAGCTCCGGCTGAATAAAGCTCCGGGCCCGGACGGCGTTCCGGGCCGGGCTTTGGCCTTGTCTCTTGAGGTCCTCGGGGAGGATTACCGAAAGCTGCTGGACGCCTGTCTGGAGGCAAGTCGGTTCCCCAAGTCGTGGAAAGTGGGAAAACTTGTCCTCCTGAGGAAGGACGGGCGGCCAGCAGAGTCTCCCTCGGCGTATCGCCCAATAGTTTTGCTTGACGAGGCGGGAAAGCTCTTTGAGCGTGTACTGGCGGGTCGCCTCGTCGGGCACCTCTCGCGTGTCGGGCCCGATCTGTCACCCTTGCAGTACGGGTTCCGGGGGGGGCGATCGACCGTGGACGCGGTCCTTCGCGTCAAGGCCCTCTCGGAGGAAGCGGTGGCACGGGGTGAGGTGTTGCTAGCAGTGTCGTTGGACATAGCCAACGCGTTTAACACCTTGCCCTGGGCCTGTATCAGGGAGGCGCTCCAACACCATGGAGTGCCTCAATACCTGTGCAGGCTGATCGGAGATTACCTCAGCGAGAGGACTATCACGTGTGTTGGGCGTGATGGCCGACAGCACCTGTGGGAGATGTCGTGCGGCGTTCCTCAGGGGTCAGTGCTGGGCCCCTTGCTCTGGAACGTTGGCTACGACTGGGTGCTGCGAGTGAGGCTCCTGGCGGGCGCGGGCGTAACATGTTACGCTGGTGACACGCTGGTCACCGCCCGAGGGAGCTCATTCAGGGAGGCATCCCGTCTCGCCACCATTTCGGTGTGGCAGGTGGTGAGACGGATAAGGCAACTGGGACTCGAGGTGGCGCTGCATAAGTCCGAGGCGGTCTGCTTCCATGGCCCTCGGCGCGCGCCACCAGCCGGGTCCCATATCGTAATTGGTGGCACTCGTATCGGGGTGGAGTCCCATATCAAGTACCTTGGGCTCACCCTCGATAGCCGATGGAGTTTCCGCGAGCACTTCAAGCTGCTCGCCCCCCGACTCGTAAGAACGGCGAATGCGCTGCGGCGAGTAATGCCGAACGTCGGGGGGGCCGTTGGAAGGACGCCGTCGCCTCTACCTTGGCGTAGTGCGCTCCATAGCGCTGTATGGAGCGCCCGTGTGGGCGGGAGCCCTGACGGCCCGAATCTTCACCCCTCTGAGAAGAGCTCAGAGGGCAATGGCTGTCGGGGTTATACGCGGATACCGCACGGTATCGTACGAGGCGGCCTGCGTCCTAGCAGGAAGTCCCCCCTGGGATCTTGAGGCGGAGGCGCAAGCGTCCATATACCACTGGCGCGCGGCCCTCCGCCAAAGGAACGAAGACCCTCCTCCCAGGGAGGTGAGAGTGCGGAAACTCCAAGCCTGGCAGTCCGTACTGGACAAGTGGCGAGAGCGGCTGGCGGAACCAGGTGCCGGCCGCTGGACTGTCGAGGCGGTCCGTCCGGTCCTACGGGAGTGGACGGACAGATCGGCGTCGTTGACCTACCGCATGGTGCAGGTGCTAACCGGCCATGGGTGTTTCGGCCATTACCTGCACCGGATCGCCGGTAGGGAGCCAACGACCGAGTGCCATCATTGCGGCTGTGACGACGACACGGCGCAGCATACCCTAGTGGAGTGCCCAGCCTGGGCTGAAGAGCGCCGTTGTCTCGTCGCAGCGGTGGGGTGTGCCCTGTCCTTGCCGGCCTTGGTCAGTTCCATGGTCGGTGACGAAGGGGCTTGGCAAGCGGTTCTGGACTTCTGCGAAGTGGTGATTTCGCAGAAGGAGGCGGCGGAGAGAGAACGGGAGTTGGACCCTTCCTCTCACCGAATCCGCCGCCGGAGAGCCGGGGCCAGGAGGAGGGCTTTCCACGGCCTCCTCCCCCCCACTTGAGGCCAGTGGGGCACCATACTGGGGTATGTGTGCCCCGCTAGTTACGGCCTCGGGATGGTGTGCGCGTGACCTGCGCGCCTCCCATTAGGGTTCGGGCGGGAGAATCTCCCCTTCCGCCCTAAGCGTTAGCTCGGGACAGGGTCCGGCGCCAACTGCCGGACGCCGCCTCGGTCGGGGTCGCGTGATGTTATGCTCACGCGTTCCCGCGGCCCTGGCCAATGAGGCACCCGAAGGTCACCGTCAGGTTTTAGTCGGTTCGAGTCCGACATAACCCTCCGGCACCCCAGAGCCGGCGGGTATCCGTGGGGATTTCCTGACGTTAAAAAAAAAAAAAAAAAAAAAAAAAAAAAAAAAAAAAAAAAAGGTTCCCGTGGGGTGGATGGGGCAAGCCTTCTCGTGGCCCACCCTGTGAGTAGCGGCCGAGCGACCAACGGCCGTGAAACCAATTGCCCCGGGGCTGCTCCATCTCCGTCGATGGACCCGACGGAGTCCTGGAGCAGCGGGTGCCGGGGACGGCTTCTTGGTGCCTGGTCCCGGCACTGGGTTGTCCGTCCCTGGCTTTTGGGCGGGCCCGGCAATCGACGCGATTGCTGGGCAGGCAGCTTCTGCGCTGCCACCGTCAAATCTCGTAACCCTGTTCCGGAGTTTTTCTCTGGTCAGGGCCGAGGGTCTAAGGGGCTTGCTCCTTGGACCACGAGGAAGAAAACCTCTATAAAAAATTACTTGAGCCCGGGAAACTGGGCTCTGGAGATGGGCTGGGTGGTGGGGAGGGGGGGTCACGATACCTTCTGTCGTGACCTCCTCCCTCCCCTACCTAGGGCCGTGGGGTGGTAAGCTGGGGCTTGCCGCTCCTTCGCGTTCGGCCTAGAGGTGGTGCGCGCGTGTCCCGCGCGCCCCTCGGTGTTGCTGGGCGGGGGTTCGCCTTCGCCCAGCCGAGGTGGGTTCGGCTTCGGCCGGACAGCGCCGGTGGGGTCGCGTGATGTAATGCTCACGCAGTTCCCGTGACCCCGCCGAGTAAGGCGCCCCGGTGGACACCGTCAGGTTTTAGTCGGTTCGAGTCCGACATAACCCTCTGGCTCCCCAGGGCCGGACGGGTATCCGTGGGGATTTCCTGACGTTAAAAAAAAAAAAAAAAAAAAAAAAAGGTTGGGGTGGACTTGGGGTGGATGGGGCAAGGGGTGGATGGGGCAAGCCTTCTCGTGGCCCACCCTGTGAGTAGCGGTCGAGGTGTAGACCGTGAAACCAATTGCCCCGGGGGCTGCTCTCCACCTCCGTCGATGGCTCCGACGGAGGCTGGAGGAGTGGTGGGTGCCGGGACCGCGTCGTTTTCAGGGAACCGCCACTCCCTGGCGGCGCGCGTCCCTGGCCTTTGGGGGCGGGCCCGGCAATCAACGCGATTGCTGGGCAGGCAGTGTCTGCGCTGCCACCGTCAAATCTCGTAACCCTGCACTGGAGTTCTTCCCTGGTGTCAGGGCCGAGGGTCCAAGGGGCTTGCTCCTTGGACCGCGAGGAAGAAAACCTCTCTAAAAAATTACTTGGGTCCAGGCTAGGGACTGGGCTCTGGAGATGGGCTGGGTGGTGGGGAGGGGGGGTCACGAAAATGGTAACGTGACCTCCTCTCTCCCCTACCTAGGGCCGTGGGGTGGTGAGCTGGGGCTTGCCGCTCCTTCGCGTTCGGCCTAGAGGTGGTGTGCGCGTGTCCCGCGCGCCCCTCGGTGTTGCTGGGCGGGGGTTCGCCTTCGCCCAGCCGAGGTGGGTTCGGCTTCGGCCGGACAGCGCCGGTGGGGTCGCGTGATGTAATGCTCACGCAGTTCCCGTGACCCCGCCGAGTAAGGCGCCCCGGTGGACACCGTCAGGTTTTAGTCGGTTCGAGTCCGACATAACTCTCTGGCTCCCCAGGGCCGGACGGGTATCCGTGGGGATTTCCTGACGTTAAAAAAAAAAAAAAAAAAAAAAAAAAAAAAAAGGTTGGGGTGGACTTCGGCAGTACATATACTAAAATTGGAACGATACAGAGAAGATTAGCATGGCCCCTGCGCAAGGATGACACGCAAAATCGTGAAGCGTTCTTTTATTGGGGTGGATGGGGCAAGCCTTCTCGTGGCCCACCCTGTGAGTAGCGGTCGAGGAGTAGACCGTGAAACCAATTGCCCCGGGGCTGCTCTCCGCCTCCGTCGATGGCTCCGACGGAGGCTGGAGGAGTGGTGGGTGCCGGGACCGCGTCATTTTGCCGGGAGACACCACTCCCGGGTGGCGCGCGTCCCTGGCCTTCGGGCGGGCCCGGCAATCAACGCGATTGCTGGGCAGGCAGTGTCAGCGCTGTCACCGTCAAATCTCGTAACCCTGCACTGGAGTTCTTCCCTGGTGTTAGGGCCGAGGGTCCAAGGGGCTTGCTCCTTGGACCGCGAGGAAGAAAACCTCTCTAAAAAATTACTTGGGTCCAGGCTAGGGACTGGGCCCTGGAGGTGGGCTGGGTGGTGGGCGGAGGGGGCTACGACATTTGACTGCCTGTCGTGGCCTCCTCAGGAGTGAGGAGGCCAAATCAATTCCTAGAACGCGCAAGTGAAATATTTATCGGAAACAAGATATATACAAATTTCCAACTCAGGCCATTAGCCTGGGCGAACACCTGCCCAGGTAGGAAGCTTCCTCTTTTCATGTAGGACACAGTGGTTCCTACAATCATGTTAGATGTAGGATCCACAGTGTCCTACATGAAAAGAGGAAGCTTCCTACCTGGGCAGGTGTTCGCCCAGGCTAATGGCCTGAGTTGGAATTTTGTATATATCTTGTTTCCGATAAATATTTCACTTGCGCGTTCTAGGAATTGATTTGTGTGCAATTATTATTTTATATTCTTGGCGGCGTCATCTGTGGTAATTATGTTTAACTAATTGCAACCTAGGTTTTACTTAGGTTTCTCTGTGTGTGTGGCGCTCTAGAGATCGCCACAGTACTCCCCTTCTTATAAGGTTTTTGCGTCATTTGTTATTGTCGTCATTGCTCGGCTGTTGTCACTGAATCAGCAATTCACCAGGCGGTCAGTGGGTCGACTCATATTACCTGAGAGATGTAGGAACAGGTAGCGTATTTCTGCATTCGTTGCTCCTAGTATCTCGTAACTATTCCTCGTTTTTTGACTTCAATATCTTCAACGTACATCGTGTCTGTTCATCACGATATGTATATCTTCACGACGGTTTTACCAGCACATCGGTTTTTGATCACGTTGGGTTGCATCATCACGTCGGGTTGCATCACGTGGGGTTGCATCATCACGTCGGGTTGCATCATCACGTGGGGTTGCATCATCACGTCGGGTTGTATCACGTCGGGTTTACCAGCAGAAGGTTGCATCATCAACGTCGGGTTGTTCATCACGTCGGGGTTTTGATCAGAAAACGTCGGGTTGTTCATCACGTCGGGGTCACCAATTGTAGGATCCACAGTGTCCTACATGAAAAGAGGAAGCTTCCTACCTGGGCAGGTGTTCGCCCAGGCTAATGGCCTGAGTTGGAATTTTGTATATATCTTGTTTCCGATAAATATTTCACTTGCGCGTTCTAGGAATTGATTTGTGTGCAATTATTATTTTATATTCTTGGCGGCGTCATCTGTGGTAATTATGTTTAACTAATTGCAACCTAGGTTTTACTTAGGTTTCTCTGTGTGTGTGGCGCTCTAGAGATCGCCACATCTTCATCAGGTGCCCAGTTGCAGCAGCTAAGAGGGTGGCGGCCGGGCGCCTTCTTATTGGTTTTGTGTCGGTGCGGGCCCAGCTCCTTGCCCCGCGCCCACAGCGCTGCTACAGGTGCCTTTACGTTGGGCACGTGAGCCACTCCTGTACTGCGGAGGTTGACCGCAGCAAGGAGTGCTACCGCTGCGGTCAACCCGGCCACAAGGCCAATACGTGCACGGGCCAGGTGCACTGCAATTTGTGTGCGGCCCTTAAAAAGCCCGCGGAACACCTGGCGGGTTCAAAGAGCTGTGTGGGGTCTCGACCTCCAAACAAGAAGACCGCCCAGGGAGCCGGGGCCCCCCTTCGTGACGCACCAGCTCCAGCAGCTGCCCCTGCTTCTGCGCGCAGGGAAGAGGAGGCAATGGAAGCGTAATGCTCCATCTGCGTTTCCTACAGGCGAACATCAACCATTGCGCCGCCGCTCAAGATCTTCTTCTCCAGTCCGTGGCGCAGTGGTCGATCGATGTCGCCGTGGTGGCCGAGCCCCTCTTCGTTCCGGACAGCTGGTTCGGGGCCGCCGATGGCTCGGTCGCCGTGGTGTCCTCTGGGAACATGCCGGCCCCTTCAACTATTCGGAGGGGGCCTGGGTTCGTGGCAGTCCATTGGGGAAGAATCGTCGTCGTTGGCTGCTACTTCTCCCCAAACCGAAGTCTTGCAGAATTCGAGCAGTTTGTTGATGGGGTCGGGCGCACGATAGCTCGAGCCCGGCCCCGAGAAGTCCTGGTTGCGGGGGATTTCAATGCAAAATCACGGCTCTGGGGGTCCCCTGCAACAGATCGGCGTGGTGAGACTTTGGTGTCGTGGGCGGAGACGGCCGACCTAATACCACTGAACACTGGGTCGGTCCAGACATGCGTGCGTCGTCTGGGGGGGTCCATCGTCGACCTGACGTTTGCGACCCCCGCGCTCGCGCGCTATGTCCACGGCTGGACTGTCTTGGAGGCGGTGGAGACGCTCTCGGATCACAGATACATCCGATTCGAGCTCTCCACTGCTCCGGACGCAACTTTCGTCCGTCCCAGAGGACACAGCGGCGGATCCTCCCCGAGGTGGAGCCTCAAGAAGATGAGCAGAGATCTCCTGATGGAAGCCTCTATCGTCCAGGTCTGGCTCAACAACTCTGCCGGGCCTGTGGAGGTCGACCAAGAAGCAGAGTGGTTCCGGGGCGCACTAACTGCAATCTGTGATTCGGCGATGCCCCGGGCCCTGCCAAGACCTCCTAGGCGTCAGGTGTACTGGTGGTCAGAAGACATCGCCCACCAGCGCCATGGCTGTGTTGCGGCGCGCCGCCGGTACACCAGGTACCGCAGAAGGCGGAGCCGTGACGCCGACGAAGAGGCGCGGCTGTACGGCGTGTACAAAGAGAGAAGATTGAGCCTGCAGCTGTCCATCAGGGATGCCAAGGCCAGAGCTCGAGCGGAGCTGCTCGAGACTTTGAACGAAGACCCGTGGGGGCGTCCCTACAAGATGGTGATGGGCAAACTCCGCCCGTGGGCGCCCCCTCTCACGGAAAGTCTCGAGCCCCGGCTGCTTGAGACCATCGTGTCCACCCTCTTTCCTGCTAGGGCGGACCACGAGCCGCCATCGATGGGCCCCTCGCCCCGCACATCGGGGGACGAGGCCCGGCAGCAAGTACCGGCGGTGAGTGACGCGGAACTGCGTGCGGCGGCTCTCAAGCTCCGGAAGAAGAAGGCTCCGGGTCCGGACGGTGTTCCGGGCCAGGCGCTGGCCCTGACTCTTGAGGTCCTCGGGGAGAGATTGAAGAGGCTGCTGGATGCCTGCCTTGTGGCGGGCCGTTTCCCGAAGTTATGGAAGGTGGGGCGGCTCGTCCTGCTGAAGAAGGGCGGGCGTCCGGCAGAGTCTCCCTCGGCCTACCGCCCATTGGTCATGCTCGACGAGGTGAGCAAGCTTTTTGAACGAGTGGTCGCGGGTCGCCTTGTCGGGCACCTCTCGCGCGTTGGTCCCGATTTGTCGCCGAAGCAGTTTGGGTTCCGGGGAGGCCGATCGACAGTCGATGCGATCCTCCGCGTCAGGGCCTTCTCGGATGAAGCGGTGACGCGGGGTGGGGTGTTGCTGGCCGTGTCCCTGGACATTGCCAATGCCTTCAACACTCTGCCTTGGGCTTGCATCAGGGAGGCGCTCCAACACCATGGGGTGCCGGCGTACCTATGCAGGCTGATCGGCGACTACCTGCGTGGGAGAGCGGTGACGTATGCTGGGCGTGATGGCCGACAGCACCTGTGGGAGATGTCGTGCGGCGTGCCCCAGGGGTCCGTGCTGGGCCCCTTGCTCTGGAACGTCGGGTACGACTGGGTGCTGAGAGTGAGGCTGCCTCGGGGCGCAGACGTGACCTGCTACGCAGACGACACACTGGTCACTGCCCGAGGTGGCTCATACAGGGAGACGTCCCGCCTCGCCACAATCGCAGTCTGGCAGGTGGTGAGGCGGATAAGACGGCTGGGACTCGAGGTGGCGCTGCAGAAGACCGAGGCGGTCTGCTTCCATGGCCCTCGGAGTGCGCCGCCTGCCGGGTCCCATATGGTGATTGGTGGCACTCGTATCGGGGTCGAGTCGCATATGAGATACCTTGGGCTCGTCCTCGATAGCCGTTGGAGTTTTCGCGAACATTTCAAGATGTTAGCCCCCCGACTCTACTGCGCCGGTGCAAGACTGCGCCGCCTGATGCCCAACGTCGGGGGGCCAGCGGAAGGACGCCGCCGCCTCTACCTTGGCGTCGTGAGGTCGATGGCACTTTACGGCGCCCCCGTGTGGGCGGGAGCCCTTACGGCCCAGAGCTTTATCCATCTGAGAAGAGCCCAAAGAGCGATGGCCGTCGGGGTGGTACGTGGATACCGCACGGTGTCGTATGAGGCGGCCTGCGTCCTGGCAGGAAGTCCTCCCTGGGACCTTGAGGCGGAGGCGCAGGCGGCGCTGTACCAGTGGCGCGCCGCCCTCCGCCGAAACGAAGAAGATCCCTCTCCCAGGGAGATGGAACGGCGAAGACTCCAGGCCCGGCAGTCCGTGCTAGAGAAGTGGCGGGAGCGGCTGGCTGACCCAAGTGCCGGCCGCTGGACTGTCGAGGCAGTTCGCCCAGTCCTACAACAGTGGGCGGACCGAACGGCGTCGTTGACCTACCGCATGGTGCAGATGTTGTCCGGGCATGGCTGCTTTGGACATTACCTGCACCGGATCGCCGGAAGGGAGCCAACGACCGAGTGTCACCATTGCGGCTGTGACGACGACACGGCGCAGCATACGTTGGTGGAGTGCCCAGCCTGGGACGAAGAGCGCCGCTGTCTCGTCGCAGCGGTGGGGAGTGCCCTCTCTCTGCCGGCCTTGGTTCAGTCCATGGTCGGTGGTGATGAGGCATGGCAGGCGGCTCTGACCTTCTGTGAGACGGTGATGTCCCAGAAGGAGGCGGCGGAGCGGGACCGGGAGATGGACCCATCTTCGCGTCGTATCCGCCGCCGGAGAGCCGGGGCCAGGAGGCCGGCTACCCTGCACGGCCCCCTCCCCCCCACCTAGGGCCACGGGGGCACGCCGCTGGGGCGTGCGTGCCCCCTCTGATCAAAGGCCTCGGGACGGTGTGCGCGTGACCTGCGCGCCTCCCATTAGGATTCGGGCGGGAGAATCTCTCCTTCCGCCCACGCTCGGGACAGGGTCCGGCGCCCACTGCCGGACGCCGCCTCGGTCGGGGTTGCGTGATGTTATGCTCGCGCGTTCCCGCGGCCCTGGCCAATGAGGCACCCGAAGGTCACCGTCAGGTTTTAGTCGGTTCGAGTCCGACATAACCCTCCGGCACCCCAGAGCCGGCGGGTATCCGTGGGGATTTCCTGACGTTAAAAAAAAAAAAAAAAAAAAAAAAAAGGTTAGGTTATGTTAGGTTAGGTTAGGTTAGGTTGGGGTGGATGAGGCAAGCCTTCTCGTGGCCCACCCTGTGAGTAGCGGCCGAGCGATCGGCCGTGAAACTAATTGCCTCGAGGCTTCTCCAACTCCGTCTGTTCTGCCAGACGGAGTGGTGGATGGAGTTAGTCCCTAGGGCGTGCCAAAGTGTGCGCCCTAGGCTCAAGGGCGGGGCCCGGCAATGCTAACACCTTTTGCCGGGCGGGTAGTGCCAGTTTCTGGTGCTACCACGGGAGATATCGTAACTCAGTGCCAGAGCTTTGCTTTGGTCTGGGCCGAGGGTCTGGGGGGCTTGCCCCTTGGATCGCGAGGAAGAAAACCTCTCTAAAAAATCACCCTAAGCCCAAGTTCCTGGTGCTCGGCGATGGGCTGAGTGGCTGGAGGGAGTCCAGTCACTAGAGCACCAACCCATAGAGGAGATCACCTCTCAAAAAAACACAATTAACAATGAGTGCGTTTTTAAAAGAAGGACTACCCCAGGAGGGTACCAGCCGCAATGCGGCTGGAGAATCCCTCCAGGCTTCGGCCTGCTGCCCCATCTATTCTGGGGGGGGCAAAAACCGCACTGGGGACAGGGAAACCTGCTCCCCAAAACCCGTGGTCGTCCATGAACATCTGGACGACCAGTTATGTGCTGACCCGGACGCCGATTCAATTTGTTCGGGGATGAGTGTGTCATCACGCTTATCTCCTGTTATCACTGCCCGTAAGAGGCGCAGTGAGAATGATGACGGGGCTCCCAGCTCCAAGGTGGGACCTCGGAAAAGGGGACGACCGCCTACGACGGGCAAGTACGTTGGTCTGGCCAAGGCCAAACAAGCCCTGAATGAGGCCAGGGCCGGGGAGCTCGAGCTCGATAGTGAGGAGAGCCTTAGCAGGTTGGTGCGTGAGACGCGGTCAGATGCGTGTCTCGCGGACCTTACAACAGATGCTGTTGCCCAGGAGGCGGCTAGTGGCGTCAAGATCATCCTTGGCGTCGCTGCCAAATCTAAAAACTTGAAGGGCACAAGTGTAAAGGCTCTCAAGGAGGCAGCTGAGCGGATCTCTGAGGCCCTGGCAGTATTCAGAGTCCGCACAGCGTCCGAGGAGACTGCTGCCCTACAGGCGGAGAACTCGCGACTGCAGGGTCAAGTGGAGGCGCTTCGACGTGAGATGGAGCTTCTCAGGGCGGAGTTTCGAGCGTCTCACGTCGGGCCTGCGGCAGCACCGGCTCCACCGAAGCTCAATGATGACGGAGTTGCGTCTATCATGAAGAAAATAGGCTTCATGATAGACGCCAAGCTGGCCGGCTTAGAGGACCGGCTTCTTCCAGAGAAGCGGGTCAGGCCCCCGCTTCGGGCGGATGTTGTGGCTGGTGGAGCGGCTCGGTCTGTTCGGGAACGAGGAACTCGTGTGCCACCGCCTAGCAGGACTGTCGATGCATTGGGGGGGGCGCCTGCTGCCAGAGGGCAGTCTGTGCGACCCATGCCTCCTGCGCCTCCGGCACTGGAGGAGGGATGGTCCACAGTAGTAAGAAGGGGACGAAAGAAGGGAGGTCAGACTCCTCCAAAGCCCACGAGGAGCCAGCCAGTACCCAGGGCTCCTCCTCAGAAGAAGAAAAAACCGAAGTTAAGGCCACCACGCTCTTCAGCGGTAGTGTTGGCGATCTCGCCTCAAGCAAAGGAGGAAGGGCTAACGTTTGCCCAGGTCCTAAAGTTGGCCAAAGAGAGGTTGGCCAATGAGGACTTCAGTGCTCTGGGCGTGCGCGTTCGCCAAACTGCAACGGGGGCGAGATTGCTAGAGGTGCCGGGGTCAGCTAGCGAGGCAAAGGCCGACAATCTGGCCGAGAGGCTCGCCGCCGTGTTGGACCCCGGGATGGTCCGGGTCTCCAGACCGATCAAGTCAGCAGAGCTGAGGATGTCTGGCCTGGACGACTCGATTACCGTTGAGGAGGTGGTGGAGGCTGTGGCCAAGGCTGGAGGATGCTCTCCCCAGGCCATCAGGGCCGGCGAGATTAAGGTTTCGCCGTCGGGGCTGGGCTCCGTGTGGATTCGTTGTCCCATCCCTGTGGCCAAGAAAGTTGCAGCTGGTAGACTATTAATCGGCTGGGTCTCGGTACGGGTTCAACTACTGGAACCCCGACCCCGAAGGTGTTACAGATGCCTCCAGATCGGCCATGTGAGGCCAATGTGCACCGCCGAGACCGACCGCAGCGACGAGTGCTATCGCTGCGGTCAACCTGGCCACAAGGCCGCAGGGTGCAGCAACGCAGCCCACTGCAGCCTCTGTGCTGCAGTCAACAGACCTGCCGAACATCGGGCGGGTAGTAGGGCGTGCGTGGGGTCCCGACCCCAAAAACAAAAGAAAGGTGCGGCCCTACGGACCGGGGCCCCCGCTGCACCTCAGCCAGCCGCCCCTGCAAGAGGCAGGGAAGAGGAGGCGATGGAAGCATAAATGCTCCATCTACGCCTTCTTCAGGCGAACGTCAACCACTGCGCCGCAGCTCAAGATCTTCTTCTTCAGTCCCTGGCGCAGTGGTCGATTGATGTCGCTATGGTGGCTGAGCCCTATTTCATCCCTGACAGTTGGTCTGGGGACGTGGACGGCTCGGTCGCCGTTGTGTCCTCTGGTGTGAACGTGCCGGCCCCTGCTATCATCGCCAGGGGTCGGGGGTACGTGGCAGTCCTTTGGGGGGACATCGTTGTCGTCGGTGTCTATTTCTCCCCAAGCTGGAGTCTCGCAGCATTTGAACAATCGATCGATGGGCTCGGGCGTGAAATATTGCGCGCCCGGCCCAGAGAAGTGCTGGTTGCGGGGGACTTTAACGCTAAATCCCGAACGTGGGGGTCCCCCGCCACAGATGTCAGGGGCGAGACTCTGGAGTCGTGGGCAGCGTCTACTGGCCTCGTCATTTTGAATCGAGGCTCGGTCGAGACTTGCGTGCGGCGGACGGGGGGGTCCATCGTAGACCTAACGTTTGCGACCCCCGCCCTCGCGCGCACTGTCCGCAACTGGACTGTCTTGGAGCGGGAGGAGACTCTGTCCGATCACCGGTACATCCGGTTCGACCTCTCCTCCGCTCCGGCTGATACTTCGGTCCGTGCCAGAGGACACAACAACAGGTCCTCCCCGAGATGGTGCCTCAAGAGAATGAACAAGGATCTGCTGGTGGAAGCTTCCATCGTCCAGGCCTGGTCATCAACACCGACTGGGCCTGTGGAGGTCGATCAAGAAGCAGAGTGGTTCCGGGGCTCAATGACAAGCATCTGCGATACCGCGATGCCCCGGGCCCAGCTACGACCTCCTAGGCGTCGGGTGTACTGGTGGTCTGAAGAAATCGCCCAGCAGCGGAAGAGCTGCGTAGTGGCGAGGCGCTGGTACACCAGATACCGCAGAAGGCGGAATCGCGACGCCGGCGAGGAAGCACAGCTGTACGCTGCATACACGCAGTCGCGGAGAGTGTTGCAGCTGTCCATCAGCAACGCCAAGGCTAGTGCCAGAGCGGAGCTGCTCGAGACTCTGAACAGAGATCCGTGGGGGCGCCCATACAGGATGATTATGGGCAAGCTTCGCCCTTGGGCCCCCCCGCTCACGGAAAGTCTCGAGCCCCGGCTGCTTGAGAACGTCGTGTCGGCCCTCTTCCCAAGACGGGCCGACCATGATCCGCCGGTGATGGCCCCCCTGTCCCGTTCATCGGAGTCGGGGGTCACGGAACGAGCACCGGTGGTGACAGAGGCCGAGCTGCGTGCGGCGGTTCTCAGGCTCCGGGCTAGAAATAGGGCTCCGGGCCCGGATGGCGTTCCGGGCCAGGCCTTGGCACTTTCCCTTGAGGCACTCGGGGAGAGATTTAGAAGATTGCTGGATGCCTGTCTGGAGACAGGTCGATTCCCCAAATTGTGGAAGGTGGGTCGACTCGTCCTGTTGAAGAAGGACGGGCGTCCGGCGGAGTCTCCTTCGGCCTATCGTCCAATAGTGATGCTCGACGAGGCGGACAAGCTCTTTGAGCGCATCGTGGCGGGGCGCCTTGTCGGGCACCTCTCGCGTGTTGGTCCCGACCTGTCAGATAAACAGTTCGGGTTCCGGGGGGGCCGTTCAACAGTTGACGCAATCAAGCGCGTCAAGGCCCTCTCGGATGCGGCGCTGGCCAGTGGTGGGGTGTTGTTGGCAGTCAGCTTGGACATATCCAACGCGTTCAACACTCTGCCCTGGCCCTGCATCGGGGAGGCACTCCGCTATCATGGGGTGCCTCCGTATCTGCGCCGGCTGGTCGGTGACTACTTGCGCGAGAGGTTTGTCGTCTATCCTGGACGAGACGGCCGACAGCACCTGTGGGAGATGTCGTGCGGTGTCCCGCAGGGATCCGTGTTGGGTCCCTTGCTGTGGAACATCGGCTACGACTGGGTGCTGAGGGTAGGACTCCCTCGAGAGGCCGACGTGACTTGTTACGCAGACGACACTCTTGTCACGGCTCGGGGGAGTTCTTACAGGGAGGCTTCCCGCCTTGCCACGATGTCGGTATGGCAGGTGGTGAGGCGGATTCAACAGCTGGGGCTCCAGGTGGCGCTGAGTAAGTCCGAGGCGGTCTGTTTTCACAGACCTCGGCAGGCGCCACCGGTGGGGTCCCACATCGTGATTGGTGGCACTCGCATCGGGGTCGAGTCCCATATGAAGTACCTTGGGCTCGTCCTTGATGGCCGATGGAGTTTCCGCGAGCACTTCAAGCTGCTCGCCCCCCGACTAATAAAAACATCAAACAATTTGAGAAGATCATTGCCGAACGTCGGGGGGCCCGGCGGAGGACGTCGCCGCCTCTACCTTGGCGTAGTGCGCTCCATGGCGCTATATGGAGCACCCGTGTGGGCGGAAGCCCTGACGGCCACTAGTTTCGCACCCCTGCGACGATCGCAGCGGGTGATGGCCATCGGGGTGATACGCGGATACCGCACGGTATCGTGTGAGGCGGCCTGCGTCCTAGCAGGAAGTCCTCCCTGGGACCTAGAGGCGGAGGTGCATGCGTCCACGTACGAGTGGCGCTCGGCCCTCCGTCAACAGCAACAAGATCCTGCTCCCAGGGAGGTAGAGGCGTGGAAACTCCGAGCCCGGCAGTCTATGCTGGACAAGTGGCGGGAGCGGCTGGCGGAACCAAGTGCCGGCCGCTGGACTGTCGAGGCGTTCCGCCCACACCTAGAACAGTGGGCGGAGAGAAGATCGGGGTCGTTGAGCTACCGCATGGTGCAGGTTCTGACGGGGCATGGCTGCTTCGGCCACTACCTGCACCGGATCGCTGGGCGGGAGCCAACGACCGAGTGCCATCATTGCGGCTGCGACGACGACACGGCGCAACACACACTGGAGGAGTGCCCAGCCTGGGCCGAGGAGCGCCGCGACCTCGTCGCAGCGGTGGGGAGTGCCCTCTCCTTGCCGGCATTAGCAGAGTCTATTGTCGGTGACGATGAGGCATGGCAGGCGGCTCTAACCTTCTGCGAACTGGTGATGTCGCAGAAGGAGGCGGCGGAGAGGGAGCGGGAGATGGACCCTTCCTCGCATCGGATCCGCCGCCGGAGAGCTGGGGCCAGGAGGAGGGCCTATCGTGGCCTCCTCCCCCCCACCTAGAGGCCTTGGGGCGGCAAGCTAGGGCTTCGCCGTCACGTCACTTAGGGCCTCGAGATGGTGTGCGCGTGTCCTGCGCGCCTCTCACAATGTAGTCGGGCGGAGAATCTCTCCTCCGCCCTAGCTCGGGATCGGGTCCGGCTCCACACCGGACAACGCCGGCGGGGTCGCGCGATGTAATGCTCACGCAGTTCCCGCGACCCTGCCACTTATGGCGTCCCGAAGGACACCGTCAGGTTTTAGTCGGTTCGAGTCCGACATAACCCTCCGGCTCCCTAGGGCTGGACGGGTATCCGTGGGGATTTCCTGACGATAAAAAAAAAAAAAAAAAAAAAAAATGCGAGAAGGCTTGCCCCATCCACCCCAACCTAACCTAACCTAACCTAACCTTTTTTTTTTTTTTTTTTTTTTTTTTTTAACTTCAGGAAATCCCCACGGATACCCTCCCGGCCCGGGGGAGCCAGAGGGTTATGTCGGACTCGAACCGACTAAAACCTGACGGTGTTCCTACTAGTCGCCATGGTTGGTGGGGTTGCGGGAACGCGTGAGCATAACATCACGCGACCCCACCGGCGCTGCCCGACACTTAAGCCGAGCCCGCCCGCTTGCGCAGGGAATGGCTTCCCACGCCTAGGAAGAGGGAGGTGCATGGGGAACACATGCACGCACCGTCCCGAGGCCCTTGATGGGACGACACCACCCCCGTGGTGCGCCCCAAGCCTCATGAGGGGGAGGCGCCGGACAAGGCACCTACGTGCCCATCGCCTCAACCCCTCGCTCCTTCGCCGCTGCAGCCACCCCGCTGGCCTCGGTGGTTGCGGTCCGTACGTCAACCACTTTCTTCAGCCCGGGGCAGGCCTTTCCGCCCAGCCTGTGCGCCGCCGGCCCCCCTGCCGCCGCACACAGTGAGCACCTGGGAGACGCCTCACAATCCGCGACTCGGTGTCCTTCCTGACCGCAGCGATAGCATTGGCCGATGTCGTGCGGCGTGCCCCAGGGGTCCGTGCTGGGCCCCTTGCTCTGGAACGTCGGGTACGACTGGGTGCTGAGGGTGAGGCTGCCTCGGGGCGCAGACGTGACCTGCTACGCAGACGACACACTGGTCACTGCCCGAGGTGGCTCATACAGGGAGACATCCCGCCTCGCCACAATCGCAGTCTGGCAGGTGGTGAGGCGGATAAGGCAGCTGGGACTCGAGGTGGCGCTGCAGAAGACCGAGGCGGTCTGCTTCCATGGCCCTCGGAGTGCGCCGCCTGCCGGGTCCCATATGGTGATTGGTGGCACTCGTATCGGGGTCGAGTCACATATGCGATACCTTGGCCTCGTCCTCGATAGCCGTTGGAGTTTTCGCGAACATTTCAAGATGTTAGCCCCCCGACTCTACTGCGCCGGTGCAAGACTGCGCCGCCTGATGCCCAACGTCGGGGGGCCAGCGGAAGGACGCCGCCGCCTCTACCTTGGCGTCGTGAGGTCGATGGCACTTTACGGCGCCCCCGTGTGGGCGGGAGCCCTTACGGCCCAGAGCTTTGTCCCTCTGAGAAGAGCCCAGAGAGCGATGGCCGTCGGGGTGGTACGTGGATACCGCACGGTGTCGTATGAGGCGGCCTGCGTCCTGGCAGGAAGTCCTCCCTGGGACCTCGAGGCGGAGGCGCATGCGGCGCTGTACCAGTGGCGCGCCGCCCTCCGCCGAAACGAAGAAGATCCCTCTCCCAGGGAGATGGAACAGCGAAGACTCCAGGCCCGGCAGTCCGTGCTGGAGAAGTGGCGGGAGCGGCTGGCTGACCCAAGTGCCGGCCGCTGGACTGTCGAGGCAGTTCGCCCAGTCCTACAACAGTGGGCGGACCGAACGGCGTCGTTGACCTACCGCATGGTGCAGATGTTGTCCGGGCATGGCTGCTTTGGACATTACCTGCACCGGATCGCCGGAAGGGAGCCAACGACCGAGTGTCACCATTGCAGCTGTGACGACGACACGGCGCAGCATACGTTGGTGGAGTGCCCAGCCTGGGACGAAGAGCGCCGCTGTCTCGTCGCAGCGGCGGGGAGTGCCCTCTCTCTGCCGGCCTTGGTTCAGTCCATGGTCGGTGGTGATGAGGCATGGCAGGCGGCTCTGACCTTCTGTGAGACGGTGATGTCCCAGAAGGAGGCGGCGGAGCGGGCGCGGGAGCAAGATCCCGCGTCCCATCCGATCCGCCGCCGGAGAGCCGGGGCCAGGAGGCCGACTACCCTGCGCGGCCCCCTCCCCCCCACCTAAGGCCACGGGGGCACGCCGCTGGGGCGTGCGTGCCCCCTCTGATCAAAGGCCTCGGGACGGTGTGCGCGTGACCTGCGCGCCTCCCATTCGGATTCGGGCGGGAGAATCTCTCCTTCCGCCCACGCTCGGGACAGGGTCCGGCGCCCACTGCCAGACGCCGCCTCGGTCGGGGTCGCGTGATGTTATGCTCACGCGTTCCCGCGGCCCTGGCCAATGAGGCACCCGAAGGTCACCGTCAGGTTTTAGTCGGTTCGAGTCCGACATAACCCTCCGGCACCCCAGAGCCGGCGGGTATCCGTGGGGATTTCCTGACGTTAAAAAAAAAAAAAAAAAAAAGGTTAGGTTAGGTTAGGTTGGGGTGGGGTGGATGAGGCAAGCCTTCTCGTGGCCCACCCTGTGAGTAGCGGCTGAGCGATCGGCCGTGAAACTAATTGCCTCGCGGGCCCCCTCCCGCTTCGTCTGCTCGTCAGACGGGGTTTGGAGGGGGTAGCAGCTCGTAAGCCTACCGGGGACTTGTCCTTGGTGGGAGCGAGGGTTCGGATGGCTTGCCATTCGGACTGCGAGGAAGAAAACCTCTATAAAAAATAACCCAGAAGGTGTGCTTCGGCACACTCGGGCGGGCCTGGAAACCTTGTTTCTGGGCAGGTGGTGCAGCGAACCTGCATCATTACCGTCTGGCTCGTAATCCCGTCGTGGAGTGTCGTTGTCATGTCTAGCGGCTCCATGCGGGGACGAGGGTCTTGGCTTAACCGCCCGGACCGCGAGGAGTAAACCTCTTTAAAAAATCCCCAGTTCCCGGCGTTGGGGCGCCCCCTTGGGGGCCTCGCGCGGCGTCGGGGCACTCGGAGAGAGTGGCAGGCGGGTTGATCTGTCTTTAGCGGCCGACCCTGGGGCACCTCCTGACCCCCCAGGCGTATCAGGGGCACCGTGGCAATCGGGTCACTGCGGCGGTGCAGCTCAAGAACCCGGTACTCGTGGGTTAAAGTATGGACTTGAAAAACTCAAAAACAACTAGAAGAAGCAAAAAAGAAGAGGAGGAGCAGATGCTCGAAGTGGGCGCCGTCGACTCGGACGGCTCCCTAATGGATGATAATTCGAGGTCATCGTCGACATGTCGCAAGAGACGGATCGACGATGAAGAAGACCGTCCCCGAACATCTGGGGACAAGGCGCCGGCAGCGGCTAAAACTAAGAGAGGAAGAGGATGGCCGCCTACCACAGGCGAATATGTCGGCCTTGCGCAGGCAAAGGCGGAGCTGAATGCCCAGATGCAGCGGGAGCTGGAGCTGCAGGCGGAAAAGGAGCTGGCGGCGAGCCTAGAGCCCACACGGCGCGTTGTGGAAGTGAGCGTGGACGACGTGTGTGAGCTGATGGAGGCCTCAGTGAAAAACATCACTCTCATCGCCACGAGGTCAAAGAACTTGAAGGGGACGTACGTGCGCGCCTTAAAGGAAGCCGCCGAAGTCTTCAGCGACGTGCGCAAATATATAATGGATGACACGGTGACACAGGAGGTGAAGGTCCTCCAAAAGGAGAAGAAGCGTCTACAGAAGGAGGTAGAAAACATGAAGAAGGACGTTTCCAATCTGAAGACGGAGCTGGATGCGCTGCGGGAGTCGATGGCGGTCCCCGCGTCGCCACTTCAAGCCCCAACGGGCGGTGGAACTGTGGCCTCGCCTCCTCCACTGGTGCTGGAGGAACTGATGGAGAAGATGGGCGTCATGATAGACGCCAAAATAAGGGAGCTCCAGGACCGGCTGCTTCCGAAGCCCAGGCTGCGGCCTCCGCTGGCGGGTGACGCCGGGCCGCCGACGGCAGCTGATCCAACACACGAGGAGGAGGGTGAGGTGCTGCCTGCTGCGGGTAGTGCCCCACCAAAGACGCCGGGCAGCGACTGGGCCACAGTTGCTGCCAAGAAGAGGAAGAAAAGGGCGGGGGCACCTGTGGCGGTTCCTCCCTCTGCTCCCATGGAGAAGCCGCAGATCAAGAAGAAGGCTGAGAAGAAGAAGGTGCGGTCTAAGCAGCCGAAGCTGCGGGCGCCCAAGACGGCTGCAGTGATGCTGTCCCTGACGCCGGAGGCCATTGAGGGGGGCATGACGTATGCCTCAATACTAAAAAGTGCACGAGACGGAATCAAGCTCGAGGATCTCGGCTGCACTGGTGGCCTTCGGCTGAGGGAGTTGCCAGCGGCAGCAGGAGGAGAAGTGGCAGATGAGCTGGCTACCAGGCTCGGGCAGGTGCTGGCCCGCGAGTCGGTTAAGGTTACGAGGCCGACGAAGTGTGCCGAGTTGCGGCTCGTTGGGCTAGACGACACGGCTACAGAAGAGGACGTGGCGGCTGCGGTCGCTGGCGCTGGAGACTGCGCCGTGGAGGCGGTCCGGGTTGGGCCCATCAGGGCCCTACCTTCGGGAGTGAGGACCGCCTGGATCAAGTGTCCGGTGAAGGCTGCCCAGAAGGTGGCCAAGGGAAGATTGCTGGTTGGCTGGGTCTCAGTGGGCGTCCGCCTGCTGGAGCCGCGGCCAATGCGGTGCTACCGGTGCCTTCAGGTGGGCCACGCGGCAGTCACCTGCAAAGAGGAGCAGGACCGCAGCGGCCAGTGCTATCGCTGCGGTCAAGAAGGTCACCGAGTCGCAGAGTGTGAGGCGGCTCCCAGATGTTCATTGTGCGCGGCGGCAGGGAGGCCGGCGGCGCACAGGCTTGGCGGGAAAGCCTGCCCCGGGCTGAAGAAAGTGGTCGACGTACGGACCGCGACCACCGAGGCCAGCGGGGCGGCTGCAGTAGCGAAGGAGCGAGGGGTGGAGGCGATGGGCACGTAGGTGCCTTGTCCGGCGCCTCCCCCTCATGAGGCTTGGGGCGCACCACGGGGGTGGTGTCGTCCCATCAAGGGCCTCGGGACGGTGCGTGCATGTGTTCCCCATGCACCTCCCTATTCCTCGGCGTGGGAAGCCATTCCCTGTGCAAGCGAGAGGGCTCGGCTTAAGTGCCGGGCAGCACCGGTGGGGTCGCGTGATGTTATGCTTACGCGTTCCCGCGACCCCGCCAAACATGGTGCCGAGTAGGAACACCGTCAGGTTTTAGTCGGTTCGAGTCCGACATAACCCTCTGGCTCCCCCGGGCCGGGAGGGTATCCGTGGGGATTTCCTGACGTTAAAAAAAAAAAAAAAAAAGGTTAGGTTAGGTTAGGTTAGGTTAGGTTAGGTTAGGTTGGGGTGGATGGGGCAAGCCTTCTCGTGGCCCACCCTGTGAGTAGCGGCCGAGCGACCAACGGCCGTGAAACCAATTGCCCCGGGGCTGCTCCATCTCCGTCGATGGACCCGACGGAGTCCTGGAGCAGCGGGTGCCGGGGACGGCTTCTTGGTGCCTTGGTCCCGGCACTGGGTTGTCCGTCCCTGGCTTTTGGGCGGGCCCGGCAATCGACGCGATTGCTGGGCAGGCAGCTTCTGCGCTGCCACCGTCAAATCTCGTAACCCTGCTCTGGAGTTTTTCTCTGGTCAGGGCCGAGGGTCTAAGGGGCTTGCTCCTTGGACCACGAGGAAGAAAACCTCTATAAAAAATTACTTGAGCCCGGGAAACTGGGCTCTGGAGATGGGCTGGGTGGTGGGGAGGGGGGGTCACGATACCTTCTGTCGTGACCTCCTCTCTCCCCTACCTAGGGCCGTGGGGTGGTAAGCTGGGGCTTGCTGCTCCTTCGCGTTCGGCCTAGAGGTGGTGCGCGCGTGTCCCGCGCGCCCCTCGGTGTTGCTGGGCGGAGGTTCGCCTTCGCCCAGCCGAGGTGGGTTCGGCTTCGGCCGGACTGCGCCGGTGGGGTCGCGTGATGTTATGCTCACGCGTTCCCGCGACCCCGCCGAGTAAGGCGCCCCGGTGGACACCGTCAGGTTTTAGTCGGTTCGAGTCCGACATAACCCTCCGGCTCCCCAGGGCCGGACGGGTATCCGTGGGGATTTCCTGACGTAAAAAAAAAAAAAAAAAAAAAAAAAAAAAAAAGGTTAGGTTAGGTTAGGTTAGGTTAGGTTAGGTTGGGGTTAGGTTGGGGTGGATGGGGCAAGCCTTCTCGTGGCCCACCCTGTGAGTAGCGGTCGAGGAGTAGACCGTGAAACCAATTGCCCCGGGGCTGCTCTCCGCCTCCGTCGATGGCTCCGACGGAGGCTGGAGGAGTGGTGGGTGCCGGGACCGCGTCGTTTCAGGGAACCGCCACTCCCTGGCGGCGCGCGTCCCTGGCCTTTGGGGGCGGGCCCGGCAATCAACGCGATTGCTGGGCAGGCAGTGTCAGCGCTGCCACCGTCAAATCTCGTAACCCTGCACTGGAGTTCTTCCCTGGTGTTAGGGCCGAGGGTCCAAGGGGCTTGCTCCTTGGACCGCGAGGAAGAAAACCTCTCTAAAAAATTACTTGAGCCCGGGAAACTGGGCTCTGGAGATGGGCTGGGTGGTGGGGAGGGGGGGTCATGCAAATGGTGGCTTGACCTCCTCTCTCCCCTACCTAGGGCCGTGGGGTGGTAAGCTGGGGCTTGCTGCTCCTTCGCGTTCGGCCTAGAGGTGGTGCGCGCGTGTCCCGCGCGCCCCTCGGTGTTGCTGGGCGGAGGTTCGCCTTCGCCCAGCCGAGGTGGGTTCGGCTTCGGCCGGACAGCGCCGGTGGGGTCGCGTGATGTAATGCTCACGCAGTTCCCGTGACCCCGCCGAGTAAGGCGCCCCGGTGGACACCGTCAGGTTTTAGTCGGTTCGAGTCCGACATAACCCTCTGGCTCCCCAGGGCCGGACGGGTATCCGTGGGGATTTCCTGACGTTAAAAAAAAAAAAAAAAAAACAAGGTTGGGGTTAGGTTGGGGTGGATGGGGCGAGCCTTCTCGTGGCCCACCCTGTGAGTAGCGGTCGAGGAGTAGACCGTGAAACCAATTGCCCCGAGGCTGCTCTCCGCCTCCGTCGATGGCTCCGACGGAGGCTGGAGGAGTGGTGGGTGCCGGGACCGCGTCGTTTTCAGGGAACCGCCACTCCCTGGCGGCGCGCGTCCCTGGCCTTTGGGGGCGGGCCCGGCAATCAACGCGATTGCTGGGCAGGCAGTGTCAGCGCTGTCACCGTCAAATTTCGTAACCCTGCACTGGAGTTCTTCCCTGGTGTTAGGGCCGAGGGTCCAAGGGGCTTGCTCCTTGGACCGCGAGGAAGAAAACCTCTCTAAAAAATTACTTGAGCCCGGGAATCTCCTTCTTTTTAAAAAAAAAAAAAAAAAAAAAAAGGTTAGGTTGGGGTGGATGAGGCAAGCCTTCTCGTGGCCCACCCTGTGAGTAGCGGCCGAGCGATCGGCCGTGAAACTAATTGCCTCGAGGCTTCTCCAGCTCCGTCTGTTCTGCCAGACGGAGTGGTGGACGAAGTTAGTCCCTAGGGCGTGCCAAAGTGCACGCCCTAGGCTCAAGGGCGGGGCCCGGCAATACTAACACCTTTTGCCGGGCGGGTAGTGCCAGTTTCTGGTGCTACCATGGGAGATCTCGTAACTCTGTGCCAGAGCTTGCTCTGGTCTGGGCCGAGGGTCTGGGGGGCTCGCCCCTTGGACCGCGAGGAAGAAAACCTCTCTAAAAAATCACCCTAAGCCCAAGTTTCTGGTGCTCGGCGATGGGCTGAGTGGCTGGAGGGAGTCCAGTCACTAGAGCACCAACCCATAGAGGAGCTCCCCTCTTTAAAAAACAAAAACAACAATGAGTGCGTTTTTCAAAGATAAACTACCCCAGGAGGGTACCAGCCGCGACGCGGCTGGAGAATCCCTCCAGGCTTCGGCCTGCAGCCCCGTCTATTCTGGGGGGGGCAAAAACCGCACTGGGGGCAGGGAAACCTGCTCCCCCAATCCAGTGGTCGTCGTAGAACGCCTTGGCGACCAGTCAAACGCGTCTGAATCGGATGCTGGATCAATGTTTTCGGGGATGAGTGTGTCATCGCGCTCATCCCCCGTTATCAAAGGGCGAAAGAGGCCCGGTCAAGGAGACGACGGAGCTCCAGGCTCTAAAGTCGGCCCTCGGAAAAGAGGACGGCCGCCAACGACAAGCGAGTACGTTGGCTTAGCCAAAGCGAAGGAGGTGCTGAACGATGCCAAGGCAAGGGAGCTGGAGCTCCAGTCTGAAGAAAGCATTAACCGGTTGGTCCGGGAGATGAGAACGAACTCATGTCTCGCGGACCTGCCCACTGACGCCCTAGCCCAGGAGGCGGCGGGCAACGTCAAGGTAATTCTTGACGTTGTAGCCAGGTCAAAGAACCTGAAGGGCACTAGTGTGAGGGCGCTCAAGGAGGCGGCAAGTCGGATTGCCGATGCGGTGGACGTTTTCAAGGCACGCACCGTATCCGACGAGACGGCGGCACTGCAAGCGGAGAACGCTCGTCTGCAGGCTCAAGTTGAGGCTCTCAGAAGAGAAATGGAGCTGCTCAGGGAGGAGTTCCGTGCAAGCCATGCTGGGCCTTTGCGTGCACCGGCTCCGGTGGCGAGGGATGGAGATCGCCCGCGGGTTGACCAGGACACTATGGCGTCTATAATGAGGAATATTGCCTTCATGGTGGACGCCAAGCTGGCTGGACTGGAGGACCGACTTCTCCCAGATAAACGAGTGCGGCCCCCGCTTCGATTTGAGAAGGACCTCGAGGATCGGCTTCTGGCGGGGAGGCGTGTCCGGCCGCCGCTGGCGCCTGACGCTGCGCGCCCGTCTGTGTGGTCGCGCCTGGGCTCCCCTCAGCACCGGCCAAGCCGCCCCCCCCTCCCCCGACCAACTGTGGGGGCGGGACGCAGGGAGCCGGCACCGGCGCCGCACCCATCTGCTGTGACGCGCCAGCCTTCGCAGGCTCCGGCACCGGAGGAGCAGTGGTCAACTGTGACCAAAAGGCGCCGCAGGAAGAAGCCCACCCCCACGCTCCCGCCACCAGCCAAGCCGCAGCAGGGTCGGAGTGTTCGGGCCAGCTCCCAGAAGAAGCCCAAGCTACGGCCACCACGTTCATCCGCGGTGGTCTTGACCATATCACCGGAGGGCCAGGAGGGCAAGACTGCGCCGCCTGATGCCCAACGTCGGGGGGCCAGCGGAGGGACGCCGCCGCCTCTACCTTGGCGTCGTGAGGTCGATGGCACTTTACGGCGCCCCCGTGTGGGCGGGGGCCCTGACGGCCCAGAGCTTTATCCATCTAAGAAGAGCCCAAAGAGCGATGGCCGTCGGGGTGGTACGTGGATACCGCACGGTGTCGTACGAGGCGGCCTGCGTCCTGGCAGGAAGTCCTCCCTGGGACCTTGAGGCGGAGGCGCAGGCGGCGCTGTATCAGTGGCGCGCCGCCCTCCGCCGAAACGAAGAAGATCCCTCTCCCAGGGAGATGGAACAGCGAAGACTCCAGGCCCGGCAGTCCGTGCTGGAGAAGTGGCGGGAGCGGCTGGCTGACCCAAGTGCCGGCCGCTGGACTGTCGAGGCAGTCCGCCCAGTCCTACAACAGTGGGCGGACCGAACGGCGTCGTTGACCTACCGCATGGTGCAGATGTTGTCCGGGCATGGCTGCTTCGGACATTACCTGCACCGGATCGCCGGAAGGGAGCCAACGACCGAGTGTCACCATTGCAGCTGTGACGACGACACGGCGCAGCATACGTTGGTGGAGTGCCCAGCCTGGGACGAAGAGCGCCGCTGTCTCGTCGCAGCGGTGGGGAGTGCCCTCTCTCTGCCGGCCTTGGTTCAGTCCATGGTCGGTGGTGATGAGGCATGGCAGGCGGCTCTGACCTTCTGTGAGACGGTGATGTCCCAGAAGGAGGCGGCGGAGAGGGACCGGGAGATGGACCCATCTTCGCGTCGTATCCGCCGCCGGAGAGCCGGGGCCAGGAGGCCGGCTACCCTGCACGGCCCCCTCCCCCCCACCTAAGGCCACGGGGGCACGCCGCTGGGGCGTGCGTGCCCCCTCTGATCAAAGGCCTCGGGACGGTGTGCGCGTGACCTGCGCGCCTCCCATTAGGATTCGGGCGGGAGAATCTCTCCTTCCGCCCACGCTCGGGACAGGGTCCGGCGCCCACTGCCGGACGCCGCCTCGGTCGGGGTTGCGTGATGTTATGCTCGCGCGTTCCCGCGGCCCTGGCCAATGAGGCACCCGAAGGTCACCGTCAGGTTTTAGTCGGTTCGAGTCCGACATAACCCTCCGGCACCCCAGAGCCGGCGGGTATCCGTGGGGATTTCCTGACGTTAAAAAAAAAAAAAAAAAAAAAAGGTTAGGTTAGGTTAGGTTAGGTTAGGTTGGGGTGGATGGGGCAAGCCTTCTCGTGGCCCACCCTGTGAGTAGCGGTCGAGGAGTAGACCGTGAAACCAATTGCCCCGGGGCTGCTCTCCGCCTCCGTCGATGGCTCCGACGGAGGCTGGAGGAGTGGTGGGTGCCGGGACCGCGTCATTTTGCCGGGAGACACCACTCCCGGGTGGCGCGCGTCCCTGGCCTTCGGGCGGGCCCGGCAATCAACGCGATTGCTGGGCAGGCAGTGTCAGCGCTGTCACCGTCAAATCTCGTAACCCTGCACTGGAGTTCTTCCCTGGTGTTCGGGCCGAGGGTCCAAGGGGCTTGCTCCTTGGACCGCGAGGAAGAAAACCTCTCTAAAAAATTACTTGGGTCCAGGCTAGGGACTGGGCCCTGGAGGTGGGCTGGGTGGTGGGCGGAGGGGGCTACGACATTTGACTGCCTGTCGTGGCCTCCTCCGTCCACTACCTAGGGCCGTGGGGTGGTAAGCTGGGGCTTGCCGCTCCTTCGCGTTCGGCCTAGAGGTGGTGCGCGCGTGTCCCGCGCGCCCTTCGGTGTTGCTGGGCGGGGGTTCGCCTTCGCCCAGCTGAGGTGGGTTCGGCTTCGGCCGGACAGCGCCGGTGGGGTCGCGTGATGTAATGCTCACGCAGTTCCCGTGACCCCGCCGAGTAAGGCGCCCCGGAGGACACCGTCAGGTTTTAGTCGGTTCGTGTCCGACATAACCCTCTGGCTCCCCAGGGCCGGACGGGTATCCGTGGGGATTTCCTGACGTTAAAAAAAAAAAAAAAAAAAGGTTAGGTTAGGTTAGGTTAGGTTAGGTTTTCAATTACATTTTTTTCCACTGCAGGCTTATTGCGCCCGCACCTTTGTTACAATTGGTTTGTTAACTCTTACATAATTTGTGTCACAATAGACACTCGCACAGTCCGCTTTGTGCTTTTACATTATAATTAGGTATATATAAACATATATTAGGTATATATTACAACAATTTTTCCTTACTCTTTGTACAATTATCTCTATTACTTATTTACTAGAAGCATACGAGTTTTTTTTTTTTTTTTTTTTTTTTTCTTATATATGTATTATTATATATTTTTTTAATTTTTTTTTTTTTATGTAAATGTTTTTTATTTATTTTTTCTAATTATATATATATATATTTTTTATTATTATTATGATTTTTTTTTTTTTTTTTTTTTTCGCATGCTTATCTTTATTAACATATATTTGTCCTACTTCATTGCATCTTCATTGCATCGACGGCACCACTTCATTCAGTCATCCCCGGCTCGCAACTCCATCAGCACCCCGAGCACCGAGTTGTCGCGGCTCTTGATCGCCATTTTGGTGTTGTAGTCGAGGATTTTGTCCCGGCCTGCCGTTCTAGTGTCCCTCACGAATCTACCTATCGCGTCGTCACCGTTGTCCGCGTAGTATACGCATTTTACGGTGTGACGCGACACAGCTACAACTGCATGTGCTACACTGTCGTGTAGCTGTAGCTTTTTGTTTTTATCCGCTGTGTTCACTATTAGGACCGTTTCGAACGTCAGTCCCTGAGCCTCATGGATTGTGAGGAGCCTTGATCCCTCGCCCGAGCCAAAGTTCTGGCTTGCCAGGACCTCTTTCTCTTCCTGGGTATGTACCAGGTAGAGAGTCCCGGGCAAGTTCTCCGGTATCCTCCCTCCAGAGAACGTTTTCTGCTCAAGGGACCGTATGCACCTCTTGGAGGAGTAAATTCCATTATAGACTTCTCTAAGTGCATACGCGACGTCCATTGGGCTCCTATGCGTACACAGCAGATCTTTGGTGATGCTAGCAGATCGCGTGGGGAGATGGTATTCGAGGGGGAATAAGTTCTCCCTCTCTATGAACGGCAGTTGATTTATGTCACCCATCAACAGGACCGAGTTGACTTCTGCGAGTCTCACAGCCATGACGACTGCGCCGAAGTGGTTCATTAGGGCCTCGTCTACTATGAGTCGTTTGCACGACTCCTTGTCTGGCTTTTTAAAGCCGTTGACCAGTACCGAGGCCAATGTGCGCACTTTCGTCCTGGCTGCTTGACCCTCGCGCTTTGTCAGGGCCTCACGCAGTTCCGTCGCCGCCTCTGTTGTAGTTGTTATTACAACATCAGACCGAACATCAAAGCTGTTGATGATAAAGGTTGTCTTACCACAACCCGGAACCCCATTTACCCACTTGAACCTTGGCGCCACCCAATTTCTGAAGACCATCCCAGCTGGATCATCTCCCAGAATGGCCTTTGCCATATCTAGGATCTTATCGTCCAGCATGATCTTCGTTCCTCTGGTGATAACCACTATAGGTTCTGTGGCCGGAGCCCAAAACTTGATGACGCCCAGTCTCTTGGTTTCTTCCTCGTCCAGTCCAACGAATCCAGCGGTCAAGCTATATGCTGCCATACACCTGTAAGGTGCTCCCCCTCGGAGCACCTCCGAAGTGTTGTTGTTGAGTATGACAGCATCTGCCGCCTCGAGTCTCTGTTCCAGCGCACCCTCTCCACCTGAGTGGTACGTGCGCAGGATGTCACGACAAGTGCGGGCGATGATCTCCCGGGTGCCCTTTGTGACTGCGAGAAACTCGAGGAACGCATTTGCTAAGTGATCCGCTGGCGTCACCGGATCGAGGAATTTAGGCGGCGTTACGTGTCCCATATCGGCGCGTGTCCATTTGTTTCTGGGTGGCACCCTCTTTGGTGGTGTGGCCCTTTTGCCGTTGAAGGGGCTTTGAACCACATGACTGGCTCCTTGGATATGCGCAGCTGCAGCTTGTAAGGTTAGGTTAGGTTAGGTTAGGTTAGGTTAGGTTAGGTTAGGTTAGGTTAGGTTAGGTTAGGTTAGGTTAGGTTAGGTTAGGTTAGGTTAGGTTAGGTTAGGTTAGGTTAGGTTAGGTTAGGTTAGGTTAGGTTAGGTTAGGTTAGGTTAGGTTAGGTTAGGTTAGGTTAGGTTAGGTTAGGTTAGGTTAGGTTAGGTTAGGTTAGGTTGAGAGTGTTGCAGCTGTCCATCAGCAACGCCAAGGCTAGTGCCAGAGCGGAGCTGCTCGAGACTCTGAACAGAGATCCTTGGGGGCGCCCATACAGGATGGTTATGGGCAAGCTTCGCCCTTGGGCCCCAACCTCAAGACCAGACCTCGGCAGGCGCCTCCGGTGGGGTCCCATATCGTGATTGGTGGCACTCGTACTCGGGGTCGAGTCCCATATGAAGTACCTTGGGCTCGTCCTTGATGGCCGATGGAGTTTCCGCGAGCACTTCAAGCTGCTCGCCCCCCGACTCGTAAGAACGGCGAATGCGCTGCGGCGAGTAATGCCGAACGTCGGGGGGCCGTTGGAAGGACGCCGTCGCCTCTACCTTGGCGTAGTGCGCTCCATAGCGCTGTATGGAGCGCCCGTGTGGGCGGGAGCCCTGACGGCCCGAATCTTCACCCCTCTGAGAAGAGCTCAGAGGGCAATGGCCGTCGGGGTTATACGCGGATACCGCACGGTATCGTACGAGGCGGCCTGCGTCCTAGCAGGAAGTCCCCCCTGGGATCTTGAGGCGGAGGCGCAAGCGTCCATATACCACTGGCGCGCGGCCCTCCGCCAAAGGAACGAAGACCCTCCTCCCAGGGAGGTGAGAGTGCGGAAACTCCAAGCCTGGCAGTCCGTACTGGACAAGTGGCGAGAGCGGCTGGCGGAACCAAGTGCCGGCCGCTGGACTGTCGAGGCGGTCCGTCCGGTCCTACGGGAGTGGACGGACAGATCGGTGTCGTTGACCTACCGCATGGTGCAGGTGCTAACCGGCCATGGGTGTTTCGGCCATTACCTGCACCGGATCGCCGGTAGGGAGCCAACGACCGAGTGCCATCATTGCGGCTGTGACGACGACACGGCGCAGCATACCCTAGTGGAGTGCCCAGCCTGGGCTGAAGAGCGCCGTTGTCTCGTCGCAGCGGTGGGGTGTGCCCTGTCCTTGCCGGCCTTGGTCAGTTCCATGGTCGGTGACGAAGGGGCTTGGCAAGCGGTTCTGGACTTCTGCGAAGTGGTGATTTCGCAGAAGGGAGGGTGGCGGAGAGAGAACGGGAGTTGGACCCTTCCTCTCACCGAATCCGCCGCCGGAGAGCCGGGGCCAGGAGGAGGGCTTTCCACGGCCTCCTCCCCCCCACTTGAGGCCAGTGGGGCACCATACTGGGGTATGTGTGCCCCCGCTAGTTACGGCCTCGGGATGGTGTGCGCGTGACCTGCACGCCTCCCATTAGGGTTCGGGCGGGAGAATCTCCCCTTCCGCCCTAAGCGTTAGCTCGGGACAGGGTCCGGCGCCCACTGCCGGACGCCGCCTCGGTCGGGGTCGCGTGATGTTATGCTCACGCGTTCCCGCGGCCCTGGCCAATGAGGCACCCGAAGGTCACCGTCAGGTTTTAGTCGGTTCGAGTCCGACATAACCCTCCGGCACCCCAGAGCCGGCGGGTATCCGTGGGGATTTCCTGACGATAAAAAAAAAAAAAAAAAAAAAAAGGTTAGGTTAGGTTAGGTTGGGGTGGATGGGGCAAGCCTTCTCGTGGCCCACCCTGTGAGTAGCGGCCGAGCGACCAACGGCCGTGAAACCAATTGCCCCGGGGCTGCTCCATCTCCGTCGATGGACCCGACGGAGTCCTGGAGCAGCAGGTGCCGGGGACGGCTTCTTGGTGCCTTGGTCCCGGCACTGGGTTGTCCATCTCTGGCTTTTGGGCGGGCCCGGCAATCGACGCGATTGCTGGGCAGGCAGTTTCTGCGCTGCCACCGTCAAATCTCGTAACCCTGTTCTGGAGTTTTTCTCTGGTCAGGGCCGAGGGTCTAAGGGGCTTGCTCCTTGGACCACGAGGAAGAAAACCTCTATAAAAAATTACTTGAGCCCGGGAAACTGGGCTCTGGAGATGGGCTGGGTGGTGGGGAGGGGGGGTCACGAAAGCGGAAAGTGTGACCTCCTCTCTCCCCTACCTAGGGCCGTGGGGTGGTAAGCTGGGGCTTGCCGCTCCTTCGCGTTCGGCCTAGGGGTGGTGTGCGCGTGTCCCGCGCGCCCCTCGGTGTTGGCTGGGTGGGGGGACCTTCACCTGGCCGGGGATGGGTCTGGCTTCGGCCGGACTGCGCCGGTGGGGTCGCGTGATGTTATGCTCACGCGTTCCCGCGACCCGCCGTAGGCGCCCCGGAAAGGCGCCCCGAGGACCGTCAGGTTTTAGTCGGTTCGAGTCCGACATAACCCTCTGGCTCCCCAGGGCCGGACGGGTATCCGTGGGGATTTCCTGACGTTAAAAAAAAAGGTTAGGTTAGGTTAGGTTAGGTTAGGTTAGGTTAGGTTAGGTCAAGCCTGGGGTGGATGGGGCAAGCCTTCTCGTGGCCCACCCTGTGAGTAGCGGTCAAGAGGAAGACCGTGAAACCAATTGCCCCAGGGGCTGCTCTCCGCCTCCGTCGGGTCCGACGACGGAGGCTGGAGGAGTGGTGTGTGCCGGGACCGCGTCGTTCTCAGGGAGACGCCACTCCCTGGGGTGGCGCGCGTTCCTGGCCTTTGGGGTGGGCCCGGCAATCGACGCGATTGCTGGGCAGGCAGCTTCTGCGCTGCCACCGTCAAATCTCGTAACCCTGTTCTGGAGTTTTTCTCTGGTCAGGGCCGAGGGTCTAAGGGGCTTGCTCCTTGGACCACGAGGAAGAAAACCTCTATAAAAAATTACTTGAGCCTGGGAAACTGGGCTCTGGAGATGGGCTGGGTGGTGGGGAGGGGGGGTCACGATACCTTCTGTCGTGACCTCCTCTCTCCCCTACCTAGGGCCGTGGGGTGGTAAGCTGGGGCTTGCCGCTCCTTCGCGTTCGGCCTAGAGGTGGTGTGCGCGTGTCCCGCGCGCCCCTCGGTGTTGGCTGGGTGGGGGGACCTTCACCTGGCCGGGGATGGGTCTGGCTTCGGCCGGACTGCGCCGGTGGGGTCGCGTGATGTTATGCTCACGCGTTCCCGCGACCCCGCCGAGTAAGGCGCCCCGGTGGACACCGTCAGGTTTTAGTCGGTTCGAGTCCGACATAACCCTCTGGCTCCCCAGGGCTGGAAGGGTATCCGTGGGGATTTCCTGACGTTAAAAAAAAAAAAAAAAAAAAAAAAGGTTAGGTCAAGCCTTCTCGTGGCCCACCCTGTGAGTAGCGGCCGAGCGATCGGCCGTGAAACTAATTGCCTCGAGGCTTCTCCAGCTCCGTCTGTTCTGCCAGACGGAGTGGTGGACGGAGTTAGTCCCTAGGGCGTACCAAAGTGTGCGCCCTAGGCTCAAGGGCGGGGCCCGGCAATACTAACACCTTTTGCCGGGCGGGTAGTGCCAGTTTCTGGTGCTACCACGGGAGATATCGTAACTCAGTGCCAGAGCTTGCTCTGGTCTGGGCCGAGGGTCTGGGGGGCTCGCCCCTTGGACCGCGAGGAAGAAAACCTCTCTAAAAAATCACCCTAAGCCCAAGTTTCTGGTGCTCGGCGATGGGCTGAGTGGCTGGAGGGAGTCCAGTCACTAGAGCACCAACCCATAGAGGAGCTCCCCTCTCTAAAAAACAACAAATATGAGTGCGTTTTTTAAAGATGAACTACCCCAGGAGGGTACCAGCCGCGATGCGGCTGGAGAATCCCTCCAGGCTTCGGCCTGCAGCCCCATCTATTCTGGGGGGGGCAAAAACCGCACTGAGAGCAGGGAAACCTGCTCTTCAAAACCCGTGGTCGTCCTTCAACGTCTGGACGACCAATCATACGCGTCCGGGTCAGCTGGCTCGGACGCTGATTCAATTTGTTCGGGGATGAGTGTGTCTTCACGCTCATCCCCTGTCATCACTGCCCGTAAAAGGCGCAGTGAAATGGAGGAGGGAGCTCCAAGCTCCAAAGTCGTCCCACGTCGTAGGGGAAGACCCCCGACGACGGGAGAATATGTCGGACTGGCAAAGGCCAAACAGGCCTTTAACGAGGCCAGAGCCAGGGAGCTGGAGCTCCAGAGTGAGGAGAGCCTCTGTGAGTTGCTCCGTGAGACGCGGTCGGATGCATGTCTGGCGGACCTCACAACAGACGCCGTTGCCCAGGAGGCGGCTGGTGGCGTCAAGATCATTCTTGACGTCGCTGCCAGATCCAAAAACTTGAAGGGCACAAGTGTGAGGGCCATCAAGGAGGCCGCCGGACGGATCTCTGATGCACTGGCGGTGTTTAAGGCCCGCACGGCCTCAGAGGAGACTGCAGCCCTGCAAGCGGAAAATTCGCGTTTGCAGGCTCAAGTGGAGGCTCTCCGACGGGAGATGGAGCTCCTGCGAGCGGAATTCCGGGCAGCTCGTGCCGGGCCCGTGCAGGCGCCCGCTCCAGTGGTGAGGGAGAAGGTCCCTCCCAAGTTAGATGAGGATGCGATGGCGTCTATCATGAGGAAAATTGGCTTCATGATGGACGCCAAGCTGGCAAGTCTGGAGGACCGACTCCTTCCAGAGAGACGCGTGAGACCCCCGCTTCGGGCGGATGGCAGTGGGTCTCGCCCACCACCACCAAACAGGACGGTGCGTGGAGGAGCGGCTGCTCCGAAGGTGGCAATCAAGACAAAGGTGCAACAGGCGCGGCCCCTGGCTCCTCCTCCTCCATCAATGGACGAGGGTTGGTCCACGGTTGTAAAAAGGGGTCGTGCCAAGAAGGGTCCTGCCCCTCCGCAGTCTGGGAGGAGTCAGCCTAAACCTAGGGCTCCTCCCCCAAAAGAAAAGAAGGGGTCGTCGCTTCGGCCACCGCGCTCTTCCGTGGTGGTGCTGGCGATCTCGCCCCAGGCAAAAGAAAGCGGGTTGACGTTCGCCCAGGTCCTAAGGGTGGCCAAAGAAAAGTTGGCCAGCGAAGACCTCAGCGGCCTGGGTGTGCGCGTTCGCCAGACGGCGACTGGGGCGAGATTGCTCGAGATCCCGGGGTCAGCGAGCGAGGCGAGGGCAGACGAATTGGCTGCTAAGCTCGCTACAGTCCTGGACCCCGAGATGGTGCGGGTCTCCAGGCCCGTGAAAACGGCAGAACTGAAACTGTCGGGCCTGGACGACTCAATCACCGTGGAAGAGGTGGTGGCGGCGGTGGCCAAGGCTGGAGAGTGCTCTCCTCAGGCCATCAAGGCCGGAGAAATAAAAGCTTCGCCGTCGGGGATGGGCACTACATGGCTCAGGTGTCCCATCCCTGCGGCCAAGAAAGTGGCGGCTGGCCGCCTGTTGATTGGCTGGGTCTCGGTACGGGTCCAATTGCTGGACTCCCGACCCCAAAGGTGTTACAAGTGCCTCCAAGTCGGTCACGTGAGGCCCATGTGCACCTCCGAGACAGACCGCAGCGAAGAATGCTACCGTTGCGGTCAGCCCGGCCACAAGGCCGCGGGGTGCAGCAACGCAGCCCACTGCAGCCTCTGTGCTGCAGTCAACAGACCCGCTGAACATCGGGCGGGTAGTAAGGCGTGCGTGGGGTCCCGACCCCAAAAACACAAGAAAGGTGCGGCCCTACGGACCGGGGCCCCCGCTGCACCTCAGCCAGCCGCCCCTGCAAGAAGCAGGGAAGGGGAGGCAATGGAAGCATAAATGCTCCATCTGCGTCTCCTTCAGGCGAACGTCAACCACTGCGCCGCAGCTCAAGATCTTCTTCTTCAGTCCCTGGCGCAGTGGTCGATTGATGTCGCCATGGTGGCCGAGCCCTATTTCGTCCCTGACAGTTGGTTCGGGGACGCCGATGGCTCGGTCGCCGTTGTGTCCTCTGGTGTGAACGTGCCGGCCCCTGCTATCACCGCTAGGGGTCGGGGGTACGTGGCAGTCCTTTGGGGAGACATCGTTCTTGTCAGTGTCTATTTCTCCCCAAACTGGAGTCTCGCAGATTTCGAACAATCGGTCGATGGGCTCGGGCGTGAAATATTGCGCGCCCGGCCGAGAGAAGTGTTGGTGGCGGGGGACTTTAACGCCAAATCCCAAACATGGGGTTCCCCCGCCACAGACGTCAGAGGCGAGACTCTGGAGTCGTGGGCAGCGTCGACTGGCCTCGTTATTTTGAATCGGGGCTCGGTCGAGACTTGCGTGCGGCAGGCGGGAGGGTCCGTCGTAGACTTGACGTTTGCGACCCCCGCGCTCGCGCGCACTGTCCACAACTGGACTGTCTTGGAGCAGGAGGAGACTCTGTCTGATCACCGGTACATCCGGTTCGACCTCTCCTCCGCTCCGGTCAATACTTGGGTCCGTACCAGAGGACACAACAATGGGTCCTCCCCGAGATGGTGCCTCAAGAGGATGAGAAAGGATTTGCTGGTGGAAGCTTCCATCGTCCAGGCCTGGTCATCAACACCGACTGGGCCTGTGGAGGTCGATCAAGAAGCAGAGTGGTTCCGGGGCGCAATTACAAGCATCTGCGATACCGCGATGCCCGGGCCCAGCTACGACCTCCTAGCGTCGGGTGTACTGGTGGTCGGAAGAGATCGCCCAGCAGCGGAAGAGCTGCGTAGTGGCGAGGCGCCGGTACACCAGATACCGCAGACGGCGGAATCGCGACGCCGGCGAGGGAAGCACAGCTGTACGCTGCATACACGCAGTCGCGGAGAGTGTTGCAGCTGTCCATCAGCAACGCCAAGGCTAGTGCCAGAGCGGAGCTGCTCGAGACTCTGAACAGGGATCCGTGGGGGCGCCCATACAGGATGGTTATGGGCAAGCTTCGCCCTTGGGCCCCCCCGCTCACGGAAAGTCTCGAGCCCCGGCTGCTTGAGAACGTCGTGTCGGCCCTCTTTCCAAGACGGGCCGATCATGATCCGCCGGTGATGGCCCCCGTGTCCCGTTCATCGGAGTCGGGGGTCACGGAACGTGCACCGGTGGTGACAGAGGCAGAGCTGCGTGCGGCTGTTCTCAGGCTCCGGGCTAGAAATAGGGCTCCGGGCCCGGATGGTGTTCCGGGTCAGGCCTTGGCCCTTTCCCTTGAGGCTCTCGGGGAGAGATATAAAAGGTTGCTGGACGCCTGTCTGGAGACAGGTCGATTCCCCAAGTTGTGGAAGGTGGGTCGACTCGTCCTGTTGAAGAAGGACGGGCGTCCGGCGGAGTCTCCTTCGGCCTATCGTCCAATAGTGATGCTCGACGAGGGCGGACAAGCTCTTTGAGCGCATCGTGGCGGGGCGCCTTGTCGGGCACCTCTCGCGTGTTGGTCCCGACCTGTCAGATAAACAGTTCGGGTTCCGGGGGGGCCGTTCAACAATTGACGCAATCAAGCGCGTCAAGGCCCTCTCGGATGCGGCGCTGGCCAGTGGTGGGGTGTTGTTGGCAGTCAGCTTGGACATATCCAACGCTTTCAACACTCTGCCCTGGCCCTGCATCGGGGAGGCACTCCGATACCACGGGGTGCCTTTGTATCTGCGCCGGCTGGTCGGTGACTACTTGCGCGAGAGGTTTGTCGTCTATCCTGGACGGGACGGCCGACAGCACCTGTGGGAGATGTCGTGCGGTGTCCCGCAGGGATCCGTGTTGGGTCCCTTGCTGTGGAACATCGGCTACGACTGGGTGCTGAGGGTAAGACTCCCCTCGAGGAGCCAACGTGACTTGCTACGCAGACGACACTCTTGTCACGGCTCGGGGGAGTTCTTACAGGGAGGCTTCCCCGCCTCGCCACGATGTCGGTATGGCAGGTGGTGAGGCGGATTCAACAGCTGGGGCTCCCAGGTGGCGCTGAGTAAGTCCGAGGCGGTCTGTTTTCACAGACCTCGGCAGGCGCCACCGGTGGGGTCCCACATCGTGATTGGTGGCACTCGCATCGGGGTCGAGTCCCATATGAAGTACCTTGGGCTCGTCCTTGATGGCCGATGGAGTTTCCGCGAGCACTTCAAGCTGCTCGCCCCCCGACTAATAAAAACGTCAAACAATTTGAGAAGATTATTGCCGAACGTCGGGGGGCCTGGCGGAGGACGTCGCCGCCTCTACCTTGGTGTAGTGCGCTCCATGGCGCTATATGGAGCACCCGTGTGGGCGGAAGCCCTGACGGCCACAAGTTTCGCACCCCTGCGACGATCGCAGCGGGTGATGGCCGTTGGGGTGATACGCGGATACCGCACGGTATCGTTTGAGGCGGCCTGCGTCCTAGCAGGAAGTCCTCCCTGGGACCTAGAGGCGGAGGTGCATGCGTCCACGTACGAGTGGCGCTCGGCCCTCCGTCAACAGCAACAAGATCCTGCTCCCAGGGAGGTAGAGGCGTGGAAACTCCGAGCCCGGCAGTCTATGCTGGACAAATGGCGGGAGCGGCTGGCGGAACCAAGTGCCGGCCGCTGGACTGTCGAGGCGTTCCGCTCACACCTAGAACAGTGGGCGGAGAGAAGATCGGGGTCGTTGAGCTACCGCATGGTGCAGGTTCTGACGGGGCACGGCTGCTTCGGCCACTACCTGCACCGGATCGCCGGACGAGAGCCAACGACCGAGTGCCATCATTGCGGCTGCGACGACGACACGGCGCAACACACACTGGAGGAGTGCCCAGCCTGGGCCGAGGAGCGCCGCGACCTCGTCGCAGCGGTGGGGAGTGCCCTCTCCTTGCCGGCATTAGCAGAGTCTATTGTCGGTGACGATGAGGCATGGCAGGCAGCTCTAACCTTCTGCGAACTGGTGATGTCGCAGAAGGAGGCGGCGGAGAGGGACCGGGAGATGGACCCTTCTTCGCATCGTATCCGCCGCCGGAGAGCTGGGGCCAGGAGGAGGGCCTACCGTGGCCTCCTCCCCCCCACCTAGAGGCCTTGGGGCGGCAAGCTAGGGCTTCGCCGTCCCGTCACTTGGGGCCTCGAGATGGTGTGCGCGTGTCCTGCGCGCCTCTCACAATGTAGTCGGGCGGAGAATCTCTCCTCCGCCCTAGCTCGGGATCGGGTCCGGCTCCACACCGGACAACGCCGGCGGGGTCGCGCGATGTAATGCTTGCGCAGTTCCCGCGACCCTGCCACTTATGGCGTCCCGAAGGACACCGTCAGGTTTTAGTCGGTTCGAGTCCGACATAACCCTCCGGCTCCCTAGCGCCGGCGGGTATCCGTGGGGATTTCCTGACGTTAAAAAAAAAAAAAAAAAAAAAAAAAAAAAAAAAAAAAGGTTAGGTTAGGTTAGGTTAGGTTAGGTTAGGTTAGGTTAGGTTAGGTTAGGTTAGGTTAGGTTAGGTTAGGTTGGGGTGGATGAGGCAAGCCTTCTCGTGGCCCACCCTGTGAGTAGCGGCCGAGCGATCGGCCGTGAAACTAATTGCCTCGAGGCTTCTCCAGCTCCGTCTGTTCTGCCAGACGGAGTGGTGGATGAAGTTAGTCCCTAGGGCGTACCAAAGTGTGCGCCCTAGGCTCAAGGGCGGGGCCCGGCAATACTAACACCTTTTGCCGGGCGGGTAGTGCCAGTTTCTGGTGCTACCACGGGAGAAATCGTAACTCAGTGCCAGAGCTTTGCTCTGGTCTGGGCCGAGGGTCTGGGGGGCTCGCCCCTTGGACCGCGAGGAAGAAAACCTCTCTAAAAAATCACCCTAAGCCCAAGTTTCTGGTGCTCGGCGATGGGCTGAGTGGCTGGAGGGAGTCCAGTCACTAGAGCACCAACCCATAGAGGAGCTCCCCTCTTTAAAAAACAAACAATAATGAGTGCGTTTTTAAAGGAAAGACTACCCCAGGAGGGTACCAGCCGCGACGCGGCTGGAGAATCCCTCCAGGCTTCGGCCTGCAGCCCCATCTATTCTGGGGGGGGCAAAAACCGCACTGAGAGCAGGGAAACCTGCTCTCCAAAACCCGTGGTCGTCCTTCAACGTCTGGACGACCAATCATACGCGTCCGGGTCAGCTGGCTCGGACGCTGATTCAATTTGTTCGGGGATGAGTGTGTCTTCACGCTCATCCCCTGTCATCACTGCCCGTAAAAGGCGCAGTGAAATGGAGGAGGGAGCTCCAAGCTCCAAAGTCGTCCCACGTCGTAGGGGAAGGCCCCCGACGACGGGAGAATATGTCGGACTGGCAAAGGCCAAACAGGCCTTGAACGAGGCCAGAGCCAGGGAGCTGGAGCTCCAGAGTGAGGAGAGCCTCTGTGAGTTGCTCCGTGAGACGCGGTCGGATGCATGTCTGGCGGACCTCACAACAGACGCCGTTGCCCAGGAGGCGGCTGGTGGCGTCAAGATCATTCTTGACGTCGCTGCCAGATCCAAAAACTTGAAGGGCACAAGTGTGAGGGCCATCAAGGAGGCCGCTGGACGGATCTCTGATGCGCTAGCGGTGTTTAAGGCCCCGCACGGCCTCAGAGGAGACTGCGGCCCTGCAAGCGGAAAAATTCGCGTTTGCAGGCTCAAGTGGAGGCTCTCCGACGGGAAATGGAGCTCCTGAGAGCGGAATTCCGGGCAGCTCGTGCCGGGCCCGTGCAGCGCCCGCTCCAGTGGTGAGGGAGACGGTCCCTCCCAAGTTGGATGAGGATGCGATGGCGTCTATCATGAGGAAAATTGGCTTCATGATAGACGCCAAGCTGGCAAGTCTGGAGGACCGACTCCTTCCAGAAAGACGCGTGAGACCCCCCGCTTCGGGCGGATGGCAGTGGGTCTCGCCCACCACCACCAAACAGGACGGTGCGTGGAGGAGCGGCTGCTCCGAGGGTGGCAAGCAAGATCAAAGTGCAACAGGCGCGGGCCCCTGGCTCCTCCTCCTCCATCAATGGACGAGGGTTGGTCCACGGTTGTGAAAAGGGGTCGTGCCAAGAAGGGTCCTGCCGCTCCGCAGTCTGGGAGGAGTCAGCCTAAACCTAGGGCTCCTCCCCCAAAAGAAAAGAAGGGGTCGTCGCTTCGGCCACCGCGCTCTTCCGTGGTGGTGCTGGCGATCTCGCCCCAGGCAAAAGAGAGCGGGTTGACGTTCGCCCAGGTCCTAAGGGTGGCCAAAGAAAAGTTGGCCAGCGAAGACCTCAGCGGCCTGGGTGTGCGCGTTCGCCAGACGGCGGCTGGGGCGAGATTGCTCGAGATCCCGGGGTCAGCGAGCGAGGCGAGGGCAGACGATTTGGCTGCTAAGCTCGCTACAGTCCTGGACCCCGAGATGGTGGGCGGGGGTCTCCAGGCCCGTGAAAACGGCAGAACTAAAACTGTCGGGCCTGGATGACTCAATCACCGTGGAGGAAGTGGTGGCGGCGGTGGCCAAGGCTGGAGAGTGCTCTCCTCAGGCCATCAAGGCCGGAGAAATAAAAACTTCGCCGTCGGGGATGGGCACTACATGGCTCAGGTGTCCCATCCCTGCGGCTAAGAAAGTGGCGGCTGGCCGCCTGTTGATTGGCTGGGTCTCAGTACGAGTTCAATTGCTGGACCCCCGACCCCAAAGGTGTTTCAAGTGCCTCCAAGTCGGTCACGTGAGGCCCTTGTGCACCTCCGAGACAGACCGCAGCGAAGAATGCTACCGCTGCGGTCAGCCCGGCCACAAGGCCGCGGGGTGCAGCAACGCAGCCCACTGCAGCCTCTGTGCTGCAGTCAACAGACCCGCCGAACATCGGGCGGGTAGTAAGGCGTGCGTGGGGTCCCGACCCCAAAAACAAAAGAAAGGTGCGGCCCTACGGACCGGGGCCCCCGCTGCACCTCAGCCAGCCGCCCCTGCAAGAGGCAGGGAAGAGGAGGTGATGGAAGCATAAATGCTCCATCTACGCCTCCTTCAGGCGAACGTCAACCACTGCGCCGCGGCTCAAGATCTTCTTCTTCAGTCCCTGGCGCAGTGGTCGATTGATGTCGCCATGGTGGCCGAGCCCTATTTCGTCCCTGACAGTTGGTTCGGGGACGCCGATGGCTCGGTCGCCGTTGTGTCCTCTGGTGTGAACGTACCGGCCCCTGCTATCACCGCTAGGGGGTCGGGGGTACGTGGCAGTCCTTTGGGGAGACATCGTAGTAGTAGGTGTCTATTTCTCCCCAAACTGGAGTCTCGCAGAATTTGAACAATCGGTCGATGGGCTCGGGCGTGAAATAATGCGCGCCCGGCCCAGAGAAGTGTTGGTTGCGGGGGACTTTAACGCCAAATCCCAAACATGGGGTTCCCCCGCCACAGACGTCAGGGGCGAGACTCTAGAGGTCGTGGGCAGCGTCGACTGGCCTCGTCATCTTAAATCGGGGCTCGGTCGAGACTTGCGTGCGGCAGACGGGAGGGTCCGTCGTAGACTTGACGTTTGCGACCCCCGTGCTCGCACGCACTGTCCACAAACTGGACTGTCTTGGAGCAGGAGGGAGACTCTGTCTGATCACCGGTACATTCGGTTCGACCTCTCCTCCGCTCCGGTCAATACTTGGGTCCGTACCAGAGGACACAACAACGGGTCCTCCCCGAGATGGTGCCTCAAGAGGATGAAAAAGGATTTGCTGGTGGAAGCTTCCATCGTCCAGGCCTGGTCATCAACACCGACTGGGCCTGTGGAGGTCGATCAAGAAGCGGAGTGGTTCCGGGGCGCAATTACGAGCATCTGCGATAGCGCGATGCCCCGGGCCCAGCTACGACCTCCTAGGCGTCAGGTGTACTGGTGGTCTGAAGAGATCGCCCAGCAGAGGAAGAGCTGCGTAGTGGCGAGGCGCCGGTACACCAGATACCGCAGAAGGCGGAATCGCGACGCCGGCGAGGAAGCACAGCTGTACGCTGCATACACGCAGTCGCGGAGAGTGTTGCAGCTGTCCATCAGCAACGCCCAAGGCTAGCGCCAGAGCGGAGCTGCTCGAGACTCTGAACAGGGATCCGTGGGGGCGCCCATACAAAATGGTTATGGGCAAGCTTCGCCCTTGGGCCCCCCCCGCTCACGGAAGGTCTCGAGCCCCGGCTGCTTGAGAACGTCGTGTCGGCCCTCTTCCCAAGACGGGCCGACCATGATCCACCGGTGATGGCCCCCGTGTCCCGTTCATCGGAGTCGGGGGTCACGGAAGAGGCACCGGTGGTGACAGAGGCAGAGCTGCGTGCGGCTGTTCTCAAGCTCCGGGCTAGAAATAGGGCTCCGGGCCCGGATGGTGTTCCGGGTCAGGCCTTGGCGCTTTCCCTTGAGGCACTCGGGGAGAGATTTAGAAGATTGCTGGACGCCTGTCTGGAGACAGGTCGATTCCCCAAGTTGTGGAAGGTGGGTCGACTCGTCCTGTTGAAGAAGGACGGGCGTCCGGCGGAGTCTCCTTCGGCCTACCGTCCAATAGTGATGCTCGACGAGGCGGACAAGCTCTTTGAGCGCATCGTGGCGGGGCGCCTTGTCGGGCACCTCTCGCGTGTTGGTCCCGACCTGTCAGATAAACAGTTCGGGTTCCGGGGGGGCCGATCAACTGTCGACGCAATCAAGCGCGTCAAGGCCCTCTCGGATGCGGCGCTGGCCAGTGGTGGGGTGTTGTTGGCAGTCAGCTTGGACATATCCAACGCGTTCAACACTCTGCCCTGGCCCTGCATCGGGGAGGCACTCCGATACCACGGGGTGCCTCTGTATCTGCGCCGGCTGGTCGGTGACTACTTGCGCGAGAGGTTTGTCGTCTATCCTGGACGGGACGGCCGACAGCACCTGTGGGAGATGTCGTGCGGTGTCCCGCAGGGATCCGTGTTGGGTCCCTTGCTGTGGAACATCGGCTACGACTGGGTGCTGAGGGTGAGACTCCCTCGAGGAGCCAACGTGACTTGCTACGCAGACGACACTCTTGTCACGGCTCGGGGGAGTTCTTACAGGGAGGCTTCCCGCCTCGCCACGATGTCGGTGTGGCAGGTGGTGAGGCGGATTCAACAGCTGGGGCTCCAGGTGGCGCTAAGTAAGTCCGAGGCGGTCTGTTTTCACAGACCTCGGCAGGCGCCACCGGTGGGGTCCCACATCGTGATTGGTGGCACTCGCATCGGGGTCGAGTCCCATATGAAGTACCTTGGGCTCGTCCTTGATGGCCGATGGAGTTTCCGCGAGCACTTCAAGCTGCTCGCCCCCCGACTCATCAAGACGTCAAACAATTTAAGAAGACTAATGCCGAACGTCGGGGGGCCTGGCGGAGGACGTCGCCGCCTCTACCTTGGCGTTGTGCGCTCCATGGCGTTATATGGGGCGCCCGTGTGGGCGGAAGCCCTGACGGTCGCTAGCTTCGCACCTCTGCGAAGATCGCAGCGGGTGATGGCCGTCGGGGTGATACGCGGATACCGCACGGTATCGTTTGAGGCGGCCTGCGTCCTAGCAGGAAGTCCTCCTTGGGACCTAGAGGCGGAGGTGCATGCGTCCACGTACGAGTGGCGCTCGGCCCTCCGTCAACAGCAACAAGATCCTGCTCCCAGGGAGGTAGAGGCGTGGAAACTCCGGGCCCGGCAGTCTATGCTGGACAAGTGGCGGGAGCGGCTGGCGGAACCAAGTGCCGGCCGCTGGACTGTCGAGGCGTTCCGCCCACACCTAGAACAGTGGGCGGAGAGAAGATCGGGGTCGTTGAGCTACCGCATGGTGCAGGTTCTGACGGGGCACGGCTGCTTCGGCCACTACCTGCACCGAATCGCCGGACGAGAGCCAACGACCGAGTGCCATCATTGCGGCTGCGACGACGACACGGCGCAACACACACTGGAGGAGTGCCCAGCCTGGGCCGAGGAGCGCCGCGACCTCGTCGCAGCGGTGGGGAGTGCCCTCTCTTTGCCGGGATTAGCACAGTCTATTGTCGGTGACGATGAGGCATGGCAGGCGGCTCTAACCTTCTGCGAACTGGTGATGTCGCAGAAGGAGGCGGCGGAGAGGGACCGGGAGATGGACCCTTCTTCGCATCGTATCCGCCGCCGGAGAGCTGGGGCCAGGAGGAGGGCCTATCGTGGCCTCCTCCCCCCCACCTAGAGGCCTTAGGGCGGCAAGCTAGGGCTTCGTCGTCCCGTCACTTAGGGCCTCGAGATGGTGTGCGCGTGTCCTGCGCGCCTCTCACAATGTAGTCGGGCGGAGAATCTCTCCTCCGCCCTAGCTCGGGATCGGGTCCGGCTCCACACCGGACAACGCCGGTGGGGTCGCGCGATGTAATGCTTGCGCAGTTCCCGCGACCCTGCCACTTATGGCGTCCCGAAGGACACCGTCAGGTTTTAGTCGGTTCGAGTCCGACATAACCCTCCGGCTCCCTAGCGCCGGCGGGTATCCGTGGGGATTTCCTGACGTTAAAAAAAAAAAAAAAAAAAAAAAAAAAAAAAGGTTAGGTTAGGTTAGGTTAGTTAGGTTAGGTTAGGTTTAGGTTAGGTTAGGTTAGGTTAGTTAGGTTAGGTTAGGTTAGGTTAGGTTAGGTTAGGTTAGGTTAGGTTAGGTTAGGTTAGGTTAGGTTAGGTTAGGTTAGGTTAGGTTAGGTTAGGTTAGGTTAGGTTAGGTTAGGTTAGGTTAGGTTAGGTTAGGTTAGGTTAGGTTAGGTTAGGTTAGGTTAGGTTAGGTTAGGTTAGGTTAGGTTAGGTTAGGTGAAACTAATTGCCTCGAGGCTTCTCCAGCTCCGTCTGTTCTGCCAGACGGAGTGGTGGATGAAGTTAGTCCCTAGGGCGTACCAAAGTGTGCGCCCTAGGCTCAAGGGCGGGGCCCGGCAATACTAACACCTTTTGCCGGGCGGGTAGTGCCAGTTTCTGGTGCTACCACGGGAGAAATCGTAACTCAGTGCCAGAGCTTGCTCTGGTCTGGGCCGAGGGTCTGGGGGGCTCGCCCCTTGGACCGCGAGGAAGAAAACCTCTCTAAAAAATCACCCTAAGCCCAAGTTTCTGGTGCTCGGCGATGGGCTGAGTGGCTGGAGGGAGTCCAGTCACTAGAGCACCAACCCATAGAGGAGCTCCCCTCTTTAAAAAACAAACAATAATGAGTGCGTTTTTAAAGGAAAGACTACCCCAGGAGGGTACCAGCCGCGACGCGGCTGGAGAGATCCCTCCAGGCTTCGGCCTGCAGCCCCATCTATTCTGGGGGGGGCAAAAACCGCACTGAGAGCAGGGAAACCTGCTCTCCAAAACCCGTGGTCGTCCTTCAACGTCTGGACGACCAATCATATGCGTCCGGGTCAGCTGGCCTCGGACGCTGACCTCAAATTTGTTCGGGGATGAGTGTGTCTTCACGCTCATCCCCTGTCATCACTGCCCGTAAAAGGCGCAGTGAAATGGAGGAGGGAGCTCCAAGCTCCAAAGTCGTCCCACGTCGTAGGGGAAGGCCCCCGACGACGGAGAATATGTCGGACTGGCAAAGGCCAAACAGGCCTTGAACGAGGCCAGAGCCAGGGAGCTGGAGCTCCAGAGTGAGGAGAGCCTCTGTGAGTTGCTCCGTGAGACGCGGTCGGATGCATGTCTGGCGGACCTCACAACAGACGCCGTTGCCCAGGAGGCGGCTGGTGGCGTCAAGATCATTCTTGACGTCGCTGCCAGATCCAAAAAACTTGAAGGGCACAAGTGTGAGGGCCAATCAAGGAGGCCGCCGGGACGGATCTCTGATGCGCTAGCGGTGTTTAAGGCCCGCACGGCCTCAGAGGAGACTGCGGCCCTGCAAGCGGAAAATTCGCGTTTGCAGGCTCAAGTGGAGGCTCTCCGACGGGAAATGGAGCTCCTGAGAGCGGAATTCCGGGCAGCTCGTGCCGGGGCCCGTGCAGGCGCCCGCTCCAGTGGTGAGGGAGACGGTCCCCTCCCAAGTTGGATGAGGATGCGATGGCGTCTATCATGAGGAAAATTGGCTTCATGATAGACGCCAAGCTGGCAAGTCTGGAGGACCGACTCCTTCCAGAAAGACGCGTGAGACCCCCCGCTTCGGGCGGATGGCAGTGGGTCTCGCCCACCACCACCAAACAGGACGGTGCGTGGAGGAGCGGCTGCTCCGAGGGTGGCAAGCAAGATCAAAGTGCAACAGGCGCGGCCCCTGGCTCCTCCTCCTCCATCAATGGACGAGGGTTGGTCCACGGTTGTGAAAAGGGGTCGTGCCAAGAAGGGTCCTGCCGCTCCGCAGTCTGGGAGGAGTCAGCCTAAACCTAGGGCTCCTCCCCCAAAAGAAAAGAAGGGGTCGTCGCTTCGGCCACCGCGCTCTTCCCGTGGTGGTGCTGGCGATCTCGCCCCAGGCAAAAGAGAGCGGGTTGACGTTCGCCCAGGTCCTAAGGGTGGCCAAAGAAAAGTTGGCCAGCGAAGACCTCAGCGGCCTGGGTGTGCGCGTTCGCCAGACGGCGGCTGGGGCGAGATTGCTCGAGATCCCGGGGTCAGCGAGCGAGGCGAGGGCAGACGATTTGGCTGCTAAGCTCGCTACAGTCCTGGACCCCGAGATGGTGCGGGTCTCCAGGCCCGTGTGAAAACGGCAGAACTAAAACTGTCGGGCCTGGATGACCTCAATCACCGTGGAGGAAGTGGTGGCGGCGGTGGCCAAGGCTGGAGAGTGCTCTCCTCAGGCCATCAAGGCCGAGAAATAAAAACTTCGCCGTCGGGGATGGGCACTACATGGCTCAGGTGTCCCATCCCTGCGGCTAAGAAAGTGGCGGCTGGCCGCCTGTTGATTGGCTGGGTCTCAGTACGAGTTCAATTGCTGGACCCCCGACCCCAAAGGTGTTTCAAGTGCCTCCAAGTCGGTCACGTGAGGCCCTTGTGCACCTCCGAGACAGACCGCAGCGAAGAATGCTACCGCTGCGGTCAGCCCGGCCACAAGGCCGCGGGGTGCAGCAACGCAGCCCACTGCAGCCTCTGTGCTGCAGTCAACAGACCCGCCGAACATCGGGCGGGTAGTAGGGCGTGCGTGGGGTCCCGACCCCAAAAACAAAAGAAAGGTGCGGCCCTACGGACCGGGGCCCCCGCTGCACCTCAGCCAGCCGCCCCCTGCAAGAGGCAGGGAAGAGGAGGTGATGGAAGCATAAATGCTCCATCTACGCCTCCTTCAGGCGAACGTCAACCACTGCGCCGCGGCTCAAGATCTTCTTCTTCAGTCCTGGCGCAGTGGTCGATTGATGTCGCCATGGTGGCCGAGCCCCTATTTCGTCCCTGACAGTTGGTTCGGGGACGCCGATGGCTCGGTCGCCGTTGTGTCCTCTGGTGTGAACGTACCGGCCCCTGCTATCACCGCTAGGGGGTCGGGGGTACTGTGGCAGTCCTTTGGGGAGACATCGTAGTAGTCGGTGTCTATTTCTCCCCAAACTGGAGTCTCGCAGAATTTGAACAATCGGTCGATGGGCTCGGGCGTGAAATAATGCGCGCCCGGCCCAGAGAAGTGTTGGTTGCGGGGGGACTTTAACGCCAAATCCCAAACATGGGGTTCCCCCCGCCACAGACGTCAGGGGCGAGGACTCTAGAGTCGTGGGCAGCGTCGACTGGCCTCGTCATCTTAAATCGGGGCTCGGTCGAGACTTGCGTGCGGCAGACGGGAGGGTCCGTCGTAGACTTGACGTTTGCGACCCCCCCCGCGCTCGCGCGCACTGTCCACAACTGGACTGTCTTGGAGCAGGAGGAGACTCTGTCTGATCACCGGTACATTCGGTTCGACCTCTCCTCCGCTCCGGTCAATACTTGGGTCCGTACCAGAGGGACACAACAACGGGTCCTCCCCGAGATGGTGCCTCAAGAGGATGAAAAAGGATTTGCTGGTGGAAGCTTCCATCGTCCAGGCCTGGTCATCAACACCGACTGGGCCTGTGGAGGTCGATCAAGAAGCGGAGTGGTTCCGGGGCGCAATTACGAGCATCTGCGATAGCGCGATGCCCCGGGCCCAGCTACGACCTCCTAGGCGTCAGGTGTACTGGTGGTCTGAAGAGATCGCCCAGCAGAGGAAGAGCTGCGTAGTGGCGAGGCGCCGGTACACCAGATACCGCAGAAGGCGGAATCGCGACGCCGGCGAGGAAGCACAGCTGTACGCTGCAATACACGCAGTCGCGGAGAGTGTTGCAGCTGTCCATCAGCAACGCCAAGGCTAGCGCCAGAGCGGAGCTGCTCGAGACTCTGAACAGGGATCCGTGGGGGCGCCCATACAAAATGGTTATGGGCAAGCTTCGCCCTTGGGCCCCCCCCGCTCACGGAAGGTCTCGAGCCCCGGCTGCTTGAGAACGTCGTGTCGGCCCTCTTCCCAAGACGGGCCGACCATGATCCACCGGTGATGGCCCCCGTGTCCCGTTCATCGGAGTCGGGGGTCACGGAAGAGGCACCGGTGGTGACAGAGGCAGAGCTGCGTGCGGCTGTTCTCAAGCTCGGGCTAGAAATAGGGCTCCGGGGCCCGGATGGTGTTCCGGGTCAGGCCTTGGCGCTTTCCCTTGAGGCACTCGGGGGAGAGATTTAGAAGATTGCTGGACGCCTGTCTGGAGACAGGTCGATTCCCCAAGTTGTGGAAGGTGGGTCGACTCGTCCTGTTGAAGAAGGACGGGCGTCCGGCGGAGTCTCCTTCGGCCTATCGTCCAATAGTGATGCTCGACGAGGCGGACAAGCTCTTTGAGCGCATCGTGGCGGGGCGCCTTGTCGGGCACCTCTCGCGTGTTGGTCCCCGACCTGTCAGATAAACAGTTCGGGTTCCGGGGGGGCCGATCAACTGTCGACGCAATCAAGCGCGTCAAGGCCCTCTCGGATGCGGCGCTGGCCAGTGGTGGGGTGTTGTTGGCAGTCAGCTTGGACATATCCAACGCGTTCAACACTCTGCCCTGGCCCTGCATCGGGGAGGCACTCCGATACCACGGGGTGCCTCTGTATCTGCGCCGGCTGGTCGGTGACTACTTGCGCGAGAGGTTTTGTCGTCTATCCTGGACGGGACGGCCGACCAGCACCTGTGGGGAGATGTCGTGCGGTGTCCCCGCAGGGATCCGTGTTGGGTCCCTTGCTGTGGAACATCGGCTACGACTGGGTGCTGAGGGTGAGACTCCCTCGAGGAGCCAACGTGACTTGCTACGCAGACGACACTCTTGTCACGGCTCGGGGGAGTTCTTACAGGGAGGCTTCCCGCCTCGCCACGATGTCGGTGTGGGCAGGTGGTGAAGCGGATTCAACAGCTGGGGCTCCAGGTGGCGCTAAGTAAGTCCGAGGCGGTCTGTTTTCACAGACCTCGGCAGGCGCCACCGGTGGGGTTCCACATCGTGATTGGTGGCACTCGCATCGGGGTCGAGTCCCATATGAAGTACCTTGGGCTCGTCCTTGATGGCCGATGGAGTTTCCGCGAGCACTTCAAGCTGCTCGCCCCCCGACTCATCAAGACGTCAAACCAATTTAAGAAGACTAATGCCGAACGTCGGGGGGCCTGGCGGAGGACGTCGCCGCCTCTACCTTGGCGTTGTGCGCTCCATGGCGTTATATGGGGCGCCCGTGTGGGCGGAAGCCCTGACGGTCGCTAGCTTCGCACCTCTGCGAAGATCGCAGCGGGTGATGGCCGTCGGGGTGATACGCGGATACCGCACGGTATCGTTAGAGGCGGCCTGCGTCCTAGCAGGAAGTCCTCCCCTGGGACCTAGAGGCGGAGGTGCATGCGTCCACGTTCGAGTGGCGCTCGGCCCCTCCGCCAACAGCAACAAGATCCTGCTCCCAGGGAGGTAGAGGCGTGGAAACTCCGAGCCCGGCAGTCTATGCTGGACAAATGGCGGGAGCGGCTGGCGGAACCAAGTGCCGGCCGCTGGACTGTCGAGGCGTTCCGCCCACACCTAGAACAGTGGGCGGAGAGAAGATCGGGGGTCGTTGAGCTACCGCATGGTGCAGGTTCTGACGGGGCACGGCTGCTTCGGCCACTACCTGCATCGGATCGCCGGACGAGAGCCAACGACCGAGTGCCATCATTGCGGCTGCGACGACGACACGGCGCAACACACACACTGGAGGAGTGCCCAGCCTGGGCCGAGGAGCGCCGCGACCTCGTCGCAGCGGTGGGGAGTGCCCTCTCCTTGCCGGCATTAGCAGAGTCTATTGTCGGTGACGATGAGGCATGGCAGGCAGCTCTAACCTTCTGCGAACTGGTGATGTCGCGGAAGGAGGCGGCGGAGAGGGACCGGGAGATGGACCCTTCTTCGCATCGTATCCGCCGCCGGAGAGCTGGGGCCAGGAGGAGGGCCTATCGTGGCCTCCTCCCCCCCACCTAGAGGCCTTGGGGCGGCAAGCTAGGGCTTCGCCGTCCCGTCACTTGGGGCCTCGAGATGGTGTGCGCGTGTCCTGCGCGCCTCTCACAATGTAGTCGGGCGGAGAATCTCTCCTCCGCCCTAGCTCGGGATCGGGTCCGGCTCCACACCGGACAACGCCGGCGGGGTCGCGCGATGTAATGCTTGCGCAGTTCCCGCGACCCTGCCACTTATGGCGTCCCGAAGGACACCGTCAGGTTTTAGTCGGTTCGAGTCCGACATAACCCTCCGGCTCCCTAGCGCCGGCGGGTATCCGTGGGGATTTCTGACGTTAAAAAAAAAAAAAAAAAAAAAAAAAAAAAAGGTTAGGTTAGGTTGGGGGTGGATGAGGCAAGCCTTCTCGTGGCCCACCCTGTGAGTAGCGGCCGAGCGATCGGCCGTGAAACTAATTGCCTCGAGGTGACCCCTCCTGGCCCGTCTGTTCTGTCAGACGGGGTGCGGGATGGGGACTTGGTCGGGCCTGGAGCACCTCAATGGTGTGGCTGGGCAGGTGGTGCAGAGAACCTGCACTGCCACCGGCTAACTCGTAATCCTGTTCTGGAGTGTCGTTGTCAAGTCTAGCGGCTCCAGACAGGGGCGAGGGTCTTGGCTTAGCCGCCCGGACCGTGAGGAGACAACCTCTATAAAAAATCCCCAATTCCCGGCGTTGGGGCGCCCACAGGGGCCTCGCGCGGCGTCGGGATGCTCGAGAGAGCGGCTGGCGGGTTGATCAGTCACTAGCGGCCAACCCTGGGGGAAGTCCTGTCCCCCCAGGCGTAGTAGGGGCGCCGTCGCAACCGGGTCACTGCGGCGGCGCAGCGTCAAAACCCGGAACTCGTGGGAACCAAATGGCTTTGAACACAAATAAAAACAATACTACAATAACGCAGGAGGGAGGGTCCGGGGAATCCCGGCCCTCGTCAGTTGTCCCCAGTGGGGACGAGGGACCGATGTCGGGGGGTGAGCTCCGACATCGAAAGGGAGGCGAGCCATGGCTCGCCTCTAATTGAAAGAGGCCGCAAGCGGCGACAAGTGCGGAGCAGCGAGGGCTCCCAGGGATCGGGGAGCGACACGGACAGAGGGTCCACAGTTTTCGCCCCCGTGAAGAGAGGGAGGGGCAGGCCCCCCACCACAGGAGAATATGTGGGGAAGGCCAAGGCCCAAAGGGAGTTGCTCCAAGTCAGGCGGGCGGAGGTAGAAATCTCCCGAGAAGAACAAGTGGCCTGCCTGGCTGCTGTAGCCCGACAAAAGGCGGCGAAGAGGGGCCCTCTTGAGGGGTTGTCGACGGCCGCGATAGCGGACGCGGCGGAGGACGGTGTAAGGGCCGTAATTGCCGTCGCACAGAAGTCGGCAAACCTCAAGGGTACCAGCATTAGGGCCCTAAAGGAGGCAGCGGAGTCCATCTCCGGTGCGGTCGCGGCTCTTCGGGGCCGCAATGTCTCGGAGGAGACGAAGGCCCTGCAGGCTGAAAATGCCCGCCTGCAGGGACAAGTGGACGCTCTCCGAGCAGAGATGGCGGCTCTCAGGGAAGAGTTCCGCGCGGCGCGCCCGGCGCCGGCGCCGCCAGCGAGAGCACCGGAGAACCGGCCATCGGGCCTGGACTCCGAGTTCGTGGCGTCCCTCATGAGCCAACTTGGGTTCATGATGGACGCCAAGATCGCGGGGTTGGAGGGCCGCCTCCTGCCCGCCCCTGCCCGTGTCCGCCCGCCGCTTGCGGCCGATAAACGTCCCCCCCCTAAACCTGCTACGAGGGAGGGACAAACAGAGGAAAGGGCCCCTCGTAATTTGCCGTCGGCACCGCCCAACATGGCAGAGGGATGGTCCACTGTGGTAAGGAAGGGCAAGGCCAAAAAGAAGACGGTGGCCGCTGCCCGGCCCAGCCCACAACAGCCAGGGTCCCGGCCCACGCCGGCAAAGGCGCGAGGGGCAAGAAAGAAAGGCAAAGGTTGCGACCGCCTCGGACATCGGCCGTAGTTCCTCTCCATTTCACCGGAGGGACAGGAGAAGGGCGTCACATTCGCTGACGTGCTCCGGGTGGCCAAGACCAAGCTGGCCACCGAAGACTTCGGAGCGCAAGGCGTTCGTTGTGCGCCACACTGCCACCGGCGGGAGGCTACTTGAGCTCCCGGGGGCCGCCAGCGCCGACAGGGCAGATGCCCTGGCGGCAAAACTCCAAGGGGTCCTGGACAAGGACCTAGTCAGGGTGTCCAGGCCCGTAAAGTGCGCGGAGTTGAGGCTGACGGGGCTCGACGACTCCGTCACCCCCGAGGAGGTCACCGAGGCGGTTGCAAAGGCCGGGGCATGTTCTCCCCAATCCATTAAGATTGGGGAGCTAAGTTCTCCGCGGCGGGAACGGGCACCACCTGGGTCAGGTGCCCCACCGCCGCGGCAAAGAAGGTAGTTGCCGGACGCCTGTTGGTCGGGTTCGTATCGGTCAGGGTTCAACTCTTGGACCCAAGACCCCAGCGGTGCTACAGGTGCCTCCTAGCCGGGCACGTGAGGCACGTATGCACCGCCGAGACGGACCGCAGCGATGAGTGCTATCGCTGCGGTCAGCCCGGCCACAAAGCTGGACAGTGTGGGAATCCGCCCCACTGTAACCTCTGCGCCGCCCTGAAAAAGCCTGCAGACCACAGGGCAGGCAGCAAGGGCTGCACCGGGTCCCGCCCCTCGAAGGGCAAAAACCGAGGCAGCGCCCCAAGGACCGGGGGTGCAACCTGCAGCTCCAGCTCCGGCACCCCCTGCAGCCACACGCAGGGAAGAGGAGGCGATGGAGGCTTAAATGCCTCGATTCCGCCTCCTACAGGCGAACATCAACCACTGCGCCGCCGCTCAAGATCTTCTGCTTCAGTCGGTCGCGCAGTGGATGATCGATGTCGCCGTGGTGGCCGAGCCCTATTTCGTCCCGGACAGCTGGTTCGGGGCCTCTGATGGCTCGGTCGCCCGTTGTGTCCTCTGGGATGAACGTACCGCCCCCTTCGATCATCGGGAGGGGCTCGGGGTACGTGGCAGTCCTTTGGGGAGAGATCTTACTAGTCTCTGTGTATTTCTCCCCCAAACCGAAGTCTCGCCGAGTTCGAACAATTGATCGACGGGGTCGGGCACATACTAACATCTCGTGCCCGACCCAGAGAAGTGCTAGTTGCGGGGGATTTTAACGCAAAGTCCCAACTGTGGGGCTCCCCCCGCAACGAATCGTCCGTGGCGAGATCTTGGAGTCGTGGGCAGCGTCGGCCGGCCTGGTTCTGCTGAACAGGGGGTCGGCCCACACTTGCGTGCGCCAACAGGGGGGGTCCATCGTAGACTTGACGTTTGCGACCCCCTGCCTCGCGCGCACTGTCCGCGACTGGACTGTCCTGGAGTCGGTGGAGACACTATCGGATCACCGGTATGTCCGGTTCGATCTCTCCACCGCTCCTGATGTTACTGGAGTCCGTCCCAGAGGACACAACAATAGGTCCTCCCCGAGGTGGTGCCTCAAGAGGTTAGGACAAAGAGTTGCTGATGGAAGCCTCCATCGTCCAGGTCCGGCCTAACTTTCATGCCGGACCTGTGGAGATCGATCAAGTGGCTGAGTGGTTCCGGGGCGCAATGACGGCAGTTTGCGATTCCGCAATGCCCCGGGCCCAGCCAAAATCTCCTAGGCGTCAGGTGTACTGGTGGTCCGTAGAGATCGCCGAGCAGCGAAGGAGCTGCGTAGCGGCGAGGCGCCGGTACACCAGGTTCCGAAGAAGTCGGAACCGCGACGCCGACGTGGAGGCACAGCTGTACGCTACGTATAGAACGTGTAAGAAGAGGCTGCAGCTGTCCATCAGCGATGCCAAGGCCAGAGCCAGAGCGGAGTTGCTCGAGACTCTGAACGCAGACCCGTGGGGGCGCCCTTACAAAATAGTGATGGACAAACTCCGCCCATGGGCGCCCCCTCTCACGGAGAGTCTCGAGCCTCGGTTGCTTGAGAGTGTCGTGTCGGGCCCTGTTTCCTCGCAGGGGCCGAGCAGCAGCCGCCGGCAATGGTTTCCCGCTCGCGAGGAGCGGGTCCTGATTGTCCTCCGCCGGCGGTGACGGAGGCCGAGTTGCGTGCGGCTGCTCTCAAGCTCCGGCTGAATAAAGCTCCGGGCCCGGACGGCGTTCCGGGCCGGGCTTTGGCCTTGTCTCTTGAGGTCCTCGGGGAGGATTACCGAAAGCTGCTGGACGCCTGTCTGGAGGCAAGTCGGTTCCCCAAGTCGTGGAAAGTGGGGAAAACTTGTCCTCCTGAGGAAGGACGGGCGGCCAGCAGAGGTCTCCCTCGGCGTATCGCCCAAATAGTTTTGCTTGACGAGGCGGGGAAAGCTCTTTGAGCGTGTACTGGCGGGTCGCCTCGTCGGGCACCTCTCGCGTGTCGGGCCCGATCTGTCACCCTTGCAGTACGGGTTCCGGGGGGGGCGATCGACCGTGGACGCGGTCCTTCGCGTCAAGGCCCTCTCGGAGGAAGCGGTGGCACGGGGGTGAGGTGTTGCTAGCAGTGTCGTTGGACATAGCCAACGCGTTTAACACCTTGCCCTGGGCCTGTATCAGGGAGGCGCTCCAACACCATGGAGTGCCTCAATACCTGTGCAGGCTGATCGGAGATTACCTCAGCGAGAGGACTATCACGTGTGTTGGGCGTGATGGCCGACAGCACCTGTGGGAGATGTCGTGCGGCGTTCCTCAGGGGTCAGTGCTGGGCCCCCTTGCTCTGGAACGTTGGCTACGACTGGGTGCTGAGAGTGAGGCTCCTGGCGGGCGCAGGCCGTAACATGTTACGCTGATGACACGCTGGTCACCGCCCGAGGGAGCTCATTCAGGGAGGCATCCCGTCTCGCCACCATTTCGGTGTGGCAGGTGGTGAGACGGATAAGGCAACTGGGACTCGAGGTGGCGCTGCATAAGTCCGAGGCGGTCTGCTTCCATGGCCCTCGGCGCGCGCCACCGGCCGGGTCCCATATCGTGATTGGTGGCACTCGTATCGGGGTGGAGTCCCATATCAAGTACCTTGGGCTCACCCTCGATAGCCGATGGAGTTTCCGCGAGCACTTCAAGCTGCTCGCCCCCCGACTCGTAAGAACGGCGAATGCGCTGCGGCGAGTAATGCCGAACGTCGGGGGGGCCGTTGGAAGGACGCCGTCGCCTCTACCTTGGCGTAGTGCGCTCCATAGCACTGTATGGGGCGCCCGTGTGGGCGGGAGCCCTGACGGCCCGAATCTTCACCCCTCTGAGAAGAGCTCAGAGGGCAATGGCCGTCGGGGTTATACGCGGATACCGCACGGTATCGTACGAGGCGGCCTGCGTCCTAGCAGGAAGTCCCCCCTGGGATCTTGAGGCGGAGGCGCAAGCGTCCATATACCACTGGCGCGCGGCCCTCCGCCAAAGGAACGAAGACCCTCCTCCCAGGGAGGTGAGAGTGCGGAAACTCCAAGCCTGGCAGTCCGTACTGGACAAGTGGCGAGAGCGGCTGGCGGAACCAAGTGCCGGCCGCTGGACTGTCGAGGCGGTCCGTCCGGTCCTACGGGAGTGGACGGACAGATCGGCGTCGTTGACCTACCGCATGGTGCAGGTGCTAACCGGCCATGGGTGTTTCGGCCATTACCTGCACCGGATCGCCGGTAGGGGAGCCAACGACCGAGTGCCATCATTGCGGCTGTGACGACGACACGGCGCAGCATACCCTAGTGGAGTGCCCAGCCTGGGGCTGAAGGGCGCCGTTGTCTCGTCGCAGCGGTGGGGTGTGCCCTGTCCTTGCCGGCCTTGGTCAGTTCCATGGTCGGTGACGAAGGGGCTTGGCAAGCGGTTCTGGACTTCTGCGAAGTGGTGATTTCGCAGAAGGAGGCGGCGGAGAGAGAACGGGAGTTGGACCCTTCCTCTCACCGAATCCGCCGCCGGAGAGCCGGGGCCAGGAGGAGGGCTTTCCACGGCCTCCTCCCCCCCACTTGAGGCCAGTGGGGCACCATACTGGGGTATGTGTGCCCCGCTAGTTACGGCCTCGGGATGGTGTGCGCGTGACCTGCGCGCCTCCCATTAGGGTTCGGGCGGGAGAATCTCCCCTTCCGCCCTAAGCGTTAGCTCGGGACAGGGGTCCGGCGCCCACTGCCGGACGCCGCCTCGGTCGGGGGTCGCGTGATGTTATGCTCACGCGTTCCCGCGGCCCTGGCCAATGAGGCACCCGAAGGTCACCGTCAGGTTTTAGTCGGTTCGAGTCCGACATAACCCTCCGGCACCCCAGAGCCGGCGGGTATCCGTGGGGATTTCCTGACGTTAAAAAAAAAAAAAAAAAAAAAAAAAAAAAAAAAAAAAAAAAAAAAAAAAAAAAAAAAAAAAGGTTGGGGTGGATGGGGCAAGCCTTCTCGTGGCCCACCCTGTGAGTAGCGGTCTTGAGCCATGACCGTGAAACTAATTGCCCCCGGGGCTGCTCTCCGCCTCCGTCGATGGCTCCGACGGAGGCTGGAGGAGTGGTGGGTGCCGGGACCGCGTCATTTTTCCGGGAGACACCACTCCCGGGTGGCGCGCGTCCCTGGCCTTCGGGCGGGCCCGGCAATCAACGCGATTGCTGGGCAGGCAGTGTCAGCGCTTGCCACCGTCAAATCTCGTAACCCTGCACTGGAGTTCTTCCCTGGTGTTAGGGCCGAGGGTCCAAGGGGGCTTGCTCCTTGGACCGCGAGGAAGAAAACCTCTCTAAAAAATTACTTGGGTCCAGGCTAGGGACTGGGCCCTGGAGGTGGGGCTGGGTGGTGGGCGGAGGGGGCTACGACAATTGACTGCCTGTCGTGGCCTCCTCCGTCCCCTACCTAGGGCCGTGGGGTGGTAAGCTGGGGCTTGCCGCTCCTTCGCGTTCGGCCTAGAGGCGGTGCGCGCGTGTCCCCGCGCGCCCTTCGGTGTTGCTGGGCGGGGGTTCGCCTTCGCCCAGCCGAGGTGGGTTCGGCTTCGGCCGGACAGCGCCGGTGGGGTCGCGTGATGTAATGCTCACGCAGTTCCCGTGACCCCGCCGAGTAAGGCGCCCCGGTGGACACCGTCAGGTTTTAGTCGGTTCGAGTCCGACATAACCCTCCGGCACCCCCAGAGCCGGCGGGTATCCGTGGGGATTTCCTGACGTAAAAAAAAAAAAAAAAAAAAAAAAAAAAAAAAAAAAAAAAGGTTAGGTTAGGTTAGGTTAGGTTAGGTTAGGTTAGGTTAGGTTAGGTTAGGTTAGGTTAGGTTAGGTTAGGTTAGGTTAGGTTAGGTTAGGTTAGGTTAGGTTGGGGTGGATGGGGTGGATGAGGCAAGCCTTCTCGTGGCCCACCCTGTGAGTAGCGGCTGAGCGATCGGCCGTGAAACTAATTGCCTCGCGGGCCCCCTCCCGCTTCGTCTGCTCGTCAGACGGGGTTTGGAGGGGGTAGCAGCTCGTAAGCCTACCGGGGACTTGTCCTTGGTGGGGAGCGAGGGTTCGGATGGCTTGACATTCGGACTGCGAGGAAGAAAACCTCTATAAAAAATAACCCAGAAGGTGTGCTTCGGCACACTCGGGCGGGCCTGGAAACTTTGTTTCTGGGCAGGTGGTGCAGCGAACCTGCATCATTACCGTCTGGCTCGTAATCCCGTCATGGAGTGTCGTTGTCATGTCTAGCGGCTCTATGCGGGGACGAGGGTCTTGGCTTAACCGCCCGGACCGCGAGGAGTAAACCTCTTTAAAAAATCCCCAGTTCCCGGCGTTGGGGCGCCCCCTTGGGGGCCTCGCGCGGCGTCGGGGCACTCGGAGAGAGTGGCAGGCGGGTTGATCTGTCTTTAGCGGCCGACCCTGGGGCACCTCCTGACCCCCCAGGCGTATCAGGGGCACCGTGGCAATCGGGTCACTGCGGCGGTGCAGCTCAAGAACCCGGTAATCGTGGGGTTGAAGAATGGACTATGACATAAATCAAAAACAAAAACAAGTAGAAGGAGGAAAGAAGAAGAAGAGGAGGAGCAGATGCTCGAAGTGGGCGCCGTCGACTCGGACGGCTCCCTCATGGGATGATAATTCAAGATCATCGTCGACATGTCGTAAGAGGCGTATCGACGATGAACAAGAAGACCGTCCCCGAACATCAGGGGACAAGGCGCCGGCAGCGGCTAAAACGAAAAGAGGAAGAGGACGGCCGCCTACCACAGGCGAATATGTCGGCCTAGCACAGGCAAAGGCGGAGCTGAATGCCCAGATCACAGCGGGAGCTGGAGCTGCAGGCAGAGAAGGAGCTGCTGGCGAGCCTAGAGCCCACACGGCGCGTTGTGGAAGTCACCGTGGACGACGTGTGTGACCTGATGGAGGCCGCAGTGAAGAACCTTACTCTCATCGCCACGAGGTCAAAGAACCTGAAGGGGACGTACGTGCGCGCCTTGAAGGAAGCCGCCGAAGTCTTCAGCGACGTGCGCAGAGAGTTCATCAAGAACAGCACGGTGACACAAGAGGTGAAGGTCCTTCAAAAGGAGAAAGAAGCGTCTCCAAAAAGAAGTGGAGAACTTGAGGAAAGACGTTTCGAACCTGAGGACGGAGCTGGGTGCGCTGCGCGAGTCGATGGCGACCCCCGCGTCGCCACCTCAAGGGACTGTGGCCTTGCCTTCTCTAATGGTGCCAGAGGACCTGGTGGAGAAGATGGGCGCCATGATGGACGCGAAAATAAGGAAGCTCGAAGACCGGCTGCTTCCGAAGCCCAGGCTGCGGCCTCCGTTAACGGGTGATACCGGGCCTCCGACGGCAGATGATCCGACACAAGAAGAGGAGGAGGGAGGTGTTGCCTGCTGTGGGTAGTGCCCCACCGCAGAAGTCGGGGCAGTGACTGGGTAACAGTTGCTGCCAAGAAGAAGAAGACAAGGGCGGGGGCACCTGTGGCGGTTCCTGCCTCTGCTCCCTCGGTGAAGCCGCAGAAGAAGGCAGAGGGAAGAAGGTGCGGTCAAAGCAGCCGAAGCTGCGGGCGCCCAAGACGGGCGGCTGTGATGCTGTCCCTGACGCCGGAGGCCATTGAGGGGGGCATGACGTATGCCTCTATGCTAAAAAGTGCACGAGAAGGAGTGAAGCTGGAGGATCTCGGCTGCACTGGTGGCCTTCGGCTGAGGGTCACGAGGACGGGGCGCCCGGCTATTGGAGTTACCAGCGGCTGCAGGTGATGAAAAGGCAGATGAGCTGGCTGCCAGGCTCGGGCAGGTGCTGGCCCGCGAGTCAGTGAAAATAACGAGGCCGACGAAGTGTGCCGAGTTGCGGCTCATCGGGCTCGATGACACGGCCACAGAAGAGGACGTGGCAGCTGCGGTCGCTGGCGCTGGAGACTGCGCCGTGGAGGCGGTACGGGTTGGACCCATCAGGGCCTTACCCTCGGGAGTAAGGACCGCCTGGATCAGGTGTCCAGTGAGGGCTGCCCAGAAGGTGGCCAAAGGGAGGTTACTGGTTGGCTGGGTCTCAGTGGGCGTCCGCCTGCTGGGGCCGCGGCCGATGCGGTGCTACCGGTGCCTTCAGGTGGGGCATGCGGCCGTCACCTGTAAAGAAGAGGAGGACCGCAGCGGCCAATGCTATCGCTGCGGTCAGGAGGGGTCACCGAGTCGCAGAGTGTGAGGCGGCTCCCAGATGTTCATTGTGCGCGGCGGCAGGGAGGCCGGCGGCGCACAGGCTTGGCGGAAAAGCCTGCCCCGGGCTGAAGAAAGTGGTCGATGTACGGACCGCGACCACCGAGGCCAGCGGGGCGGCTGCAGCAGCGAAGGAGCGAGGGGTTGAGGCGATGGGCACGTAGGTGCCTTGTCCGGCGCCTCCCCCCTCATGAGGCTTGGGGCGCACCACGGGGGTAGTGTCGTCCCATCAAGGGGCCTCGGGACGGTGCGTGCATGTGTTCCCCATGCACCTCCCTATTCCTCGGCGTGGGAAGTCGTTCCTTGCGCAAGCGAGCGGGCTCGGCTTAAGTGTCGGGCAGCGCCGGTGGGGTCGCGCGATGTTATGCTTACGCGTTCCCGCGACCCCCGCCAACTATGGTGCCGAGTAGGAACACCGTCAGGTTTTAGTCGGTTCGAGTCCGACATAACCCTCTGGCTCCCCCGGGCCGGGAGGGTATCCGTGGGGATTTCCTGACGTTAAAAAAAAAAAAAAAAAAAAAAAAAAAAAAGGTTAAGGTTAGGTTGGGGTGGATGGGGTGGATGAGGCAAGCCTTCTCGTGGCCCACCCTGTGAGTAGCGGCTGAGCGATCGGGCCGTGAAACTAATTGCCTCGCGGGCCCCCCTCCCGCTTCGTCTGCTCGTCAGACGGGGTTTGGAGGGGGGTAGCAGCTCGTAAGCCTACCGGGGACTTGTCCCTTGGTGGGAGCGAGGGTTCGGGTGGCTTGCCATTCGGACTGCGAGGAAGAAAAACCTCTATAAAAAAATAACCCAGAAGGTGTGCTTCGGCACACTCGGGCGGGCCTGGAAACTTTGTTTCTGGGCAGGTGGTGCAGCGAACCTGCATCATTACCGTCTGGCTCGTAATCCCGTCGTGGAGTGTCGTTGTCACGTCTAGCGGCTCCATGCGGGGACGAGGGGTTTTGGCTTAATCGCCCGGACCGCGAGGAGTAAACCTCTTTAAAAAAATCCCCAGTTCCCGGCGTTGGGGCGCCCCCTTGGGGGCCTCGCGCGGCGTCGGGGCACTCGGAGAGAGTGGCAGGCGGGTTGATCTGTCTTTAGCGGCCGACCCTGGGGCACCTCCTGACCCCCCAGGCGTATCAGGGGCACCGTGGCAATCGGGTCACTGCGGCGGTGCAGCTCAAGAACCCGGTACTCGTGGGTTGAAGAATGGACTTAAAAAATCAAAAACAAAAAACAAATAGAAGAGGAAGAAAAGAAGAAGAGGAGGAGCAGATGCTCGAGGTGGGCGCCGTCGACTCGGACGGCTCCCTCATGGGAGATAGTTCCCGATCATCGTCGACATGTCGTAAGAGGCGTATCGACGATGAACAAGAAGACCATCCCCGAACATCTGGGGACAAGGCGCCGGCAGCGGCTAAAACGAAAAGAGGAAGAGGACGGCCGCCTACCACAGGCGAATATGTCGGCCTAGCACAGGCAAAGGCGGAGCTGAATGCCCAGATTCAGCGGGAGCTGGAGCTGCAGGCAGAGAAGGAGCTGGCGGCGAGCCTAGAGCCCGCACGGCGCGTTCTTGAACTGACCGTGGACGAAGTGTGTGAGCTGATGGAGGACTCAGTGAAGAACATCACTCTCATCGCCACGAGGTCGAAGAACTTGAAGGGCACGTACGTGCGCGCCTTGAAGGAGGCCGCCGAAGTCTTCAGCGACGTGCGCAAATACATAATGGATGACACGGTGACACAAGAGATGAAGGTCCTTCAAAAGGAGAGGGGGACGTCTTCAGAAGGAAGTAGAAAATTTGAGGAAGGACGTCTCGAACCTGAGGACGGAGCTGGGTGCGCTGCGAGAGTCGATGGCGGCCCCCGCGTCGCCACCTCAAGGGACTGTGGCCTCGCCTCCTCTACTGGTGCCAGAGGACCTGGTGGAGAAGATGGGCGCCATGATGGACGCGAAAATAAGGAAGCTCGAAGACCGGCTGCTCCCGAAGCCCAGGCTGCGGCCTCCGTTGGCGGGTGATACCGGGCCGTCGATGGTAGCTGATCACACATGAGGAGGGGGGTGAGGTGCTGCCTGCTGCGGGTAGTGCCCCACCTCAGAAGCCGGGCAGCGACTGGGTCACAGTTGCTGCCAAGAAGAGGAAGAGAAGGGCGGGGGCACCTGTGACGGTTCCTGCCTCTGCTCCTTTGAAGAAGCCGCAGATCAGAAGAAGGCTGAGGGAAGAAGTTACGGTCAAAGCAACCGAAGCTGCGGGCGCCCAAGACGGCGGCAGTGATGCTGTCCCTGACGCCGGAGGCCATTGAAGGCGGCATGACGTATGCCTCAATGCTTAAAGAGTGCACGAGACGGAGTGAAGCTGGAGGATCTCGGCTGCACTGGTGGCCTTCGGCTGAGGGTCACGAGAACGGGCGCCCGGCTATTAGAGTTGCCAGCGGCAGCAGGTGAAAAAGTGGCAGATGAGCTGGCTGCCAGGCTCGGGCAGGTGCTGGCCCGCGAGTCGGTGAAGGTCACTAGGCCAACGAAATGTGCCGAGTTGCGGCTCGTCGGGCTAGATGACACGGCAACGGAAGAGGACGTGGCGGCTGCGGTCGCTGGCGCTGGAGACTGCGCCGTGGAGGCGGTACGGGTTGGGCCCATCAGAGCCCTACCCCTCAGGAGTGAGGACCGCCTGGATCAAGTGTCCAGTGAAGGCTGCCCAGAAGGTGGCCAAAGGGAGGTTACTGGTTGGCTGGGTCTCAGTGGGCGTCCGCCTGCTGGGGCCGCGGCCGATGCGGTGCTACCGGTGCCTTCAGGTGGGGGCATGCGGCCATCACCTGCAAAGAAGAGCAGGACCGCAGCGGCCAGTGCTATCGCTGCGGTCAGGAGGGTCACCGAGTCGCAGAGTGTGAGGCGGCTCCCAGATGTTCATTGTGCGCGGCGGCAGGGAGGCCGGCGGAGCACAGGCTGGGCGGAAAAGCCTGCCCCGGGCTGAAGAAAGTGGTTGATGTACGGACCGCAACGACCACCGAGGCCAGCGGGGCGGCTGCAGCAGCGAAGGAGCGAGGGGTGGAGGCGATGGGTACGTAGGTGCCTTGTCCGGCGCCTCCCCCCTCATGAGGCTTGGGGCGCACCACGGGGGTGGTGTCGTCCCATCAAGGGCCTCGGGACGGTGCGTGCATGTGTTCCCCATGTACCTCCCTCTTCCTAGGCGTGGGAAGTCGTTCCCTGCGCAAGCGGGTGGGCTCGGCTTAAGTGTCGGGCAGCGCCGGTGGGGTCGCGTGATGTTATGCTTACGCGTTCCCGCGACCCCGCCAACTATGGTGACGAGTAGGAACACCGTCAGGTTTTAGTCGGTTCGAGTCCGACATAACCCTCTGGCTCCCCCGGGCCGGGAGGGTATCCGTGGGGATTTCCTGACGTTAAAAAAAAAAAAAAAAAAAAAAAAAAAAAAAAAAAAAAAAAAAAAGG
>JAMBLF010000778.1:0-204358 GCA_030578115.1 Leucoptera coffeella
TAAACTTAAACGAATATGTACTTACTTAATTAAAATAAAAAATATCAAGACATTTTAACCGTACTAACCTAACCTAACTATACGCAAGCCAACCATAAAGAAACATCAACAACACGCCAACTTCGGCGTCAAAAATAGGAATACCATACACTAATTCTGATTTTACCAAATTTTTCGGAAAACAGATACAAATAAATTTTTCTTTAAAATAAAATTGCTCAGTTTTTCTCAACCTAATTAGTTGAGATATAGTGTCCCTAATTACTTAAGCTATTTATTAGACCAACGTAAGGCTTATTGTAGCTCTTGAAATGGTCCAACACGTACATACGAAACTTATTTTCGATTAACACAATTTTAGCAGACGCACGAATTTTTAAAACTCATTTTATAAAATGTTCAAAATGAGTTTGTTTTAAAAATGCCTTTTTGAAATTAATTGTTCCTAAGTACTTTCTACTTAAAATACCCCAAATTGTAGGGTAAATATCCGATGGTAGTAACACTTTAGTGTTGTCATATAAAAAGTTTGCAAAATTATCCAGTATCTACTTTCGTTAGCCAGACTATAACAAGCTTATTTTTTATTTTAAGTTATTGGAATAACTTATGGAAAAATCATGTTAATTTTATATACCTTTTCAGTTTCTTCTGCGTGCTAGCTGGCTGCGACAGTGCACCTGTCATAGGCGTCCATGGAAAAAGAGGCCGGTTGGGCTGAAAATAATAATCCTGACATTAATACTATCATCTCGTTCTAGTATGTGACGAAAAAGAATGCGGATTAGATGCATTTCTCCAAGTTCACTAATGGTTTTTGGCAAAATATCTGTTGAAATAACACTTTAGTAACAGTATAAAGTTGTTTGTTGAACAGCAAAAGAGTCAAGTTTTGGTATTTTTAAGGCAAAATTTTACACTTTTATAATCTACTACCAACTTCACACCATTACCGAAGTGTTATTGACTACGATTGTACTAAAACGCATTAGTAGACTTGGATCCCTGATATATTGTGCACGATTATACGACGAGCATAAATAAAATTTATTAGACAGTTAGAGAAACTTGTCACCAATTCTCTACATTAATACCACACAACCTCTATCCATACACTAAAAGTAACCGACGAGGCATGGCTCTGAAATTCTGTACATACTCTCTAAGAAGGATTGTAATTAACACTTACCGGTGGAAGTTTGAGGGCTGGCCGCTCTAGGTGGCGCTAATGGCACTAAACTTTGCTGAGGCGCGGGCGACGAGACAGCCGGTGACGTCACCTGAAATCAAAATGAATAAGCAATTACTCCCTATAAAAAGCTATAACGATAAACTTAAGATTTTCATTGTATTTACTAGTTTAAATGATCGTGACGTCATTGCAAGGATCACTCAAACACCATGTTTCTATGTAGTCAGTAACTAACATGACAGGTTGTATAACGATTGCAAATCATACTTAATGATCACTGAATATAAAGCTTTTCATTATGGAAACAATTACATAACCCAATTCCGGCATCAATCCAATAACTAAACACACCTATTATTGCTTAACCTCGGTAATCGAACGAGTACCGATGTGACTACATACGCTGAGCCGTTTTTCTTGTATTCTATTTAGAATTAGCTTCAAAAATTACCTTATCAATGGGCGTAGATCTAACAGTAGCGAGAGGCGCGACGTAGTTCCCTGGGAAGACGCCTAGTTTCTGAGATCTATCGCACCGGCCTTTGTACCAGCCGTCTCTACATCGCTCCGTAACCGTGTATACACCTAGAATATAGTGAAAGATATGATTAAATAAAAATAGATTACAAAGTATGTATCAGGTACTAAGTTAATTATAAACGTAAGCAACTTATGACGTAAGTTTCAATCGAATTTAATAATAATACAGAGTTTATTTATAGCTACAAAAATAAAACTATATTTCTAGTTTTTCCACCCAATAAAACGTAAAATTAACCAATTACATAACCCCGCTATTATGACAACAAATAACTATTGATAACCTATTTCGAGTTCATATAAAAATATTCAGAGTGACAGAGTAAAGATCCCTTAACATTGTATTTCTGTTGCTATCATAACATACAAATACCTAACAAATCAACCGTAGTACTAAACTCAAAGCCTAGTCAGAGGTAGGTAGGTATCATCATCATCATCAGCCTGAAGTAATCCACTGTTGGAGATATGCCTCCCCCAAATGACGCCACCTCTCCCTGTCAGTAGTAGGTAGGTATGTTTTCTAACAAATATTGTCATTCCCTTACACATAACCATTACATACACTTACCTCCTTTCTTGAGTTCCAGCTCATCACTCTTTTGTGGTTTGTACGGATACAACGCGACATACGTGGCCGGCAGGGGGCGTTCGTTACTACGCGACCTGCGACGTCTTTTGTCCCTGTCCCGGTCACGGGTCGACCTATCTTTGTCCCTTTCCCTCTCTGGCGTTTGGTCTAGCAGGCTGGTTGCTAGAATCTCGGCTGAATGTCTGTAAGAAAAAAATATAGTTAGATTATAATTACTATACCTAGCGTGTACCTATACAAATTTCTATATTTATAAGTACGTGTTCTCGATTACAAAAAAAACTCAACACTTTTACGGTGAGGGCAAACATCGTGTGACTATTGCTTATTCAGAATATAATAATCAAGAATGTAGTATGCACCCAGCAACTGTTTACGGCAATATTACTATTGCATTACTGCTACTACAGTGCTACACTACCTATCACCGTTACAATTGGTTCGATGTGGCTATACGCCTTACTATACAATCACGGAAATTGTCACGTTAACCTAATGTAATGATGTACGTATTATTACAACTCACCTATTAGGCGTCGAATGTGGCCCGGAGTTCAAATGTGTGTTAGGAGTCAAACTATGTCTTTTATCCTTATGCGTCTTAGGACCTTCTTTACTATGAGCCGGCGACACTGCTTGTTTTTGATTGAAGTTTATATACAAAGACTCCGGTCCCGACCGCACGGGATTTACGACCTTAGACGACGAGGGAACATCTAGTCTTGAAGGCTCATTATTGCTTGTACCCTCTTGTGAATTTTCGGTTTGACTTGAGTTTAACGTTGTGTTAGCACTGCCGTTTAAACTGAGAACTCCTAAGCTTGTATTCAGTTCTTCGTTCGCATTCTCTTGCGTTGCATTTTGAGCTGTATTAGGTTGGGGTACGGTCACGTTCGGTTCGGCAGTTCTGTAATAAGAGTAAAACTAATATTAGGCAAACGTTAATAAAAAAAGTATGTACGTAGTGAGAATAAAAGCGTAAGATGGTTTTACTGAATCCCTCTTGGTACAGTTAGAGGATTGAATACCACTAACTCATCTCCGTCGGTTCATTATCACTATAAATCTACTTTTTACCCAACAGTGAGCACTGATAGATTGTAAATGATAGATTCTTTGTTTCCTTCCTTGGTCCTTACATCATTTGTAACTCTGTTTCTAACTAATATTTTCTTTCAACACTCACCCACACTTCAAATACCGTCATATTATTCATTTCATGCAACTGACTATATTTATATCTCATCATCATACATTACATTTATATTCACATTCTTTTACTTAAAAAGGGACAAAACCCTAGAACTTAACCTAAATATCTTAAAACATTACTAAATCACATTTACCTATTAACATTATTATCCGGCGAACTTGGCAAACTGGGTTCGGTACTACCACAAGTGCTTTCATTCGAACTAGAATTAGGCGTGGTAGTCGACCCTCCCGTATTACTCGAACTCGAATCCGAACTATTAGTAAAGTTTACCGGCGGCCTATGAATGCTCGCTTCCAAGTTATAATTCTCATACTTGACCGGCCTGAACTTTATACGTTGGACATTGGGTACTGCACTTTTGTTTTGGACTATATAGTCGAGTTTTGTGTTCGAGGGTTCCATTATGTTCCTTGGTACCGCCGTGGTAGTGACCAGGCCATTTGGTTGGACCGTTTGAACCATAATTGGGGGCTGGGTTAAGGACAGGTGGTAGTTGGGGTGCGATTGGCTCATGTGCGTCACGTTTTGGTAGTTGTTCTGCGGTGCTGGCGTCGACATCGTCATTTGCTGGTAGCGATGTGTGTGCTGAGGAAGAGACGAGTTTTATGTAATTGCTATGGTTATGTTATTGGCACTAATCATTAGGTTGTAAAAAAAGTCCTAAAAATTAAACCTAAGTTTTTATACGGATTTCAATAATCGCCATACGATATGATTTCTATCGTAAATAGATTATAATAAGTTCTCAACCTAGGCTCATTGTACATATCAGTAGTTGTTGTAGTTGAAGTAAACATGTCAAAAGGGAAAAAAATATTAAGGGAATCTGAGCAATGTGAAAATAACATTAAAATCACTACATACCATGCAAAAGACATAGATACATCATGTATCGAGCAACCAAAGACTGTAACCTCACAAAAGTAACTTTTATTATAATTCTATTTTATTTATTATGTATTTATTCTATTTTAAATATTATTATGATTCTAAAAATTATTCAACTTGTAACCCCCAAATAGTCTGCAGTGTAACTAAATGTATGTATGTTATTAGGTACGTATATTACCTGTGGATAATGTCGATGTTCTGCCGCCGACCGCACATGGTCAGGTAATGGCGGCATCGGCCTGTTCAGCGTTGGACTGAAAAACACAACGATTGTACATTAGATATAAAATAATATAACACATATTTCACCATTCCAAGTCATACTAAAATGTATTGTAGACTATCAGTAACAAAACAATTTTAAAAGACAATACTAAACATGTATTCCACGCCTACAACTAAATAATATAGAAAAGAACTTAAACCATTAATGCAGTTAAGCTATTTAATAAAAGAATAACAAATATTTCAAAACAAGAACTTGCAATTTAGTCTTCATCTTCATCACGTTTTCAATCAGTATTGTAATGACATTAACATGGAAAAAGCAGCTGATAACACCTTTAAACAGTCCCAGACTACTCACTTGTTAATGATCTGCCTGGCCGCCTGGTTGAGTTCCACGAAGGCGATTGGGAATATGCCCACTCGGTCCTCGATGCGACCCTCTGCCCAGTTTTCGTCCACCCGTCTATGTACTGTTATTATTGCACCTGGAAAGAAGAGGTATATAAGTTGAAATATAGGTGTGAGGACTAGATATGTAAGGTGAAGGGAAATATGATGTTTTGTGTATGTAAGATATGTGGAGAAAATGTATACAAATGACTTATAAAACCCGAAGAGGTGAATTAATTAAACCAGTCTGTAGAACCGATAACATTTCGAATCTTCCAGCGGGGTTTGATTTGTTTGTTAGATCAAATATCATTAGTAGTTAATATTTAGGAACGCTTCTAGTCTATATATAAGAGTCAAAAGCATGCCTTCTATACGGGCTTTAAACACTTAAAAATAATGTCTACAAAAATCAATTTTATTTATTTATTTTATTCTTAATATGCCATACACCTTGCGATTAAGTCGGCCACAAAAATCATACGCAATCATATTTGTATATCGTTTGATTAACCAATGAAGTCAACGAATCACATACCTTTATCAAACGCCAAACATCCCTCTTCATCGGGCGCTGACATCCGAAAATCATACAACGCCTTGCAGAGCGCTGCCGGAATTGATAAGGGAACCATTATCTGAAAATGAGAGATAATAAATAAATAATTATATGAAATGAAAATCTATTTATTCAATATGAAGACCATAAAATCACTTTGACATTATAATAAAAATAAATCTACCTAGAATAAATTAACTATTGACATTTCGTAAATCGTAATAATATAAGAAAGTAATCGTTAACACACAACGTCACAGGTGGTCAGCGTATCGCAATTCAAAGATATTGAGAGCTGCCTAGCAATCTATAGGACTATTTCTACGTGAAATATTTTTCCATGTTATAACATTACAAGGTAAGGTGAGTGATCGTCATTTACAGATATCAAAAAGAGGAATAAAGGTAGGTACCGATGTATCTTTTTTTTAATAAATTAAAATATCTTTATTTGCTAGCACATAATTATAAAGATGAAAATATAATATTAATTGTTAGTCCAAAGCATGCAAATATAATTTTATTTAGTCAATTCGATTACTTTTTCTCCACCGAATAATTAAATGATTGTTAAGTTGGCGGTCATTAATAAATGGGCATAGCACAGATAATATAATACGTCATAGTAAATTTAAGTTCGATCCACCCCAAAAGAGACTGAAGAATCTCAATACACGTATGCCCTCACCTGTACATAGTTGATGGGGAAGAGGCCCACTTTGCCCGCACTCTCGCCCTGGTACCAAAAGGGGTCCAACCGCTTGTGTAGCAAAATCATTTCGCCTTTCTTGAACGACAGGTCCCTGAAAAACACGGAGTATGAATTGCAAGAGTCATATCTACGTACATGCATATAAATAATATATATTTACTAGTATGTAAGACGATTGTATGGTGAAAAAGAAACTTCATTTAAATAATGCCCTGAATTACACACACTACGTTTATTACTAAAAAAAGTTTATAATTCCCTAAAAACTATTGAGGAAAGAAGTAGTTTAGAGAACCTTTTATTAAATTTAAATCCTTTATCTGAACATTCTTATGAATATAGTGGTAAGACATAAGTCAAAAATTACTTTAAAACTCTTTCTTATTCACTTCATACGACATGCCGGAAATAGTTAATCAAGCACTGTTACACTTAATATAGTTTTTCTGGCTTGCATTATATGTATAGATAAAAGTGGCGTACTTACCCTGGTTCCTTAGAGATGTAATCATAGAGAGCTCTCGCGTGAGGTGGTTGCGAAGGTGTACTTGCTGTTTGCTGACTTTGCTGTAGGTTCTGTAAATAGAATAATGAAATGTATAGAAACTTAAGTTGCAATTAGTTCAACAAAAGTATCACAGATGACGCCAGCAAGAAATAAATTTCGCTCTAAAATTCTCTCTCTGTGTGGCGCTCTAGAGGTCGCCACATGTTTTTTGCCATACAGGGCTTATATGATTGGCCATATAAATTAGGGTTAATGTGGAACTAAACTCAACAACTATATGTACGTATAGCAACGAGATACTAAACCAACATATATGTGCAAAAAGAATGCTAATTAGCTGACATTCTTCTCGGCATGTCGTAGAAGATACCCATTGGGGTATACAGTCGTCATTTGGGGTATATTGATATTTCTGGGGCGAAAGGCTAACAACCTGTCACCAATGTTCCATAAGACATCATAACCCTTATAAGAATCTTAAAAAAAAGGACGTGAATCTATGCAGTGTCAATTTACATACAAATCGCGTCTTCATACAAAGTTATACATTATCATTAGACCTTTAATTACATAAAAGACACCTAATCACCGAATAACTGTAACAAAAAAAGACTAAATCTTTCGTAACATGATCTATTGCATGTTCTTCTATGCTCTTTGCTCTTTTCGTTAATGTTATTGTAACTATTTGAAAAATAAAGAATTCTTAGTAACTAATAATAATGAAATATAACAACAATCTCACCATCAACCCATGGACCTTATGCCGATGCGACGTGCCGGCACTGAGCGCTGGTTTCCTTGGGGTGGCGGAGTTCTTCATGCCCTCCAGGATCCTCATGAGGAGCACGTTGGGAGGCAGGTCCTCCACCCTCACCTCCACCAGGATCCTGCATTCTGGACAACGGAGCTCCTTGTGGGACTCTACTATCACCTGGAACAAGGAAAAGGGAGTTAGAGATGGGTAGTTAATTTATACTCGGTTTAATTTATATCGGCTCAGGCGGAGGATTGGCGTTGTGGGCTTTGGCCTGCAACATATGCTGAGCCTGGGCCCTTTCACAGTGACAGTGCAGTATCTTGTCTTGTTATTTGTAATAAATGTAATTGTAAATGTTTTTTGTACCTGTGCTGTTTTTTGTGAATAATTTTTTTTTTCTATTTTATTCTATACTCGTATTGTTCTGTGTTTACTCGTACTTACTTAAAATTGGCATGGGTATATTCATATTACGTACATACACATCACGCCTGATTCTCTATAGAGAGGTAGGCAGAGATCACGTGTCCCCATTTGTACCGATCCTGAGAGACCACTTTCGCTTCATTGACACTCGTACATCTTCCCATACATACTCGGCGGTTATAGGTACTCCTCATATTGTTATGTATATGCTTTCTTATATAAAAATGGAGCAACTGGTTTAGAAATCACTACGTAATCATTACGTAGAAATCAGTATGTACTTCATTTTGTTTTGCGTCTTTAACTACTGAACGTTCGTGACTACATTGAACCCTCAGTTTATGAATTATTTTAGCCAGAAATAATAATAATATTTGGACATTATACACCAATTGAACTAGCCCCTTGGTAAGTTCATTTAAGACTTGTGTTGAGGGTACTAGTCAACGTATATTTAAGAAATATATAAATATTATACATAGATAAATACATATTTAGCATATAAAATCAACGATCAGACTGGAAAGCAGTAGAAAAGCGTAGTTCTTAACTCTGCCTACACCGGGAATCGAACATGGGACCTCACGATTAGCGTACCGGCGGCTAACCGATCGCGCCACGGAGGTCGTCAAAGTAATTAAGAAACACAACATAAACATTAAATACCCCTTCCTTTGCAGGGTAACATTTCCATATCCGAAACTGCGTAGTTATCTAACGTTTAATATTCAACACACCTTCATATAAATACCACATACCAATAATCATGAAACCCACGCCTCATTAAGCGTCACAAGGACCTCTTTACCCCAAAAACCTCTTTTCCATGTTTACGTAAACATGAAAACTCAATCGTAACGAAAATAGAAATTTCGATTATCGCGCCCGCCCGCCCTACGGAACAAATTGATTAAGTTGGGGCGGGCGTCAAAGCCTATGTGATGATTAATCACCTCAGGAGCAAACAACACGGAAATCTTCAAAACTTTAACAAGAACTTTTAGCTGTATCATGTATCTTGCGGAAAACATACATAGCTAGATATGCATGTAACTATATAACATTGCTTTGCGCATATACAGCTTTCTATTAACGTAGCGTTTGTAAAGGACACAATTAACTATGTAATTAGTTTTGAAGAAAATAACATTTTGAATGAAACCTATATATTTATGAAGAATATACATAAATTCTAACGACTTCGCTTCTATGGCTAGATAGTGGTGATAAATTTTGCTACAACTTGGCAAATCACTTTCGTTTCATTGACATTCATGCACCTACGCTTTCATACGCGATGGTTAAATTTACTTCCAACGTCATCCTTTTTCAGTATGTCGACTATTTGTGCGTCATAACTTCTTATTAAGACGACCCCTACAGCACAAAGTTTCCTCAGTCCTTTGAAATGGAATATCGTTGACAGGTATATTCCGTTGACCCCTTATGTTAATAACCTTTTACAAAATGCTAAAAAGCAGCTAGTTATCGTTCCATTCTCGTCCCCTTTAAAGCAAGCCTATTTTTATAAACATGCCTTTACAGTAGTATTAGCCAAAAACAACGATGCCAGTAATATAATAAATACGCACCTTGCGTGACCTTACGCAGTATTCAGCAATGGTGATAAAACTTACATACATTCCTATCAGGGTAGCCAATCTCGTTGGTTAGACCACAGATAACATTGCTAGGGGGAGACGATAATTAAATAACGCTTCAACAACGGTTCATAATCACTTGTCCGCCATTAGTCTGGCATAGAGCAAATGTCATGCGTGTTGGTAATTAGACGAAAATATCACATCTACGTACATTTACTAACGGCAATCTAACCCTTTCGAAATACACCTCAGGGAAACATACACAATATTTCCTAGGATATCTTTAACATAATTATCATTGTAATTGCGTTAATAAGAATTGATGAAAGAAGTCCCTAGCTCATAGCTGATAGCTCTTTAGTCCGTTTCTAAGACCTGTAAGCCAGCCCTTAGTCGATTTCTACGACATGTCGAGAAGAATGTACGAGTTTAATCTTAATCTCTTCTCTTTAATGTGATATGATTAGTAGAATCATTCTCATATAGTTTGACCATTTAAGCACACTTATAACTGGAAAGCAACCAACGCGGGTGCGAGAATACATGTATTTGTTACGACAAAAAAGCTTTTTACCTCTAAGTCTTGTAAAGAGGGGACATTTAAAATATGAAAGGGTTAGCAGCCTTTCACCCAATGCCTAAAATTATCCCCCTGCCCTTTGTTGTGGCATGCCATCTGATTTATAATTAGAAAGCCAACTAACTGCATTCTAATTTCGTTCTAGACTCACTGACTGGCAAACCGTTACTGTGAGTTAGATTATTTATTATCTTGACTATAAATCTATCCATACAAGCCAGTTTTAAATCATACAAACGCGTTTATACATAAACTTCTTAACGGCATCTCTTACCTGCTTTTAGTAACCATTCTACTTGCTCTATGTACAGTCAACGCTAAAAGTGCAGTCCCAGTAACTTTTTATAAGCTTTACGTTTATAAGAACAAAAGATAATATTTTACATTCCGAAGCACACGAACGTATAGTGGCCATGACAATGCATAGTGGCGCCAGTTTTAAATTGTAAAATATTGTCTATTGTTCTTATAAACGTAAACCTTATAAAAAGTTACTGGGATTGCACTTTTAGCGCTGACTGTACCTCCACCCCCGCATTAAGGACTCAGGATGGTATTATTACGTAAACGTAAGATATAATAGAAATAGCTTAGCAAAATTGAGTACTTTTAATAAAAAGAAACCTGCGCGTCACAAATATATGAAAATAAATATGACTATTACAATGACACTAAGAATGATAAATTATAGAATTAAGACCGTGTTAAAAAGCTTTAAGAGCTTCGCTGTTTATACTCATGATTGATAACTAACAGGACTTATCGCGTATGTTTTTATATAATAAAGTTACCTTTATTATTAACCCGACGATTGAGTTCTGCCCGTGACCATGGCTACTGTAACGTGGCCGAAACGTCGGGTTAATAATAAAGGTAACTTTATTATATAAAAACATACGCGATAAGTTCCGTTAGTTATTAATCGTGTTAAAAAGCTTTCTATTTTAGTCACAATTCATGTTTGAACCCAAATTTATATTATATACCATAGTTTGTTCGTAAGAATCTGATATTATATACAAGGTTCTATCCATTCCTAGAGGAATTATAGAATCATGAATAAATTAGAATTGACGTTGCAAAAATAGAAGCGGTATGCGTTGATACTGGGCAGATGATTCTGGCACCAGACTACATGACACGGGAATGTCATGTGTGTCAAGGTGAAGCTGTCATACACATTATTGTATGTGTACATACATACATACACATTTAATCTAGGTAATGTTAAAGATTGAGAAGGCATTTCTCCGATAGATGGGTGAAAATGTGTAAGAAATTTGTTATAATCATGATTAATAATTAACGGGACTTATCGCGTAAGTTTTTATATAGTAAATTAATTATTAATCGTGAGTATAAATCGCGAATCTCTTAAAACTATAAATTTGTTATTACCGCCTTAATTCACTTATAAACATAAGTTGGTTAATCGTAGTGCGTTGGAAATACCGGGAAGAAAAAAAACATTATATCCAAATCCCAGTGTCCAAAATCATTGTAAATTTTCTCTACAAGTAACAGTATAAATTGCCTTTACATCTTCCTAACATTCCCAGTTCAAAGGCCACTAAGAAAAGCACACTTGTTACACATAATCACGAAAAGAATGACAGTGGCATCACGTCACCCATTGAAGCAATTAAGCAATCCACAACCCATTGTCATCAACGTGAACAATCAACGGGGCTGTGTACATTGCATCCATTAAGAAGAAATGCTGAGATGATCTTAGAACGGACACAGTTAGGCGTCGACGGGACGATTGCGGAACGGGTATACATATGTATAAATTCACGTCCTTTATTCCCGGATACACAAACATATACATTCACGTTCTTTATTCCCTTTCGTATTGAACAGAATAATATCTCCTAGGTCTCTGTTAAGCATGAATATTGGGGTTGCGATGTTATAACGGTAAATTGGTGACAGGTTGTTAGCCCATCGCCCAATTGATTATATTAACCCTAGTCCTACGTCATGCCGGGAAGAATGATAGCTAGTTAGCATTTTATTTACGTCTTACAGCACAGGACCTAGTCATCAGGGAACGGGTTACTTAACAAAAGCGGAATCTGATTAAATTGTTTTTAAAATACTTAAAAAGATAATGTACACATGCTAAAGATGAAAGTTGAGGATTCCTATACAATATATGCCTCGGTCTGGGAATTTACTATTTAAGCTGGTAAACTGCTTCATATTGGTCACTCAAGTTGACTATCACGAAAGCAGCCTAAGCGTTATGTATGGCTTTTAGATTTCACATATCTGTATCCGAAAATTCTACGTAATAAGTAACTGTAAGAAAAACCATTTTTCTATTCATAATCACTTAAGATCAAGGACGTTGCCTATTACCTATCCCGAGGAATTTTATAATGTACTCGTATTTACTTACATGGGGAATTAATAGACAACCTACCTATAATATACCTATAATACCTGACCGACCTAAACACATACCCTAGAATGAAATAAAGTACTTAACGAAGTCATATAAGTGTTAATTAGTGTTGCGTGTCAGGTTAGTGGCATCAAAAGCTTGTCTTTAGTGTCTTATAGAAAATAAATTATAAAAAAACATAATGGCTTGATACTACAAGCTTACTCGTGTAGCATATAAACAAAAATGCGAGTATATAATATAAATTATGTTTTATGGAAAAGTTAGAAGCTCTTGTACCCATATCCAAAATTGCAACATAAAATGGCCGACTTTATAATACGCCCAAACAACCATAGCTCTAAATCATGGCTGTTAAAATCTCGCACGCCCAATACCCAGTGTGTCCTAGTCTTTATAGACATAACCATAACAAGTTGAGCTGCGATGACTCACACACTTGTTGGTTTAAATTGAGACACGATTTGTGTACACTAGACCGGAGTGTCATATTGTTACTGCATTCACACCCGTCATGCATAAGTTTTGTTATGAGAGTGCAAACAAAACTTGCCTATTACGTTGTCATTAATTTGCATTATGTATAGCTTATACAGGGTGAAATTTTTATCACTGGCAATACTTCAAAGATAGATTCTATGGTGAAAACTATGCGGCTTGACATGATTATTTTAGTGCCCTTCGGTACAAAAGTTTTGAGAAAAGCCTCCTCAAAGTTTGGGAGCCAATACAGAATACATGTACACCCTACATTATTTCATTCATAAGTTCTCATCCAATTAAACATCTTTCAACACCCAAAACAAAAAACTATCAACAACAAAACAAACAAATATTAACAATAAAAAATCCAAGTAAAAATCTAAAATTTTTACTTAACTCTATTTCTGGTGTACCCAATGCAGTTTTAAGGGTTTGAAGATAAGGCGTCATCATCATCACTACGGCTTACCTGCTGTTTCATACCCAAAAACATAAAAGTTTTTTTGTGGTCGAACATCACATGCTTCCAATGAAAATTATCAAAACACATCACACATACATGGTACACGATGACAAATACAATTCCATTTCACTAGTTCTTCAATCTTTGTTCATTTTAATCCATATCGATAATTATTAAAACTAATAACAAATAATTTCAAAACTTATTATCATTTGCGAATTCCGTTGCAAAATTATTTACAATAAACAATTCAATTTCAATTCAACATAGAGTAATAACATCAATTAATGGTATGGTTACATGTCTTAAAAAGTACTTGAAGTATCAAGTACTTTTAGTGACAAAATAGTACATAACACATAAGTGAAATAAACAATTTTATTATTAATGATTTACTTATCATTGTTTATTCTTCATCTCATGTATATTTAATTAGTCATACAAAATATTTAAATATTTATGCTCGTAGTAAGTCGAAAGTATGAAATGTAATGCACTTCACCCTGGCTGTATGATGCAATCTTTACTTCATCTTTACTTTATCTGTGCCTAATTTATTTATTTGATTGTTTGTTTTACAACGCTATGGCGGTTAAAAGTATTTTTGTTGTCTGAATTTATAATTTAATGTTAAATTGCTATTTCATAGTACAATAATGGTAGATTATGTTTATTAATGTTGTGAAAGTAAAACGTGGTTTAGTTATGTGAATGTAAATTCATACTTTAGTGGAAATGAAATTAATTACTGAAGTGCTTTTGAGGTTATTATTGTCGAGAATTAAAACATAGAAATTTTAATGGAATCAAATGTTTTAAAGAACTTATCAAAGCTTAAACTAAAGTGAGATTCATTATTAACCAGCATTGAGTAATCACGCGATTAAATGAAGTACAATCCATAACCGGGTAATGTTTATGTTGTGTTATTGTGTGCAGTGATGATTATTTGGATTAAATAAAAGAATAGTGTGCAACATTGTCGGAATTAATGTTGAAAGGAAACCACTTGAGTATGCTCTATTGGCTTCCTGACCTGTGAAAACACTGTGTCAATAATGAAAAAAGTTTCATTCAAGATGCTATCCGGTCCACAAACACCAGAGTACCATAGATAATTACATAAAATGTAAACTAACAATTTATGAATGAACATGACCTTGGTAAGTAGTACGTTAATAGGGTACCCATATGTTACGGAAAATTTAAAATGAAAATTAAAAAAATTGTCCAAAATTTCTAAAAATTTCCTACCCTTTTTATTATGAAAATGGGTTCTATAGGTGCTACTGATAGCCAGGTTAAAATATTGCCAGTGATGAATCTGTCACCCTGTATATCTATTATGTCATTTGCTCAGTGTAAATTTTTAATTTAAATAAACTGAATAAAAAAAACTGGTTCAATTTTATTCCAGTCCTTTAATGATCCTAACTAGCAGGAAAGAGAAGGCAATCAGTAACAGTCTATATACATCACAAACTCTTACGGAACAAAATTCTACAGTTAATAAAAGCTTTTATAAAATGGTAACTTTTTAGTAGCTACCAATGAACTATTCCTGAAAACATTCACCTTAACCCTATACTCTGCAAAATAATTCTCATAATTTTATATAAATGCCATCTCAACCTCTGTATGCTTGCGAAGTGACCAAGGAGAAAGAGACCCTTCCAAAAGGTATTAAACGATGTGTATGAATACGTATTTAATTCGTCCACCACCTCTGGCAATATATACGTAACTGTACACTCAATGCCACTTCCTATCACCTTGACTCACTGACAAACGGTGCGATAATCAAAACACGCGTAAGTCGCGAAATTGATAAGATATCAGCGATAACACATCCATCACTTTCTACGAACAAATAATTAAAAATCATTGCAAATTCAATGTCACTCTACTGACACAGTTTCGGTAATTGATAGTGAAGTATGGAATTATTTGTTTACATTTATAAAATGACGAATATGTGCGCAGAAGTGTATGGGTGTTAAAGAAGCGAAAGTGTTTTTGGTGAAAAAATAGGGAACCGTAATATGTAGGGAAATTACACTACGTACATGTGACCAAAGACCGTTTAAGAACTAATTATCCAATTCTCCGCAAGTCTAGGACGTCAATATAAAGCTTATTAAAGCTAACTAAATATCATGCGGAACAAAAAAACATTTTAGAAAAATACAAATATTGAATTCAGTTTGTTTAAAGCTTTCAGATACAAAATAGTTATATATAAAGCCTTAGATAATAAAAGGTGACTACGAACATATTTCGTCTACGAGGTTCCTTCCATTCAAAGAACTATAGATATGCCTGTTTATAATCACGATATTGATTAATACCATGTTATAAACACACAATGAATTATAATTGCTAGTTATTCGCGAACAATTTTATAATAAATATATGAATGCATAACCCAGAACACTGACGTAAGTAAATACATTTAAAATTACCTCTGACTACACACTGCATAAACATTAGAGATATTATCTCAGAATGCAACACACTTCGTTACGTATTATTCACGCATTATAAACACTAATAGTACTTGTGTTACGCTAGAGACAATCGTGTAACAATCTAATCGTTTAACTTATAAAATAGCCTCGGTGTGACTAGTATGTTGTACAAGGTTAGATATATACGACCTTTTTGGATAGATAGAACAACGGTAACTTCGCTTTCGACCTATCACTACCTTTAGGATTAACACCTCACCCAAATATAACAGATGACGTTTTCGAATCTCTTTCAATTCATCTCTAAACCATCGAAGCATGCCTGTTACAATTATTGTCAGTATAGCGTCTTCCAAACCGCAGTGTTACCTTATCAACTATATTTGTTAGCTGTAGTTAGTGAATGTGGGGGAAAGATTCCTTGATGGTAAATAGCAGAAGATGACAAATAACTACATACACAAGTAATGACTACATATGACAAGTAACTGAATAAATTATATCGACTATCACAGTGAGGGAAAACATCGTGAGGACACCTACTCAGCCGGTCAGTGCTTGCAATGGCGACACGGCTTACCTGTCACATTGACTACTGACTGTCTGGTCAAGACGTACGAGTAGGTTGGAAATACCTATATGATTACTACCTCTACAATTGCGGAGATGGACACCCAAGCTTCGGAAGGGTGAATTGCCATGTAAATGTTTAATTGCTTTGTTTGTAGTTATTATCTTTATTTATTTCCAAAGTACATACATATTTCTTCCTGTTGATCAAAATAACAGTAGTGAGCTTGCAAGCTACCGAAGAGGCAATTGATTTAATTCCTGAGCCCACTTTGTTTATTGATTATTCATTGTCCTAGTTCAACTGGTTTTGTGGGTCAATCAAACTGTGGTCGAAATGGCCAGAGTAAAGTTTGAGTTTATAATAGACGACCCGTGAAGGTACGAGACTACTTGAGAATATAACTAGCTGTCTTCATGTTGTAACAGACGACTTAAAGAGTATACGTTGACATAGATATTTCGAGCAATTGATTTTAGACTATAACACCCCAAAAATTTGATAATATGACAAGAGATTAGCAGGAATATTAGGTAGAATTAAAAACATTAAACAGATATAACTATTCTACAGTGAGGGAAATCTTCTTGAAGGACCCAGCCCATTCTTTGGGATAGATAATAGTTAGTCAGATTCTGTTAACAACACAATGCTTTTAAGGGATAATAATCGCGATGTATTTGTATCTATTTTTATTAGAACAACCCTGACACAACCACCTTTCCACCTCACTTACATCACATTAAGTTTATTCAATGTTAAATTGTCCTGCAATTAATATTACTTGTCACCAGATGTCATGGTTAGATAAAATTAGAACTGGGTCTTAACCGAGATACCGTTTCAAGGTCTTTCAAAATCCGCCAATTTCTTCGAACAATGCACGGAACTACGGTAATGTTTATTATTGTTTTACAGTTTGCACTGCCCTATTATATTTAAAGACAAACTCTTGACAACGTAGAATAACTTTACCATTACAACCACTACGGTGGTACTGGGTTATTCGTAACATGTATGTCGTTACAGGATTCACCTTAAAAGATTTTGACTCTCGTATCATTTACATCGATTAAACTTCTTAAGCATGCTCTTCTGTTAATCACTATCTAACAATACAACTTTACTGAAATGTAAGTACCTGCAAAGGTACTAATAAACACGGCATTTTCTAGAAAATGCATTCACGTCTTTCAATCCCTTTCGGGGCGGACAGAACTTCGTAGATATAATATCTCCTAGTTCACTTTTTAGTATGAATATTGAGGTTGTGATGTCATGTAATGGAACATTGGTAACAGGTTGCTAGCCCATAGCCCAATACATGAAGATTCTATTTATCCCTAGTAGTTACCTACGTCGCCTCCTACGAGATGTCGGGAAGAACAGTAGACAGTTAGCATTCTTTATACAACCCCGACTAGCACAGGAATTTCTAGAACAACCTTAACAAAACAACAAAACTAAAATTAACTATTAAGATCCGCAATCTTTTTCCAACCCAACATAACTCATTGAACCGTGTAAAAAACGCACATAAACGTCAAACGTTGTGCAACGTTGCACGAACGTAAAAAACGAATAAATATTGTTTACGGCGCTAAAGGTGAGACGAAACAGGCCTGAACCTAATCTGGGCTACTGGAACAGCAGCTTAATAAATGGTAAACATGAGATTTCAGCTTTCAGATTCTGCTAACACATAATTCAAATAATCAAGTCCTATACTACGCTTTGCAAGGGAAGTCAAAATCCCAACGAACATTCGAATTCAACCACTTTCAAAATAATATGAAAGTAAATTTATAAAACCAATTTTTATAACTTGTTGGTTTGACGTTAAAGCTTTTTGTTTGCGAACCAACAGCCCTGCGATCGATTTCCGACCACTACATCTGACTTAATAAGACAGCTACACGATTTTAACATTTAACGGACAATTAACATAGAACTTACAAAATAGCAACACTGCACTGAACTTGACAGGTTAGTTATTCCTTACACTGACTATTACCCATTCATACACCAAAACTCACGTCTCAGTCTACCCTACACCAATATAGGTCAATATTCCCGTGCCGCGTTCAAACTGGGCCAGTAGAGCGTTAAATGTAAGCCGCACTGACAAAAGATAAACAGACACTCCAACCTCTATTTGTAAGAGGGAGACACTATTCATTTACTTTACGCTGTCACACAACATACCCCTTGGTGGAATGGGGCTTGAATATAATGTAAGTAGCTGTTCGCGCTAAAAGGCCAAGGGTAGTAATACATGCACATCCCGTAATCGCTTTCGGAGTGGACAGAACTACGAAGATATAAAGAACCTCAGAGACATAGACTTAATGCGAAAATAATATAATATCCCATAATCTATTTCGGAGTGGATAGAACTACGAAGATATAAAGAACCTCAGAGACATAGACTTAATGCGAAAAGCTAGTCTAAATTATTTCTTAACCTTTTATTTTGACCTCTCCTTACGACATTGTGAAAATAAGTAAGAGGTCTGTAATATCTGCCTACTCCTTAAACGGAATCGGGCGTAATGTTGTTTATATTCATCTGCAATCTCAATGGACTAGATACCACTATGATGTACAAAAGCTGCTAATAATTTAAGCATACAGATATAGGGTGCATTGGCCGATATTTCGTCACATCCCAAGGTCCTATCCACCCTTTCGAAGATTACAGCCGTTATACAGGGCGTTAGTCCATCACCAACCATAAATAACGGTAGCTGTCGTCAATATCCGATTTCCCGTCGTTAGGTGACGACTTCTATTTTATCTCTGCTACATCCCATCGGACTATTTCCGTAACGCATTAAGCTCTCACGACACGCGGCTTTGCCAGTTTGGGACTACATAACGTAAGTAGCTGTCATTCTATTGGATATGGTACGGCAACTACAATGGAAAAACGAGCTACTGTGGTATCATGCCTTTTTATCACTAACTACATAGTATAAAACAAAGTCGCTTTCTTTGTCCCTATGTCCCTTTGTATGCTTAAATCTTTGAAACTATGCAACGGATTTTGATGCAATTTTTTAATAGATAGAGTGATTCAAGAGGAAGGTTTATATGTATAATAACATCTAATAAATAGTAGAGTAGGCTATATTTTTTATACCCGTACAAAGCCGGAACGGGTCACTAGTATATTTATAATTACGTGAGTGAGATTATTTAAGGACTGACGTAAATTCAATCTAGTTAACTACAACGTTTCACATAGTTATTCTTTAGCAAATCAGGCCTCAATATTAACATCATTACAACTACAATGATTAGGCTAAAGGACCAAAAAGATTACTCAATAAAGTTTCTAAGTTATATCCACACTAAAAGGGATGAAAGTACTATCTCCATGCTGCATTGTTGATGGACACTCAACTTCTGATCACACCAAATGTGTTCTACAACCGTTAATGCATTCATGTTAAAAGTTATTTATTTATTTATATTTTAAATACTTTACGGTGAGGAAAAACATCGTGAGGATACCTGCCTATCCTTCAGTATAGGTAATAGTCAGTGCTTATATACGGTGCTACGGTTAACTACCTATCACGTTGGGTGCTGTCTATCTAGTGATACGCGTGCTTCGAATGACCCATACCTAACATGCCTTCGAAATTTTGGAGATGGGCATTCAAGCGTCTGACTACCCTGCCATAATAAAAAAGGGAGTGTGTATACACAAGTCGTGAAGCGTATGTTTTTAAATACCCTTATTATCCCTTACCAATAGCCCAATAGCCAAAATAATAAGTATAATAAATAAACCTCACCTTGAGACACTTGAGGCAGAAAGTATGCTGGCAGGGCAGCACCCGGGAGGACGTGTCCAGCCGCTCCAGACACACGGAGCACTCCAGCAGGTCATTCAGCAAACCCTCGTCCATGCCGGAGTACCTTTGAAGAAAAGGGGTTGTTACTATGTGTAATTTTATTTAACTAAATTGATTTTGTAGATATGCATTTTCAGTGTCTGTAATCAGATTACCCATCTCTTTATGGTACATGACGTTATGGACACATAATGGATACATACTGGGGCCCAAGACTACTAATGCTTTTTGAAAAATCATAAGTCAATATTACTTTTATAATGGTGGTGGTCTTCTTCTTATAATGGTGTCAAGTTGTTTGTGGCATAACTTAAACATACACACAGATAATTTATTATACATAGATAAGAGATTATGTATATGTGTAAGTATTATGCAACATTATTTTACTATAACTATGCTTGCCATTATAGATCTTACAATAACAATGAATGTAATTAAATATAAATTTTGTTTAAAAATAATATTATCCTATGTATACTATTTAGCACTCCATTGTTCTCTATCCTGTGTTGTCCTTTTCGTAATGATTTTCCACCAATACTTTTTTGCAGTCAATGCGTCATACAAGAAGTACTCATGTTTGTTTTAGCAAACCATGTTAGATATAAGTTATACAAATAACTGTTACCATTATTATTTTCTTACTAATAATGATAATATTCCTCATCGATCCATTGTCTTAAGATTACCAATTTAACACAAATTATTGATGAAACAAATACAAAATCAATAACCATTCACAAGTCAGGTTAATGTGTAGCGACATGTGACACTAATTTCTTAGCAGGAGACAAATAGTGATAACTAAAATTAACACTGGCTTTATCATATTCAATGCTCATTGAGCCCATTCACCTAAGTAGGTCAACTAACTAATATTGTCACTAGAGCCAATGGGAAGAGTACGTACATACATAAAGATTATTTACATAATAAATATGTACATACATGCACATATTCAAGAACTGTCATCCATTTGGGGATGAATTGTACTTCAAATACAACATAATGTATACTTAGTAGTTATGGATCATAAACATTGAATGAAAAAGGTGATTAAGAAGGTTTTGTCACTAGTTTTTTAAAATTTTCAATAAAAATTTTGGTGGTCTTTTTATTGAATAATAAGATTTTCTTTACTGTCAATGTGAAAAGGGATCAAAAGATGTTGAGCGTTTTTTATAATTATTTGATCACATTCAACATTGATTTTAGAATTGATATGACACTTACTTATCTAGAAATTAGCTAGGATATCTATCAATCCTCAATGGACAAGGTGCCAAGAAAAAAGTAGTTAACCTATTTAAAATTAATTTATAACATCACAAAAAGGTTCAGAAAACCTGCTTACTCTTTGGGATAAGAAATACTAACCATGTAACTATAAAAGGTCACATGAAACAAAATAGTTATGTTCGATAGCAGTAGTATTCGATAAGAACCCATCTAATAGAAAAGAATATTTTTATGCCATATTTTTTGAGATTCTCTGACCTACAACTTTACACTACTTTACACTAAGGGGGTTGTATAAAAGTGAAACTGTGACTATTGGCTAGTAATTACATATTTACTAAAAGCAACTTTGACACTAGGGCATAAAATAACATGGGTGGACCAACCTAACTTGATCCTTGTCAATAAGATCAATCTATTTTTGTAATTGGTATTCTGAGGTAGGAGTTGAACTTATATTGACCTTTGACTATCTATTTAAAGGCTTGCTCTTGGCACTTAACCATTATTGTTCATTTAACACATCACTTCTACTGTGAAGGGAAATATTGTGAGGAAATCTACCTTAGCTTAACTTAATACTTGGAACAGTTAATAGTAATTGCTTATCACCTGTCACATGGGCTTATGACTATCTGGTGGACAGATAGATTTTAGGTAGTCTTAGAATCAATGTACAGTTTCAGAGATGGATTCTTGAACTTCTAAATACTTAAGAAACGGTTAAAGGTTGTTTATTTTATGAATGTGTATATTTAATGAAAACAATCCAATTCAAAATGAATGTGTCATTTATTTCCTTTATGCTACTATGTTGTTAGATATAACTAAAGCTCTAGAGGTAGATAGGTTTATCAGATAATACACTACCAAACTCTCAATATTGGTGTATATTATGACTATTAGTGCTTTAATAATAATGCTAAAGATAAAAAAGTAGACTCTATGATAACAATAGAGGAATGTGCATATAAATTATGTAAATTTAAACTGCTAGCTGAATAGTAGAGCATGCTTGAGATGATTTAAGAATATAAATGATGGAATTGATATTTGAAAATGTCCCAATGGGATAAAGTGGATGATTATTTGCATTCATATACCAGTATGATAAAATTATAAGTAATACATTGTAAAAACAATACTATAGGTATTACTATTATTATATTGTGAGAATGAATAAGAAACTATTTAGAAATTTTGAAGGGTATAAGATAATGGTCATTGTTCAAATATTTATCAATTAAATTCAATATGTTTATCAAGTATGTGATATTAAATGGACAGCATGGATGGCATTTCCTTTAAGATGAGTACCAATTTAAACAGTTTCTTGAATTGAAGTAAGTTTCAAACAAAGCAAATGATGAAGTATTAATGTTAGATATAATCGAAAGCTTGTTTTATAACGAATGCTTACAGTTTAACCGAACCTCTACCAACGAATGTTGAGGTGCAAATGAAGTATTTTTAGTCACCCTTTTCAATAAGTAACATTCTACGTTCTTTTAGATAACTTGTAGGCAAATCTTAGCAGTGTAACATTGATGACTCACCGAGATGTTTAAAATTCCAACGTTGTTTAGCGGGAAGTCATTCCATTATTTCACATGCACTGGCAACCAATTTAGGGGTCCTACAACTATACCCTCTCACTGTGTAAACTTCACATCGTTTATGCTAATAATCACACAACGCATAACACAAGATACATTTAGAATTGTAATGCAAGAACCGTTACAAGTTTTATTTAGATATAATGTGCACCTGTTCACAGAAAACCAATTAATTTTCACGAAACGAACAAACGAAATAGCACCGCAATCCAACCAACGACAAAAGACGAAGGCGACAGACAGGGCAGGGGGAGGGTGAAGGGCGGAGGGAGAATGGTAGAAATGGTGCGCTTGGTGAAACATGGTAACTGTATTTGGGTAGATTTTTATTGCCAGCATTTAACGTATCAGTATTGTCTCGATGAATTAGAGATCCCGCCATATAAATTGGCAGTTGGGGGCGTCGCCACAGTCGCGTAATTCAATGTTACCAGTAAACAAGCCAAAACTAGCACTCACTGTGCCATACGGCTCGATACATTATAGGTTTCATTTGTAACGGTCTTTGGTTGCAGAGCTATAAACTCAAATAAAACAAATTAATATATCAAAGTCAAAAGTCAAAATATTTTTAGAAAGAAAAATATTTTTAAAAAGATTATTATTGTTAATTATAAAAATAATAATCTTTATTGTTGTTATCCTTAGATCATAAGATAACTTTCAATAAGAGCTTGTGATGGGGCCTATTTTGAATAAAAATATTTTGACTTTTGACTTTGATATATTAATTTGTTTTATTTGAGTTTATAGCTCTGCAACCAAAGACCGTTACAAATGAAACCTATAATGTATCGAGCCGTATGGCACAGTGATTGCTAGTTTTGGCGTGTTTACTGGCAACAGTGAATTATGCAACTGCGGCGACGCCTCCATCTGCTATAATATATTCAAAATTATAAATATCACAAGCTCTCTTTGTAAGTTATCTTATGATCGAAGTATAAATTAAAAAAACTATTTCAAACATGGCACTGAGCATTGTCTTTACATATTTTTTACCAAGGTTAGATCAGCGGAGACCCTAGCTTGGAGAAGAACTAACAAGAAACTCCGGAAATCAATTTATTATAATCACCCTTAACGAACATAAACATTACAAAGAGTGGGCAAAAAACACAACGCTGGTAATACTAAATTTACCTTTCATACAAAATAACACGCAATGGCGGAAACGTCAAATTTAGTTCCAAGTTTGGCTACTGCCAATTTATGTGGCGGGATCTCTAGCCATTCATTAGAGTACCCGCCACATAAGGTGGCAGTTGGAGGCGTCGCCACAGTCGCGTAATCCAGTGTTGCCAGTAAACACGCCAAAACTAGCACTCACTGTGCCATACGGCTCGATACATCATATTGAGGTTTCATTTGTAACGATCTTTGGTTGCAGAGCTATAAACTCAAATAAAACAAATTAATATACCAAAGTCAAAAGTCAAAATATTTTTATTCAAAATAGGCCCTATCATAAGCTCTCTTTGAAAGTTATTTTATGATCTAAGTACAAATTACAAAAACTATATATTGACAAAAGGAATATATATGAGTGAAGTGGAAGGGCGGTTACGTAGGGGCCGGCCTAATAAGACATATATGTAACAGTCAGATAGACGCTATATTGAAAAAAGGTGACGTTAGGAGTACCTATAACCGCCGAGAGTGTATTAGAGAATGTATGAATGTCAATGAAGCGAAAGTGGTCTGTCAGGATCGGGACAAATGGGGATCCGTGATCTCTGCCTACCCCTCTACAGGGAATCAGGCGTGATGTGTATGTATGTATGTAAAAAAACTATTCCAAACATGGCACTGAGCATTGTCTTTACATATTTTTACCGAGGTTAGTTCACCAACCATTTCGGCTGCTCAAGATGCCACGTCATGAAGACCACGACCGCTCTGATAAGAGCGTAACGATTGAGAAGAAGAAGTTCAGCGGAGACCCTTGGAGAAGAACTAACAAGAAACTCCAGAAATCAATTTATTATAATCACCCTTAACAAACATAAAAATTACAAAGAGTGGGCAAAAAACACAACGCTGGTAATACTAAATTTACCTTTCATACAAAATAACACGCAATGGCGGAAACGTCAAATTTAGTTCCAAGTTTGGCTACTGCCACCTTATGTGGCGGGTACTCTACCTAGTTCAAAACATTTGAAAAAATATGACAAAAAGGTTTTCTTAGAGTACCCGCCACATACGGTGGCAGTAGCCAAACTTGGAACTAAATTTGACGTTTCCGCCATTGCGTGTTATTTTGTATGAAAGGTAAATTTAGTATTACCAGCGTTGTGTTTTTTGCCCACTCTTTGTAATTTTTATGTTTGTTAAGGGTGATTATAATAAATTGATTTCCGGAGTTTCTTGTTAGTTCTTCTCCAAGCTAGGGTCTCCGCTGATCTAACCTCGGTAAAAAATATGTAAAGACAATGCTCAGTGCCATGTTTGAAATAATAGTTTTAAGAGATTCGCGATTTATACTCATGATATAAGATATAAGGGTGTGTATAAGATTGATTGCAGCTGTGGGAAATCCTACGTCGAACAGACTAAACGGTCTATTGCGGACAGAGTGAAGGAACACATAATATATGTAATATATAATAAGAAGGATAAGTCCCGTTAATTATTAATCATGTTTGAAATAGTTTAATAAACATATTTTGACTTTGATATATTAATTTGTTTTATTTGAGTTTATAGCTCTGCAACCAAAGATCGTTACAAATGAAACCTATAATGTTTCGAGCCGTATGGCACAGTGAGTGCTAGTTTTGGCGTGTTTACTGGTAACACTGAATTACGCGACTGTGGCGACGCCTCCAACTGCCACCGTATGTGGCGCGATCTCTATGATTGTCAATAAAAAATATCATGTCAATGTATTACTCCAACGTCAATGTTACTTAGAGATCCCGCCACATAAGGTGGCAGTAGCCAAACTTGGAACTAAATTTGACGTTACCGCCATTGCGTGTTATTTTGTATGAAAGGTAAATTTAGTATTACCAGCGTTGTGTTTTTTGCCCACTCTTTGTAATTTTTATGTTTGTTAAGGGTGATTATAATAAATTGATTTCCGGAGTTTCTTGTTAGTTCTTCTCCAAGCTAGGGTCTCCGCTGATCTAACCTCGGTAAAAAATATGTAAAGACAATGCTCAGTGCCATGTTTGAAATAATAGTTTTAAGAGATTTGCGATTTATACTCATGATATAAGATATAAGGGTGTGTATAAGATTGATTGCAGCTGTGGGAAATCCTACGTCGAACACACTAAACGGTCTATTGCGGACAGAGTGAAGGAACACATAATATATGTAATATATAATAAGAAGGATAAGTCCCGTTAATTATTAATCATGTTTGAAATAGTTTAATAAACATATTTTGACTTTGATATATTAATTTGTTTTATTTGAGTTTATAGCTCTGCAACCAAAGACCGTTACAAATGAAACCTATAATGTATCGAGCCGTATGGCACAGTGAGTGCTAGTTTTGGCGTGTTTACTGGTAACACTGAATTACGCGACTGTGGCGACGCCTCCAACTGCCACCTTATGTGGCGGGATCTCTACTGCACTTTTTGACAAAAATCGGCTCCAGACGTCATAAATTAAGATAAAACATTTTTTGATAAAACATATGGAAGTGCGATGGACGGCCGTACGGTACATAAAGGTCAGCCTAACAAGATAAATAATAAGACAGATAATAAGTTTAATGGGGCACGCAAGACGTATAAAAAGCAAAGAAGTGACATTCTGAGAACGGGTGACTTTAGAAGTACTTTTTAACCTAATATGCGTGTGGATGTTAGTGAATCAAAATGGGTCTATTAAGTTCAATGAAAATAAGAATCCGTTATCTCTTCTTAATCCTTTGTGAGAAGTTGAGTTCTGATCTGTATGAATATGTAATCTCTTAGAATGTAGCTATCATCAACTGTGTTTTTAATTTTTTCATCTTATTTTCTCTTAATACTACCCATAGGTATTGTCAATATGAGTGCCGTAAGTTGCATTTATATTTCAGCATAATATTTTCCAGATACCACTCTAGAGCTAGCGATTAAGATAGTCGGTAATCGTTTAATGCATGAAGCAATTACAAAACTATGTATTTGGTACGTGATTCAATGAGTAAATAATCAGCAGCAGCATGCGGCGCAAACGGTCGTTGGTGGAATATTCAAATGATGAAATTGATATAAAATTCTACTAATTTTGTAACCATGGTAGCAATGATACGTCAGTTATTTTTATTCCAACGTCAGTTATTAACCATTTTATCAATAATCAATCAGCTGTTTATTTATGATTGTTCAGTGCACACGAGTAATTCTAAATTTCATGAACAGAATACAAAATGTCTCGAGATAAAAGTGTTTGGTTTGCGGAGGAAATTCTCCTAGATGCGAAATTGATAAACTTCCAACTGGAATCTGGAGAATGGGACGCGGTGGAAGAAATGCTAAAAGCCGAGGCGCAACTTTCTCGTGATGCTGAAACTGGTAGACTAAGGCCGTAAGTTTCTCTTTATTACTTTATTTGTGCAATTAGTCTGGATTTCCTCTATTTACCATGTATGTTAAATAATTACTTCTCAAATATATCACTTATATGTAATTGTAGGTTATATTTTTGTTAAAAATTTTTACTTTAATTTTATTTCAGGAAAAAAGCCTCTGAATACACTTTAAGACTCATCGCTGAGGTTCTACACATAATGAGGTTGGATATTGAACAAGCTACGTACAACAGAAGCACATTAGCGGTCGCCGAACAGTGTCTGAGATTAGTAAGGTCTTGCGCCGCAGCTGGTACCAAAATGCAAACGTACATATCCAAAGAACTATCCATTTTGGACTCAATGATAACTTTAGCCACTGAATACCAGCATCCGAGCATAGATTTCAATGATGAAGTGCAGAAAAAGTATGAATCTTGTATGACAGTGCTGATTCAAACCCTTGGCAACTTAGTTGTGAATAATCCATATAACCAGATTATAGTGTGGACGAAATTCGATGCTACGATACTTAATAGCTTAATTAATCCAAACGAGAAGATTGCCTCCGCAGCTGCCATGATTATATACAACATACTCTTAGGACAACCTCACGTTTTACCTGATGATGTATCTCTATTAAATTCCCTAAGTTACATGTATGGTAATGGCAACACTGAGTATCCACATCTCATTATAGAATACCTAATAGGCGTTGAAAATACATATTTAGAGAGGGTTTACTCGAAATTGGAACCTGAATGCAGGATGTTAGTGTTGAATTTAGCTTACAACATCCTCATGTCAAATGAATCACAAGATGTGAACGTTTCAGTCAATTTCATGAAGTTCATGGCACATGAGTTCAAGATGAAGTCTGACTGTATTTTGAAAACGGTTGATAAGTACGTAAATGGGGTGGAGCCGCAAGAGATAGTGTTTCTACTGGAAATTATTGCTACAGCGTCCAGTATGGATGCCTATATGGACTGCTTGCAAAGTGACACTTCATTGTTTATTAATTGTGCATGTGAGTATCTGAGCAATAATAAAATTATACAACACACTCATTCTGTCAAATTTGGAATAAAAAACATCCTGAAAGAAGACATTATGATCACTAACTGTGTGGCATAGACAGACATTTCAATACCCATTTCCAAAACTGTGGAGTTTAGTGGTTTTGTGGATTGTTAGATGCATAGTATAAATTTAAAGAACATAGAGATACCAATTATTTACCTATGTATATGCTCAATAAGTCTCAGTGCCTAATATGATGATAAGATTCTTTTCCCTGAGATTTAGAACTACAGATTAATCTATATGTGTACAATATGGACATGTTGAATAAAATAATGCTATAATTAGTTATATAACATTTAAATAACAATGTCTATTTCAGTTCTACTTCGCGCAATACACAAGTTGGGTAAAGAAAGGAATAACTTCTTTTCGTCTCTGAATAAACTCTACGAATCTACCGGCAGGAAACTTGTGAATGACGAAGTTAATGTCAGAGATATGCCACTGGAAAGTGAGTATCTTTACCAATTTATACAGGTTTAAATACCTTGTCTTATAGATACATACTCACCTCTATAACTGTGTTAGAGTTCGCAATACCATAATTATAAAAAACTTTTATTCATTTCGTAAATACTCGCAATACTCATACATTTGATGTATTAAAAAGACATAAGGATGCAAAAAATTCTTAAAATTCTAATTACATTTTAACTGTAAGAGACAAATAGGTAATAAAATTTGTAAATATATTGTAAATAAAAAAATAAATTTGGGTATAAAGGAGAAACCATTTAGCCAATTTCAAAAATTACTTCATTTAAAGCATGTAATCTCCACTTATAATATACCAGTAAGGAGGTCATAGGATGCAAACTATTTACTTAAGGCAGGACTTAAACAAAACAAACACTTACATAAACTCACATCCTTCATATCATTTCGGAGGTTTGGGTGACAATCTCTGCAATTGCAATTCCATGACCACATCAAACCCACGAGTGGACCCTTAGTTGGTACTCATTGTGACAGGTGGTAAGCCGTGTCGCCATTTACTAGCACTGAATATTTCTTACATTTTACAAGCACTGACTATTAATATTAAGTAATGGTTAAACAAATGTTTTACATCATTCCAGATCCACTAATGAAGAACGATTCAGCAGACAACATGTTATCGTGCAACGAAACGATGTCCGAATGCACCGAATCGGAAAGCAGCGAACAATACTACGAATGCAACGACAACCTCAACGTTACCGAACGGAGCGAAACGTTTATCGAAAGTATCCCTAAGATGGACACCACAAAACTGTTGCCGGAAATACCTGAAGCCAATTCCAACGTTCAAATCGATAATAACCTTACCAGGGTAGCGTTTAGACGAAGTGCCTCAGTACCTAAAGGTGACGACAGATTGAAGCAGCCAATGAGACGGATCAGCTTAGAACACAAGATCGATATAGGTGATGACACTGAACCCCCCCTAATTTTGGACTCCACTTCACCCAGTGCCAGTATGAATACGATAGCCGAGCTCATTCCAGTAGCTTTACAGTCTAACGTTCACCCCAGTGCACCGGAATCTCAGGATAATTCTCCCAATGATCCACCAACGGAGATTCACCTATCCGAGCCTAGAAACAACCAAAAAAACTCTCCAAGTGAAATATCACCGCCATTAGCCGACGCGCAAGGTGTAGAATCACCGAAACAGTCCCCTGAAACACCGAAAGAGGTTAAGAAAAGTCAGAATCTGTCAACGGACTTTGATCTGTCAGAACAGCTGCAGAAGATTCTGGGGATTTCCGAGAAGACCAGGGTGGATGCGGAGAAGAAGGATCATCCGAAAGAGGTCAAGATAGCCGATGATGCGATCAAGGTGCCTGCGGTCAAGATTGACTCGCCAGAGAGTCATAAGACTAGGTGAGAAAAAATATTTTTAAGTCACAGATAATAAAATACTACAGTAAGTAAGTAAGTTTAAGTTATAAATGATTTTGTTATATATGAAGATTGTTATATAAAATAAAAATATAGATTACGACAAAAAAGACAAACGCGTTCACGACCATTAACCCATGCGGGGTAGTCAGAGGTTCATATATCCATCTTCGCAATCGTTGAGGTAGTAATTCTATGGTTACATTAGTACTCAATGTGACAAGTTGCAAGCCATGTGGCCATTTACAAGCACTAACTATTACCTGTTCGGGCACCAGGTAGATATCCTCACGATGTTTTCCCTCACCGTAGTATTCGACGCATTTCGTAAATGTACATAGAAATAAAAATATGTACAGTTTTTATTAGCTTCATGCCTCTAATGTTAGTGAAACTTGTAAGGAACTCATGACCTTTCGTCCCGTCTGTGGTAGACAGAACCACAAATAAGACATCTTATTATTCTGTTTCCCCTCAAATATTAATAGTGAAGTTTATTTCAGTATGGTTTGGCATTGTAATTCATACACATTGTTCACTACAGTATGTCTTTATGTTCAAAAAATTATTTAGAACAATAGTCTATATAAACCTAACTTACATATCTTATGTTAGTATGTTCTAGTTATTATTATCTATTAAATAACAAATCAACTCAACAAAATACAACCAGCATTCCATATTAAACATATTGATTCTAAAATGTAACTTAAAATAATTACAAAGGGATTAAAGGAATTTGCTAACAATATTTTTACTATTTTTAATTATTTCTTATCAATTAATGTCTCTTTAACATATTAATCATCTCCATAACAGGATAGGTGCAATAGACCCTAACACAGAGAAGCATTTGTACACCAGCGTTGAAACGGTAGAACGCCACGTGGCTTTTGGGTTCAAGGCGGCCCTCGTCAGGACTCTAGCTAACCTCTGCTGGAAGAATCAGGAGAATAAGAGACATGTGAGTGGGCCTTTACATATTGGTACACAAGTACAAGTTTAGTTTAGTTTATTGGGCTCCGTGATTTCCGCAATTAGTCCCCACTGGGACCATTTTGCGTGATGTCGCTGACTATTCCAGTCTATATACACAAGTACACGCTGAAGACCCTTAAAAGAAATGCTAACTAGGTGCAATTCTTCTCGACTTGTCGTAGTAGGGAATTGAATTCATTGGGCGATGGTCTAGCAAGTTGTGATGTTCCATTATGACCTTGCAACCCCAATATTTGTGCTAAAAGTGATTAAAGAACGTGAATGTATATGTATAAGCTTAAGACTAATTGGTGTGGACAGAACCTTGGTGATATAATATTTCATTAGTCATTTTAGTATTAGTAGCGGGTTAAACAATATGTCTTGAACATTGATTGACAAACCCTGAGGCACAGATAATATAATACTACAGCCTGAGGGTCATAATACCAACCTTTATAACTTTAGCTCTAATTTGATATATGTATAAACACATATGTACACTTTTCAATGCATTTGTTGGTGGACAGAATCGCTGAGATGATATTTTAGTAGATTGTATATGTATGAGGGTGATGTTTGACCAGTAATTTTTCTTTTCAGATAAGGGAACTGGAGGTGATACCTGTCTTGTTAGATTGTTGCAACATTGATGCCAGAAATCCATGTATCCTTTTCATAAATATCATACGGGGTAGTCAGATATTTGACAGATAAAAAATCCTGGATAGTATATAGTTAGTATTACTAAAAATGGTGATAGATAACAACTTGACTATCTGGTGGAATATAGACAAATGCCTGCACTAGTAAAACAATGTAACGTAAGTTTTCAACCACAATTATAAAGTAAACAGTCTAGGAAAGAATATTTATCTAATACATATATTTGATGTCCCAACGCGATAGACAGACACTATTGATCACCACCTAATACGAACCTGACATATCTCTCTTGCTTCATTCACACCCATTAACCTTCTCATACATGCTCTTCTGTTTTTCACGCTGCGTACACCCGCCTTGAGAAGAATGTTTCCAATATGATCTGTAAAGTTCTATGTGGCCTACCCCGTCCAATTCTACCTTCCACTTTGGTTTTATAATTTATCTATTAATATATGTATTTGAGAATAAAATTATTTCCTTAATTAAACATCACAGTGATTATGCAATGGGTGATATTTGCTGTAAGGAATTTGTGTGAAAACTGCCCTGAGAATCAGGTAATACTCATGTTCTTATTATATCTTTTGGGATGGACTGAACCACGGTGACATAACATCTCTTCAATCACGTTTAGAATAGCCACAAGTTAAGATTATAAGATTTATAAAAGAAAATGAACTAGCTGCCGTTCTTCCCGGTAAATTGTAGAAGGCGACTAAGGGTCTACAGGTAAATGCAATCTATTGGACGTTATGCTAGCTACCTGCCACCATTGTTCCATATTACATTACAACCCCAATATTAATGCTGAAAAGTTAGTTAACTTACTAGCTATTATATATCCGAGGTTCCATCCACCCCGAAAGGTATTCAAGACTTGAATGTAGTGTGTATATATAATATAAACACATACAATTTATAGTATTTCATATAGATATACTAGCGATCTGCTCCAGCTTCGCACGGGTATAAAATATATAGCCTACTCCACTATTTAATGGATGTTATTATACATATAAACCTTCCTCTTGAATCACTCTATCTATTAAAAAAACCGCATCAAAATCCGTTGCGTAGTTTCAAAGATTTATGCATACAAAGGGACATAGTGATAGAAAAAGCGACTTTGTTTTATACTATGTAGTGAAAACGCGATTTGTTCTTACAGGAGGTGATTTCGAAGCTGACCCTCAAAGGGCCGGTTGACAATGAAGTGCTAAAGGACATGGGTTTAGACCTGCACGTTGACGCTCAAGGGAACACCCTCAAATTAGTACCCATGTCTAAAGTGTAAAAATTACTGTGAAATATGTTTATATAAGGGTAATAAATTTTGTATAAAAGTGTTGCTATTTTTATTTAACTGAATTTTTGTTCTTTTTCTAATCTGGGTCGTACAAAGAATGCTAACTAGCTGACGTTAACCGACGCGACTAAGGGGCTAGGCGTAAATTAATAAATTATAATATTGTCACCAAAGTTTCATAATGATATCGCAAAGCCAATTTTGATGCTAAAAAGTGACCTAGAGATGTTATATCTCTTATGTAATTTTTATTTCCTCTGCACTAGGGATACTATTTGTGACTAGTATGTGTACTGTGGTAACGGGCGTGAGGTGTAGGTATATGGAATCTTATTTTGCATGAGTCACTATTCAGAATATAACCCAACTATGATTAGTTGCTCAAGTCACAATAATTTTGGAAGAAGGTTTATCTTCATTTGAATTATGTATATTACCTCCCTTACTATTTCTAGGGATATATGGAGTCGTGGGACAAAACATCTCCTTAGTCAACTTTGTCGTTAATATTGTGGGATGATAACCAATTGTCTAAAAGATTTAGTTGCCCTAGCCTCTTAGTCACTTTCTAAGTTCGCTGAAAAGAAAAGCAGTTAGTTAGAATTTTTTATGCGTCCTAGAATAGTAAAGACCACTAGGGGGTCTAAAACGGCCAATTAAGAAGAATCATAATAGGATCCTTCGATAATTCAGATTTTGAATCGTAAAATGGTCGCACAGGAGCTATTTAACAAGCAATATAGAAAAAGACTAAATCGATTATAAATTTATCGTAATGTCAAATATGGAACAATTTTACTATTAATAAATTAATATTACATAAGGGAATCGAAGTTAGATATCTCTTTTGTACATGTAAAATCCAGTAAGTTCCTCAAAAAGGTGCATAAAAGAAACCATGATAAAAAACTTAGCAATCGTTACATTATTACAATCTGTTTTTATTTCGAATAATTAGGGGCAATTTGATGGGTGAAAATCTGTAATTCATTTTACTTTATATAGAACAGTTAACTGTAAAAATAACTATATTTATGATCGACTTATTTTTTGTGTTGTATAGGCTATTTGACTGATTTTGAAATATTGTTTCAAATTATTCGTTGGTATATGATTAATACACCACATGTATATTTCTGCATATTTTGCAGTATTTTCCGTAAAATATTGAGTTAAAATTTAAATTACATTATTCGCGCTAAAAACGCTGTTTCTGTAATGGCGGACGCCATATGATCTGCGTGACGTCACAGGCAAGTAAACAGTAATAGAAAACTGCAAATTTTTAGATGAATTGAAACAGGGCACTATCATTCTAGCTGACAGAGGCTTTAAACACGTTTAAATATAGTACAAGAAACGATGGGAATACGATAAAATCACACTAAGTGCATAACAATAAACAATGTTTACTTGCTTGTGACGTCACGCGAGTCGTAGCAAATCACAGAGCGTTCTCGTGAAGGAAGAAATTCAAAAAAAGATATGAATTTATTATGTTAATAAATATTTTCGGATAAAATAGAGCTAGAGTACCCGCCACATAAGGTGGCAGTTGGAGGCGTCGCCACAGTCGCGTAATCCAGTGTTGCCAGTAAACACGCCAAAACTAGCACTCACTGTGCCATACGGCTCGATACATTATATTGAGGTTTCATTTGTAACGATCTTTGGTTGCAGAGCTATAAACTCAAATAAAACAAATTAATATACCAAAGTCAAAAGTCAAAATATTTTTATTCAAAATAGGCCCTATCATAAGCTCTCTTTGAAAGTTATTTTATGATCTAAGTACAAATTAAAAAAACTATATATTGACAAAAGGAATATATATGAGTGAAGTGGAAGGGCGGTTACGTAGGGGCCGGCCTAATAAGACATATATGTAACAGTCAGATAGACGCTATATTGAAAAAAGGTGACGTTAGGAGTACCTATAACCACCGAGAGTGTATTAGAGAATGTATGAATGTCAATGAAGCGAAAGTGGTCTGTCAGGATCGGGACAAATGGGGATCCGTGATCTCTGCCTACCCCTCTACAGGGAATCAGGCGTGATGTGTATGTATGTATGTAAAAAAACTATTTCAAACATGGCACTGAGCATTGTCTTTACATATTTTTACCGAGGTTAGTTCACCAACCATTTCGGCTGCTCAAGATGCCACGTCATGAAGACCACGACCGCTCTGATAAGAGCGTAACGATTGAGAAGAAGAAGTTCAGCGGAGACCCTTGGAGAAGAACTAACAAGAAACTCCAGAAATCAATTTATTATAATCACCCTTAACAAACATAAAAATTACAAAGAGTGGGCAAAAAACACAACGCTGGTAATACTAAATTTACCTTTCATACAAAATAACACGCAATGGCGGAAACGTCAAATTTAGTTCCAAGTTTGGCTACTGCCACCTTATGTGGCGGGTACTCTAAATATGGTTTTTTATATTATTACCTAATAGGATGACCACATTTAGTAACATATTTTTAATAGTGTCAAATATATAGCCTATTATGACTTCTATAATATCTAATAGTCACTTTATACTTGTGACAATTTATTGACAGAAGATTTTGACTGACATACCACACATTGAAAGGGAAGTGTTTCGGTCGGTCTTTTTCTTTCAGCCTCTGTTGCAATCATGGCGGTGACAAGTATTTCCAAAAAGCGAAAAGTACGTGAAATTCTGATAATAATATAGTGAAATATCTGTGCAATTTTGTAAATTTATTGTTATTCTAAGTGATTCAAGCCCAGAATTCCCCTGAAAGTTCCTAGTTCATGTGATAATATTGGATTTGTTTGGGTGGTCATCTTTCCTATAGACTACATTTTCTGTTTGATGTCCATATATCTTTGCTCCACGTTATAATTAACATTGTTTCAAGCTTAATATCCTTTAATATCTACATCTTGTTCTCCATTGTTGTTAAATAATTGTGCAATTTAAAATTCGTGTTGTGATAACCTCAAAACAAATTTCAGTTCGTCGGAGATGGAGTGTTCAAGGCGGAACTCAACGAGTTCCTCACCCGAGAGCTGGCTGAAGATGGCTACTCGGGCTTGGAAGTGCGTGTCACCCCAACCCGATTGGACATCATAATTTTGGCTACCAGAACCCAGAGCGTGTTGGGTGAGAAGGGCCGCAGAATCCGTGAACTTACTTCTGTAGTTCGCAAGAGGTTCAACATTCCTGAGCAGTCTATTGACCTGTACGCTGAGAAGGTAGCCACCAGGGGTCTATGCGCCATCGCCCAGGCTGAATCTCTCAGATACAAACTTATTGGAGGTTAGTGTTTTGTTTACATGTTTTAATTTTCAAAATATTCTGCTTTTCTGTCTAGATATGTGTCATTCTCACAATATACTGCTCACTAGTCTATTTTAGAATTAAGTATTTCTAAAACAAATTGTTTTGATAACGTATTTATGTGTACTTGGTACACATGTGTTTATATTGGAGAACAAATATGATTAGTCCTTAATTATTGTAACTGCTACAACATTTATTACTGTTTACCATCGTTTTCCTAATTATAATTCCTTATTCAAACACAAACCTATCATTTAAGTTTAGAAACTATAATAATAAATCTCATTTATAATATAAGTCACATTATGACTATCATGTGTGAAGTATTCTTATAAATTTTACTTTCGCTTTCTAGGCCTTGCTGTTCGTCGTGCCTGCTATGGTGTGCTCAGGTTCATCATGGAATCCGGAGCCAAGGGTTGCGAGGTAGTGGTTTCTGGCAAACTGCGTGGACAGAGAGCCAAGTCCATGAAGTTCGTTGACGGACTCATGATCCACTCTGGAGACCCCTGCAACGACTATGTTAACACTGCTACTCGTCACGTACTGTTGAGACAGGGTGTGCTTGGAATCAAGGTTGGTGCTCGTGTTTCTCTTTTGTTTGTAGTTTGAGTTATTTGTTGGTGTAATATACAAAGATATTAGACAATTGTTTTGTACCAATCTTTATTGAAGGTAAAAACATTTTATATATTTACTGCATTAACTAGAAACTTAAAGAAAAATCTATTTTATTTCTAATAATTAGATATTATCAATAGCATTATGTTAATATAGCTTATTTGGAGAAACTCACTTTTAAGTAAGATGATTAGGATGTGAATGTAGTTAATGATCATTTTCTATACACTATTTAAATGTATATTGACCTAGCTATCAATGAATTATATACTCGTTACAAAGTTTTAACAAATTAGCCTAGGCTAACACGCCACACTTGGACCTTGCGGCAACTAGAGTCCAAAAGGATAGATGCTTTGGAGATGTGGTGCTGGAGGAGAATGCTCGGAGTGTCATGAACTGAATTCCGCACTAACGCTTCAATCCTTGAAGAGCTAGGCATCCAGCAGCGTTTATCTGCATTGGTCCGTGGGCGCATTTTAAGCTTCTTTGGCCACATCAGTCGACGCGGGAATTGCTCCATTGAACGCCTCGTTGTGCAAGGAAAGGTGGAGGGAACAAGACCTCGTGGTAGGTCGTCGATGCGGTGGACAGACCAGATCAAGGCTGCCGTTTGTGCCCCGGTACACGAATGCACCCGCATGACGGCCAACAGGCAGAGGTGGCGGGAGGTTGTGCGGCGAACCATGTCGGCTGCTCAAGATGCCACGTCATGAAGACCACGACCGCTCTGATAAGAGCGTAACGATTGAGAAAAACACGCCATTAGTTATATATTTCCCATAATGATAGGAGATTCCACAGATTCAGGGATTGCAACACCTCTGCATGTTGTGATCTATTATCTGGTGGTAGATTGTCACTGTGCATTTGTTGGAGGGTTCACCAGTGTGGGCTCTTATTACGGTGTGCACAGGACACTGATATACCTTAACATAATTATACTATCTCAAATTTAACACTTGAAAGGTGAATAGAGCAAAACATTCCCAAGAATATGATTGTGTTACGTTGTACTGACAAAACTAGTGTTAAAAAATATATATAAAATTATAAAATAATTACTAATTAGTGTTATAAAAGTAGGATCTTGTTACCTTTTGTTACATGCCAACTGAAATGTAGCCAGTTGCATTCTATTCAAATTGTAGACCTATCACTAGTGTTGTAAAGAACTCGAGTCTTTTAGTCTTATTCGATAGACTCGACTCAATTTTCTAAGACTCAGTGAACTAACTGAACTCGGAGTCTTGAGTCGAGCCGAGTCTGAGTCCTATCATGAAGACTCGAGCGCCATTATTGAACTCGAAACCTTAAATAGAACTCGAGTGACTCGAGTCTTATAAAGAGCTTGAGTCTTAAAAGAGCTCGAGTCTTAAAAGAGCTCGAGTCTTCTTCAAACTAGTCTTCGAAATGCTGACAGTGATTTATTTAGAATAAATGTCTATACTTATATAATAAAGCTGAAGAGTTTATTTGTTTGGTAGAACGCGCTAATCTCAGGAATTTGCATAATTATTGGCTGCTTTAAAAAGAAGGACTCAAAGCGGAAAAGAACTCGAGCGCGACTCGGCGCGTAAAAAGGACTCGAGCGCTAAAGAAGACTCGAGTCTCGAGTCTCGCGTTCAAGAGCTCATATAGACTCGAGTTCTTTATTCTTAAGAGTCTTATTGTTATGAGTCGAGTCGTGTAATGCAAAGTCGAGCTCTAAATTTAGGACTCAAAGACTCGAGTTCTTTACAACACTACCTATCACTCTTATAGAGATTATTGGACTATATTAATAGCTTTGATATGCATAGACAACTAACAGTTACATTAAATGCTCATATTTGATAATTATTACTAATATGTAATTCATCTTTGTCAACAGGTAAAGATTATGTTGCCTTGGGACCAGGCCGGCAAGAATGGCCCCAAGAAGCCGCAGCCAGACTTGGTGATGGTGACGGAGCCCAAGGATGAGCCTCTGCCCACAGAGCCCAGCAGTGACGTCAGGAACCCTGTGCCCATCCCAGTGGCGCAGCCCCCTGTCGTCCCAGCGCAGGCCTAGTTAAGCTTACAATAAAACAAGCGAAAATCTAATTGGGTTGTTTTATTTGTAGTTCAAAAAAGCATAATACAGTGTAACTTTTGATGGAAATAGAATGATTCTGAATTTACTTTCTTTAGGTTTTATATTTTGTTTGATACAGGGTAAATTCATTGAATCTTTACCTAATTGCAGATGTATGCCTAGTGACAAACAACACCCTTTTAGCATTTTCATAATTACCCAAATGGCATTGCAAATATGCCATAGTAATAGTGAACATTTTTTCACTATTGTTTGGAAGCACTTAGTGTTGACTCAATTAGTGAAGTTATTAATTTGAATAGGTATCGGGGATGTCTACATACCACTTCGTAAGTAAAAGGGTGTGATATGTATGTATGAGTATGTTGTGTACATCTCTAACATACTGATGACTTAGCAAAAAATTAAACTAAAGTAGTATATACAATAAATCTTTATTGGAAAAGACATACACCACCCAAACACCAAGTGTCTTAAAATATGTGAACTCAGTTACATTATTCGACAAACGAAAGTAATACATCTGCTAATGACTAACTTGGATACAAACCAAAGTAACTTACAAAATACTGGAATGAATAAACATAGGTAAGTATATACAAATGCAATACAATTCATTGCCAGAATGAAGTTATGTGAGGGATATAATAAGAATATTTCGATGAATTAATAGCATATTATAGATACAACTCATTATCAAGAAAAATAATATGTTGGACGTCATAATAACACTATTTTGTACCTTCAAAGAAAATTGATAACCAGTTATATTCATTAACGTAAGTACTGGTATTGGTTTTCTGAAAATTACAGGATACATTAAAACTTTTCGCATTATTCGTTATATATTTTGATACACTTGGATTTTTTAACATTAATACACAAATCAATACAATAATGTTAAGGATTATCTTATCTAACATGTATATTGTATACTCTTTAAGTATATTGTTTATGTTATACTGAAAAAAGTAGTTTTAAGAAATTTTCGTTCATCAATTTAATAGTCATTGTTTTGTACAAACTTAAAAAATCAATAATATATTATAAGGGCAATAGATCAATATGTATTTAGATTTATGAAATAAAATTAAACAGACCAGTTAACATTTAATTTATTGAGCAAATTCTGTTGATATATTAAATCAGTATGGAGTTCTTATTAAATCAAATAACAAATTATTAGAAATTTTAAATAGACACAAGTAAAAAAGCCTTATTTAATTACCACAAACCATTTATTATATAAATTAAACCATTAAGCAACAATTACTATTAATACTTTATTCCATGCGCCATTTTGATCAAACAGTCACCAAGTTTAACATGGTATCACAAAAAGTTGCCAAGGACAAAACTAAAGTGCAACTCACACTGGCCGTTGCAGATAAAATTATTGATTAAAAAAAACTTCATTGTTGAAATGTGAACATATTACTTAAGGTTCTTAAAAATAGCTGCTTATAAAAAAGTTGTCTTGTTTCCCTTATTTGTACAGTTACCTAAAAAAAAAATTAAAGAAAGAAAATACTTTATTCTTTGCTTCAAATTACATTACACACAAACAATAAACATCAAGAATGAAAAATTTCGATGCAGTGAAAAGGTGCTGCCTCAGTATATGATGCAACAAAAAAAAAAGACTGCATCACTGGTCCTCCGACAAAAACTTAATAAGTACATTAACACTACGTCACTTTTGGAACTACTACCAGAATTCAGTGCATGTACATAGATTCGTATTCATACACTGAGTATTGATAAGAAGATATTTCTTGGATATACGTTGACTAGTAACCTTCACACAAGTGTTAATTGAAATTAGCAAGGCTAGTTCAATTATTATAATAGTGTTCCAAATTACTTACATAGTATAAAACAAAGTCGCTTTCTCTGTACCTATGTCCCTTTGTATGCTTAAATCTTTGAAACTACACAACGGATTTTGATGCGGTTTTTTAATAGATAGAGTAATTCAATAGGAATGTTTATATGTATAATAACATCCATTAAATAGTGGAGTAGGCTATATATTTTATTCCGTGCGAAGCCGGAGCGGGTCGCTAGTATTATTATTATATCTTCAAACAGACATACGACCTAACCTCATTGCTGCGCCTCGACCGGTGGCGCCATCTTGCAGACCACGTCGATGGCCCCATGAATACCTCTGCTCACGATCTGCGGGCAGCTTGGCTTGGACGCGATCTTCTCGGCGAAGACGCGAAGTTCTCGACACGTGTTCCTGGTGTACGGGTTACGACGGGACGCGTAGCGCCACGTCACGAAGTAGTAGTACGTGAACGGGGTCAGCATGCCGCATCTGCCACTGTGTAACCCATAAACCCTTATTTAACCTCTACAGCTACGGTATTCGTATATACATACAATATACGTCCTTTAAACCTTCTTGGCGTGGACATGAAATGAAAATCTTTTTATTCAACACAAGGATCATAAAATCACTTATTGAAAGTAAAAAAAAAAACATTTTTTTTTGCAGATATGTCTCTTAGTCACTTTTTAGGTCACAATGGAACATTGGTGGTGAAGAGACCATCGTTATATTAATTCTATTAAGCTCTAGTCCCTTAGTCGCCTCCTACATGTCGAGAAGAACGGCAGCTAGTTAGTATTCTTTTTACGTCCCACCTAGCAGTGGTAGCTAGCCCATAAGCCAATATATTCCACTCACTTGTACTTTCTCTTATTTACATTTAGAAACAAAAAACAAAGTAGTCCCGTTTCTCTTGTAAAAAGAATTAAAATCGCGAGTCTCCCAAAAATACAAAGTAACATTATTTACGTCTGAGCCGTAACATATACAGTAAAACACTTACAGTAGTGCCAAATACACGACGTATGGGAACAGGACCAATTCAGCGAATGACGCGTAGACGAGAATGTCCCTTGACTTAAACTCCACCAGAGCGATCAACAGCCTGGCCAATGGAATGGAGTTCTGACCTAGAGTCTGAAAAAAATATACATATTCCTTTAATCCTTTTTGGGGTGCACAGAAACTTAGACGTTATAACATTAGCTTGGTTACTTATTAGCATGAATATTAGGGTTGTAATGTTAAATGGACCATTGGTGTCATGTTGCTAGCCAATCGCTCAATAGATTCTATATTTCGTCTCGTTTTGTTACTTAGTATTGAAGTCCCAGAGATCACAAAATATACATTATCCTTGAAAGGTAGGCAGAGGTAATATTTAACATACACACATACACGCCCGTCTCCCTAGAGGTACAGACGGATCCTTGACATACCACTCTCGTTTCATTTTCAACTACACAACTCCTCATACACACTCCGTATTTCTTATGTTATATTTATCTAAGTATACATTCATATTACTGTAGGTACTTACATCAAGTATCGTGAGCGAGTAGGACGCGGCGTGCAGGAAAGCAAACAGAAACACGGGAATCAAAACCACTGAAATACTGTGCTAAGGAATATCATTCATCATGACGATCGGTTTCGAAGGCATGTGCAATTCAAATCCTGCATTTCACTAGATAGATAGCACTTAACGTGATAGGTAGTGAACCGTATCACCGTATACATGCACTGGCTATCACATTTCCTGAGGGATAAGCAGGTTTCCTTACGATGTTTTCCCTCACCGTTAGCTAACTGTAAATGATGTACGTAAACGAAAATCACATTTTTAAATTTCATTGGTACATGCAAGAGCCGGGAATCGAATCTAGCACCTCACATAAATAATCATAAATAATCTTACCCACTTGGCTACAGCCACTACACTAATAATGATGTGTTATAGCTAGTAGCTAGCTAGTCTGTGACATAAAAAGAATGTTAACTAGCTACCGTTCTTCCCAGCATGTTGTAGGAGACGACTAAGGTACTAGGAGACATATTTTTTAGGTTGTTACCACCTAAAAGGAATTAAAGAACATGGATGTATATCAATTTTTGTAACCATTTAAAAAGGATACACAAAGTAGGTGCCGCATTCATGAATATGAGCGAGTAGAAGAGGTAGTGAGCGCTGTCTTCAGTGAAGAGGCGAGCCAGGAATTCTCTTGTAGGCGCTATCTCACGTGCTGGCAACCTCTGGTGAAGGCGTAGAGCGGATATCGCTGCATTTCCAAGTAAAGCTTTGTAGAATGCTGATTCCGCACTGTAAAAGTGTTGTTTATTAATACTTTAGGATTATATATTTGAATGTTTTATGGAATTTTTTCTTGTAATTAGTTGTCAGGGTTTGTGATGGCTTTAATTTTTATGTTAATAATTTTGTCAATAAAAACTTAGCAGATTAACAAAACATGAAAACATATTGATTTCTGGTCAAAACGTTTGAAAAAATTCTATTTTATAGATAGATTTATTAAATTGATAGAACGAAAGGAGGCGTTATCCTTTGGCTATCTCTATCTTATAGAGTAATTTGTCAAATTTTAATGGCATTGACATTTCTATTTTTCTATGGGCGTTTTGAGTTTATATGTAATATGGCTCTGTTTATAAATCATAAACAGAGAGTGTACTTGGGTAGTGATAAATCTGCCAAAATAGTGAAGATATGTTTTGAGCTTGTATGGTATACATATTTCATTAAACCCTAATTGTAACCTACTTAACATAAAACTATCATCATTTATGAGGTAAAATCGATGTCAGCTAATCTAGTAATTGAAAGCTAGTTGCAACCAACATAGCTAATCGATTTTTGTTTATCATTAATGGTGCTTAACAAAAGATTTTTGGTTTAGAAATGATGCTTAATTGATATTGTCAGTCAATATAAGAAACAAACATACACTATTCACTTCGTTGACATCCATACAAATCTGCATAACTAAAAATAATATTTTTATACTTACACTACAGTTATAAGTACTACAAATGTGACCATCAATATTTTGGCCTTAGCACTCACCTAAGGAACAGGGGCAAAATATAGTTGAAGACCAGGAATACAGTGACCAGGCGAATGGCCCACATCGCCACCTCAATCTTGTGGGCGGCCACATGAGCCTTGAACGCCACCATCCCTTTGGGCTGCGGGTGGTCCCCGGAATTATTTGGTTGGTGCGAATCAGACATTGCGCTGAAAATAAAAAGTGTTTATCGTTGATATATTAACTAGATATATATTATAATAATAAAAAGTAGAGATATATGTGTACAAGTTATTTACATACATACATACACATCACGCCTGTTTCCTAGTAAAGGAGTAGGTAGAGATCTTAGTTCCCCATCTGGTTAATTTCTGAAAAGACACTTTCGTTTCATTGACATTCATACCCCACCTCATACTTCTAATGTCACCCTTGCTGTATGACAAAATAAACACTTTCATGTGCCTTGCCTTGCACTGCTATTGCAAATTAGGGATTTAATGGTCAAGTCAAAACTATTAACCAGAAACTCAGTTCTTAATGTGACACATGGTAAAGTGTATCACTAAATAAAAGCGCTTATTATTTATAGGAATTTAATGACTTTTATATACTACTAGCAACCCGCTCCGGCTTCGCACGGGTATAAAATATTATATAGCCTACTCCACTATTTATTGGATGATATTAAACATATAAACCTTCCTCTTGAATCACTTTATCTATTAAAAAAAAACTCATCAAAATCCGATGCGTAGTTTCAAAGATTTAAGCATACACAGGGACATAGGGACAGAGAAAGCAACTTTCTACTATGTATTGTATATTTATACTATGTTGATGATTAATAAGGCCAAGCAATATGTAAGTTTTCTCTCACCACAATTTATGATACAGCACTGTCAGTGATTAAGTCATTCAATATGTACACGAGTGTATTAATACATACATACACATCACACTCATTTCCTTTTTATAGTAGCTTCTCATAGTTGCTATACATTTATTTCTAAGCTAGTTACACAATTTACTTATTTTATAGCATAGTTAAGAGCCAATAAAAAAGTCGTAACATAAGAGTTAATTTTATGCTTTTAAAATATATTACATCATTAAGGTCATTGATACTGCAAGACATTGCAAAGTTACCTTGGATTGAATTTTGAACTTTTTAACTAAATTGTTCATTATTTAACAGCCTACTGATAAGTATGAAACAGCACAGAATTCATCAACACCTAATGGTGCACTTGGTGTAAATGCAATTTTTGGCAAAAATTAGTCAAATATACAGTTTGAATCAATTTTATTTTTTTGCACCATTCTGGTGTTGGTCATAACTATAAACCTCTCTCTCCTGTAAAGTTTGCTAAATGGCGTTTAGGACAAGTGTGCCATAAGGTGTCGGTATACACACAATTATATATTCACACCTCTATGTCCTTAACAGTATAAGCAGAGTGTATTGAACGCCACCTGGAACAATCCTTACAAATCTATATTACTCCACTCTCACCCATTAACCTTCTCATACATCTTCTTCTGTTCTTTACACTACATACACAGAATTCAGTGTTTTAATATAACATAATTTTTTTCATTATTTGTTTCAATATACATGTTGTACAAATCTTTGATCAGACAACATATTTTCAGATCTATATTGTTATGAATGTGTTAAGTAATGTACTTTAAATAAATCTTAAAGGTTGTTTAATACACAATTATATCTAAAACATTTGGTACTGCTCGGAAATTTAAGCTATACTGACACACTTATTTTCAATATGAATCTAGTTCAAATATCTTAACTAGATCAGTTTACACCTCATAACCATGTGAAACTGTTCATGTAAAACCAAAACCAATGAGATAAAGTAAATAATCACATATGTAATTCGTACATTAGACCTACTTGTAATTCTGTCAATATTTACTTATTTACTTAACATGTAACCTTAAGCATTTGTTGGCTGACTTACATGACCTTTGCTTCAGAAAAACTGATTGGATGTAAAAAAATATTCATGTACTTTTTTTACGCATACATCATAATTAACAATGAAACTTGCGTTCAGAAGTTGAAATTATGAATGCAGCATTTTATCAGTGTATCCAGTTATAAGAAAACCAAATAATATAGCAAATGTTATACTTGTGTCTCTTTAGAAGTGAGATCTTTTCATTTCTGAACATTTAGGAAAACCTTTTCCCACTTTGTAATGGAAATCAGTATAATATTTATACATACTAATAGCTGTAATCATATCTTTATTTAGGTGTGATAGTTATTTTGGGCATGATTAATCTAGAATAATCACTTGTTTTTGGTTAAATGTTCCTAAATGCGGACAAAATAACTATAAACAAAAAAAAATATTTGTAATTGGTTTTCTCCACTGTTTCTAATTGTAGCCTGATATTATATAAATAAAACTTAAAACCTTTCATGATAAATGCTCTATCCAACTACACAAAAAGATGTTTTTAATTCAAACCAGTACATTACCACACATTAATAACACACAAAATAACAATTTCCAAAATCATTCAAACAAATGAACTTATTAGCTTTATAATATTACTATATACATATACAAGCTTTTGATACATATTCACATTCATTAAAATAAGAGAACAACAAAGATTACATTCTAATTCAAAAGAAAGTAAAGCACTATACATAGAGAGTAATGACTGTGGGTAAGTAAGTTAATCTAAATATATGAATATTAGAAACACAAGCCTACAATATTTCTGGTAATTAAATACTTGTGTAAGCAAAGATGACTTTAGAAGTGAGTGGGAGAAGCAAACCATTAAATGACTGAACTGCAGAACTTTGTTTAAAGCAATACTTTATATAATTTGCATGAAATGTTGTGCCACTAAATAAAAACTATTTTATATGTACTTACCATACGATTATACACAGATTTACAGAAAAACTACTCACAAGTCATAAGTACTGGTACAAAGATAAGGAAAGATAGCAGATAATAGATAATTTTCTAACCTAAGCAGGAATGAGGTGAAAGCCAATACATTCGTAGAAAATAAAGTATAATGAACGAAAATAATAAGCTTATTCCGTTACTAGTCTAGTGAAAGTAGTTCTCGAAAAAAAGTAATATTTTCAAAGTGGGGCGAGAAAGTACTGATGTTTAACTTCTCATTTTACAAGTATATTAGTATAATTGTTATATTACGAGAAAACTCAAGGTCGTTGCGAGGAAAACCTGTATTCGTTAACAATTAATTAAAGTGGAATGGCTCATAATGACCATTTCGATATGTAATACGGTCTATGAAATTAAGATTATGTACAGAATTTTCGCAATATTACTATTCAAACAAAACAACTCACCTGATTAAAGAACTAAGGTATATTTAAATCAATTTCCAGTGAAAATCCAGATAATTAACAATAAATATTCAGCAATAAATTCATGAACGAAACTACAACACGGAATACATACAACTAAATGGACAGACGGACGACACTTGACACTGACACTTGGTTAATTTGACAGCGTGATACCATGACAAGGGTTTTCGACTATTTTGACGTAATAAATCATTATATGAACAATACACTACTAGCAAAAATGGCTGAAGTCAATATTGCGTTGAGTTGGTTGACTCAACTGGAAATGTATTAAAATGAAAAATTTATTGCACCACGTACTTTAAAAATCATAGATAATGTTGAAAGATCACCCAGAGTTTTACATTTATAAGTTACATGATTTTGCGAAGGGAATCTGTATTCATAATCTGATTTAAACGTCAATTCAGTATTTAATACATGCTAATATGTACCTCCGTATGTTCTTCTATTCTTTCAGGTTTGATAAAACGCATAAGTTTTCTGTCAAGGGTATAATTTTTCGGCTAATTATGTTATAACCTAGTATGTGATGACATTTTAAATGATATTAAAAATTGTAGTAAATTGAATTTAATCTACTACTATATGTGACTATATCATCCTTCTTATCTTGACACTAGTTCCTTTTCTGCTACGGTATACCAGGACTGGTAGAATTCTTATATCTGTGACCAGGATAAGAGCACTATGGCACAGTTACTATGACTGCATATGTTGTATTTATAAGTCTCTAGCTATGCCTGCGACTTTGTCCGAGTGTGATAATTATTTTGGGAATGATTCATCTAGTAATATCACACACACCAAAAAAGTTAATTTTTCTAAATGCGTGCGCAAGAACTATAAATCAAAAAGTGATAATTTCATAGATTTTTTACCACATTTTCCACTGTTACTTGTTTTCTAATGGTTGCAGCGTGATGTTATATAGACAAAACCTTCCTTGATAAATACGCTAATAAACACATAGAGAATATTTCAATTCAAACCACTATTTCCAGATAATAGCGCGTTCAAACAAACAAACTGTTCAATTTTATAATATTAGTATACTGATTGAATTCTCGTAAATAATTAAAAAAATAACGACATTCTCCATAGTTACCAAAACCGACTACACTTTTCCAACTATTTGTGGTGATCAAATGGCATCTGATATAAAGTTATCCAAACAAATGACCAAGGAGGCTGTTAAAGGACGTAAATCCAGTGCATCTAACTCTATGTAAATGCATCTGGTGAGTGAGTGATAACCAAGTTTTTCTTTTTCCTTTTTCATAGGTTCGCTTGGTGTGTCAACCAAAAATCCCTTGCCTATCTTAAAGCACTACCTACAATATATTCCTACATAAATTTCTAATGCTTATATCCCCTTTAATTCTCGTATATCGTACAGAGAAATTTATTTCTGTAGTGTTAAAAAATAATAGCCAGAGACTTTCTTATTTAATATTAATAAATAATTTCATAATATACTCTATATAAGGCATACATCGTTAGATTAATTCGGCATATTATTAAGATTACACGCTTAATTTAGATGATCTCTGTGGCGCGATCGCTTAAACACTCGAACGCTAGTCGTGAAGTCCCGGGTTTGATTCCCAGTAGAGGCAGCGTTAGGAATTACGCTTTTCTACTGCTTCTCGGTCTATTAATACAATTTAATTTAAGGGTTTAACTTAATATCCACTTAATAAGTTGACTAGTAACCTTAAAATAAGTCTTAAATGAACTTACCAAGGGGCTTCATCAATTAGTATAATAGTGTTCTAAATTTTCTTTTATATTACAACTAATTTTGTCCCAACAACATCCCAAATTGACGAAAGGTCCCCTGAATTTATGCAGGAGCATTAGTTTGATCTTTTAATGTTCTGTCACAGGTGATCCCGCTTGAGCATGTACCAATGGAAATGAATTTTAATGAATTTCTATGTACATTTTCGTAATAAATAGACATTTACGAAATGCATCGAATTATACGGTGAGGGAAAACATCGTGAGGAAACCTACCAGTTCGTCGAACAGGTAATAGTCAGTGCTTGTAAATGGCAACATGGCTGACCACCTGTCACATTGAGTACTGACTATCTGGTTAACACGTGGGTTCGAGGTGTCCATAGAATTACTACCTTCGCAATTGCGGAGATGGACACCTGAACCTCTGACTACCCCGCAAGGATTAATGGTCGTGAATGCGTTTGTTTGTTTTTGTCACAGGTGGTGTACGTCACTATAGGACTGCTGTGGTTGTGTCCAACTCCATGTCAGTCCGCGGCAGAGAAAACTCCTGCCGACCGACTGTCACCTGGCTCCCGGGCCTGCCAAGACTGGAAGCTCCCGGACACTATCGTTCCTTCCAAGTACAATGTCTCCATACTCTTTTACTTCCGGGACACGGATCGACGTCGACGTCTTAGCCATGAAGGCTGGGTCGATATCACGGTTGAAGTGAGTTTCTTCTCCTTGGTTTTATCTTAATGTGATCGTCATCATGAGCCAATTGGGGTATGTGAGAATAGTAGGTAGAGTACATTGAACCTGCAGCGACCCGTCTTGTTATATGGAACTTTTAAATAATTAACAAGAACTGATCTTTGGTATAAACATTCTTGGACACTTTTCTGTGACTCACGACTCCATTGCAACAGTTTTGATGTAGCTCCGCCTCCGCAGGTGGAGAAACCAACGGCCCATGTAGTGATGAACTTGGTTGCCCGCAAAGTGATATCTGTGGAGGTGAAGCAAGAGGAGAAGTATATGAAACTAAAATACTACGTGCCATTCATGCTGGTGCGCGCGTGTGAACTCTTGTACATCTTCCCGCGGGCCAAGCTGAAGGCCGGCTCCTACATTGTGACCGTTTATTACATCTCGATGATGAACACTCAAGTGTTGCAGCTTGGGTTGTTGCAGACCAGCGTCAACAATAACGAAAGGTCAATATTCAATTAGATTATACTTAATTACTGTTTACAGCGTTTACATAGGAGCATTAGTGAGATTATTAATGGGTGTAAGAGAAGCAAAGGAGATTTGTCAGTCATTCCAGGTGGCGATCGATAGTCTTTGCCTATCCCCTTAGGGATGAAGAAGCGTGAATATATGTATGTACATATGTAACGGCATTATGAATCCACTATGTTAAAAGCATTGTACACTTCACTAAGGTTTCGCATTATATTTAAATGTAACAAGCATTCCAAGTTTCGGAATAACACTGTCTTTCTACTTTCAGTGTACCAACACAAATACGTACGGTGCGTCAGACAGACCCTTTTGACTCTTTTGTCAAATTGTATACAATTCTCATAACATAACATACATAAGCTTCACGACTTGTGTATACACACTCCCTTTTTTATTATTGCGGGGTAGTTAGAGGCTTGAGTGCCCATCACCGAAATTTCGAAGGCATGTTAGGTATGGGTCAATCGAAGCCCGCGTATCACTAGATAAACAGCACCCAACGTGATAGGTAGCGAATCGTATCGCCATATATAGGCACTGGCTATTACCTATCCCGAGGGTTAGGCAGGTATACAATTCTCATATGCTATTAATCGCTATCTTTCGTATTTAAAACTATAAAGCTAAATCTGCCGTCGCAGCGAGAGTCTCAAAAGTTGTGTCATTGTTTATGTGTTACCGCAGACTCTGCTTCGGTGTGTACAAGCCGGCGCACGCCAGACGCGCATTCCCCTGCTGGGACGAGCCCCGGTTCAAGGCCACCTTCACCTTTAACTACCTCACGCGGTCCTTCGACCTCCTCTCAACATCCAAGAAGAAGAAAACGACCACGTAAGTAGCTTTGTTACTACTTGTAGGAGGTTTACTTCTGCGCCTTAGAACCAAAAATAAAGGTTAAAAAACTAAGTAGTTTAGAGACAACATTGTGTCGTTTATCGGCGTTATTACAATGCAATGGATCAATTATATTATTTTTAAAGTATATAGGCCATTGTATACATTTCTGGACCCAAGAAGAAAATGAAAATGCACAAAAAAATGTAAATTATATTTAAAATAAGTAAGATTTTTTTGAGGTTATTTTGTTATTGGACTGAAAACATGAGATAAATCGATGACATAGATTATTGTAAATAAATATTTTTGAGAAACCTAACGTAAAACTTCAAAACCTCGCAAAAAAATAATGAACGCACATTAATTAAGTAACTATAGGTGTATCAAGAATGCAATTAAATAATTAAAGTATCGATACACGTATGCTATTCGCCGTTCCATCTCGTCTCATGTCGAGTTATTTTTACAGGGTGGGCCTAAGAGAGACATACGTAGTCGAAGAGCCGAAGCCAATGCCTACTTACTTCACAGGCTTCCACTATGGGTACCTGGAGGAGAAAGTCTGTACGGCCCTTTCAAGCAAACCGATTTTCTGCGCGGAGAATATCACGATAGAAACTCTCGGCAGTATACAGGTGAATTTGCAGGTTTAGGTTTCCATTGACGCAATCGCAGAGGTAGTAATTCTATGGTCTCCCCGAACCCACGTGTCGACCAGATAGTCAGTACTCAATGTGACAGGTGGTAAGCCGCGTCGCCATTTGCAGATATCAGAAAAAGTTCATTTCTATTGGTACATGCTCTGAGGTTTCAACATTGTACCCGTGAGTTATTGAACATACCTACATATATCACGCCCGTTTACCTGTAGAGTGTCCTGTCCCGATCCTGACATACCACTTTCGCTTCATGACACCCATACACCTCCTCATACACACTCGGCAGTTATAGGTACTGCTAACATCATCCCTTTTCAATATGGAATATATATGACTGTCTTAAGTTCTATTGGACCGCCCCGCCCCCTACGTAACCTACTTGAGTGTATTTATCATAACTGGATATATCTGATTAAATTGTAGACATTCTTCTCAAAGCGGGTGTACGTAGTTTGAGGAACGGAAGAACAGAATTAAGAAGGTTAATGAGTGTGAGTGAATCAAGATATTTGTCAGGATCGTGCCAGGTGGCGATCGATAGTTTCCACCAATCCTGTTGGGGACGTAGAGGCGTGAATATATGTATGTACCTATGTATTTCTGCAGAAACTATACCAGGGTTCGGCGGACGATCAAGCCAAGATCCTGTCCGCGGCCCAAAAGACGATGGGGAGCCTCGTGCCCGCTGTGGCAGTGGAGAGCGAAGACCTGCACATAGTGTATGTGAGGCACCTGCCCCAGCCTTCGGTGCAGGCCAACTTCGTATTCATGCTCCGGTAACCTAAATCCATTACCTACAGTCATTGCATGGACTTTTTTTACTAGATCGACTGTCATTATATGCCCTTGGGCCGGCCACACAGACCCATTTCATCATCAACTTTCGTCCTCGTTTTACTATGTAACTTTCGTTTGGTGCATTCATTAATTGAATGCCAAAACGAACACGATGGCAACTTTGTCATTTTGTTTCTAACAGTGTTGAAAACATGAGCGTCCAGAACATTTTACTTATGTGACTTATTTAGATATTGTTTTCTAAAATTTTACCCGCGTGTCGAACCAATAATTATACTCGTAAAGTTACGTGAAGCAGTACCTTGTTAAAATAAAGTCATTATATTATTTGAACTATTTTAGTTGTGTAAAGCTTATTATTTGACTCCCAAACTTGAAGAAAGCTTCTGTAATCTTCAAAATTTTTGTTTTTCACGGATTTAGGCATCGACCGATATCCTCCGGACGCGGTAAGCTTATTTCTCAGTACGCGCTATGCTTTCAATAGTCCATAAGGCATGCATCTAGGGCATGCCTCACGCGCTATTGACTCCTCTGACCCATGCTCTTGGTGAATGAAAAAGAGACAGTGTGGACGATCCTTAAGTGTGTTTGCAGACTAAAGTACGCGGGGTCTAAGCTAAAAGAGGAGCTGACGACGCCTGCAAACCGGTTGTTCGGACTCATGGCCACGGCGCACGCCGGCGCTCAGCTGCAGCTAGAGATGGCCCTCACGCCAAACAGCTGGAGTGACGCGTGGCTGTCGATCGCTTTCGCGGGCTACTACGAGCACATCATCATGGAACAGGTTGGTAACTCTGTGATCGGAACGTGTGAGCGGGATATTTTTGTTTTGGTGCTTGTGTTGTAATTTATGTAAGTTCTTGTATGGCCATTGAGTTGGAATAACTTAACCTAATTTTAATTCCTTCTTAACTTGTGTTTCGCTAATGCCAAAGTAGAAAAAAAACTGAGTCGGCATATCAAAAGCCCTTATGTTTGCAGGCCTTCAAGGATTATGAGCTAGAGAAACATTTTCGCGTCGGCTACCTCCATTCGGCGTTGTTCGCGGACTCTCTCTCGATGGCGAACGCGCTGTTCTACGAGGTGCAGGACCCAGACGCCTCTCGCATGCACCTGTACGCCAACTTCTACAAGGGGATCCACTTCGTCCACATGCTGGTGAACATGATTGAGAGGGAGCCCTTCGAGTCGGCGTTCAAAGCCTTCGTCGACGGCTTGTAAGATTATTCTTTTCTTTTTACAAGCATTAAACTACATGACCTCTATAACTATACTTAATGTTCTAATTAATCAATTCACTTTGACTCTATGGCTTCCATAACCCTTCTTTCATCCATTCGCTTCATGTGCCTTAATCACTCAGATTCTTTAGAAGCTTAAGAGTCTTTCTAAAGGAATTTAAGATATGACAAAATAAAAAAAAAATTAAATGCACGTACCTAATAAACAAGCTCAATAGTTTCCAAAAAGTTGAACGTTCAAGACCATTAACCCTTGCGGGGTAGTCAGAGGTTCAGGTTTCCATCCCCGCAATTGTGAAAGTAGTAATTCAATGACCACCTCGAACCTACGTGTTCACAAGTAGTACAAAATTAGAAGCCTATGGAGTAAGGCAGGCCTCGCTTCGCTTGTTCTCGTCCTTTTTGGATGATTGAAAACAGACGGTTGAAATAGCTGCTGGCGGGCAGAGATTTCGGTCTCCGATGGGCAATATTTCGATCGGTGTCCCACAAGGATCATCCTTGGGAAATATATTATTTTTGACATTTATTAATGACTTGACATATTATATTACTGACGGAATTATATTATTATTTGCTGATACCACGGTTGTAGTTTGTGCGAAAACATATGACGACCTAAATGTAAAAATTAATAGAGTACTCGAGCGGCTGCACGATTGGTTCTCGAGCAACGGCTTATTACTTAATGACTCAAAATCATCAGTGATATTGTTCTCGATAAAGGAAATGGCGAGGCCTGCTGCTGTGCGCTGCCCGATACCATTCGCAAGTGAATGTCGCTTTTTAGGCTTCACGTTGGATTCCAATTTGAATTGGAAAAGTCACATCCAATTGCTAAGTGAAAAACTGGGTGGGGCGGCCTATGCGTTGCGTAAACTGAGACCACTGGTGTCGGGTTCAGTGTTAAGGCAAACGTACTTCGCTCATTTCCATTCCATTATGTCATACGGGGTCTTGTTATGGGGTGACTCTGTCGACGTGAATCGCGTCCTTGTGCTGCAGAAGCGGGCCTTACGTATTCTGGATGGAACAGGGCCTCGTGAGACGTGCAGAACTGTGTTCCAGAAGCATCGCGTAATGACGCTTTATTCCGTCTACCTGTATGAGGTGATGGTCCTTGTGCGGAGGAGGCTAGGTTCACTTGGGCTTCGCGTGGGCAGCGAACGGTCGCTTCGTGACGCGGGGCGGCTCGCGGCAGTGGCGCACCGCACGAGGTTCGCGTGCAGGAACCCTAGGGTGGTGGGGCCCAAGTATTACGAGCACCTTCCCACTGAAATTCGTGATATTAGGGATGACGAAACGTTCTGTCACCGACTGAAGAAATTCTTGCTGGAAAGTGCGCTTTACTCTGTAAAAGAGTATATGACGAAAGAGTACTTACTGATGTACTTATCGTATTTTAAATTTGTTATATATTAATAATTTTTATATACATTTACATGTTATTATTATTTTGTGACATTATTATTATTATTTTTGACATTTTCATTTTATTTTATATATGACGATCATTGTAACTTTGGACATGTGTTAATTGTATTTTATTTTTATGTGACATTGTTGCAATGTAATAAATAAATCTAAATCTAATCTAATCTAAATCTAAATCAAGATAGTCGGTACTCATTGTGATAGGTGGTAAGCCATGTCGCCATTTACAAGCACTAACTATTACCGGTTCGGGTACAGTAAGTTTTCCTCACGATGTTTTCTCTTGATATTCGATGCATTTTTATGTATTCTCGTAATTGCATTTTTATGTATTTATAAATGTTTTAATTGATTTTAAGGAAGGGCAAAGCAGCGGCGTCGACCAAGTTTTGCGAAGCGTTGGCAAACACCAAAGCGGAAGTTGACCTTGTCTCGTGGTGCAATGAGTGGGTACACCTGCCGGGTTATCCCGTTGTCACCGCGAACGTTGATTGGGAATCGAAGACTGTCAAAGTCACGCAGGTGACGTCCTATACTAACTTACGTTCATACATACATGTATACGCCAATAGGATACGACCTCTACGACCCCAATAGGATGGGCAGAGACTATCGATCGCCACCTGGGCCCTTACTCCACTAATTCATTATAGCCACAATATTACTTCAGTATCGATACTGTGGCACTTCAGTGGCCGTAATTTGACACTTTTGGCACTCCATTAACAAATTTTAGCCACTGAGGGGCTATCGAACTACTTCTGCGTCTGAAGTACAAAAAAAGCTACTCCACTAACCAAACGTCAGTCAATGTCAGTTCAATATCCTTACATTTCGTACTTCACTATTGACATTTCCATACTTGAGTGGTCACTGAAGTGTCACTGAGGCACCACTGACTCGCAATTGAGGCACAAGTGTAGCTGTCAAAATATTAGCACAGTGCCACTTTTACAGCCGAGACGCAGAAGTAACGCATTAGCGACGCAGTTGAGTGGCTGTTAAAGTTAATTAGTGGAGTAAGGGCCCTGAAACAATTCTGAAATTCTAAAATTTAACCAAGGAGATATATTCGCCTCTCCAAGATTCAGTGAACCCCGATGATAACAGGACGGGACAATTTTAAATATTGTATGTGTTTTAGAAATGCTTGACGTAGACATCTCAATAAAGATAATTGCTTTGGCGCAGGAACGCTTTTACATGATGCCGGAAGACCTCGAGGAGCAAACGCCAGACCAAGTGTGGCCACTCGCGATCAAGGCGCTTACAGACGCGAACCCCAAACCCGATGAAAAGACAACAAGGCTCGTCCTAAAGGAGAATACTGGTCACATCACGCCCCAGTTCACCGATTTTCTTATTTTGAACCCGAATAATGACGGTAAGATTTACGTATATATAGGTAAATTTATTTGACAGACCCTCGGACACAGTCTAGGTCATTTTGGTCTGATTATGGCGTGGAGTAATTAATAAGAGGAGTGGGCCTTACGCAATATTTGTATGGAAACTAGTGTGGCATTACGCGGGGTGAAACGAGGTACGCGTGATGGTGGGGAGATATTACAACCAATCAAAACACGGCATCGGCCAATCAAATTAGGTATCTTCTTTCACACACATTTTTACACTCCGCAGCAATTAAAACACGCCATTTGGACTCCGCACCGCGTAACGGGAACCGCTCCTTACGCCGGGTCCTCTTTATATTTGGTTCGTGGATTATGGCTACGGTGTTTGGCATCTCTTTTATCACTGTTGAAGTCTTCATGACGGCGATATGGAATATGGTAACAAATTGCCAGTCCAACACCCAACGGATTATTTTGACTCCCCGGTCTATTAATCGCATCTCAGTAGAATATTAGAATAAATGCCCCTAGCAAAATAGAAGAAGAAATGTTAAGGTAGTTTTATACACGGAGCGAATGGATGAGATGAGGGTTACGAAAGGAATCTATACTAACGAAATTAATGAAGCACTTAGCAAAGCTTAAGTGACAACGATTCTCTTTTCAGGAATGTACAGAGTGATTTATGACCAGTCGACATATGATAAGTTTGAAAAGCAATTCAATAACGAGAATTACTTCTCACCTTCACTCAGGTCACAGGTGAGACATCAAAGCTGTGTACTTTTGCACCTCATAGATAAATTTCCTCATAGATGTTTAAAAGTAGCCTAGGTTTGCAATACTAGTATCTCCTAGGCTCCTACACTGGGGCCCAAGTCCACTGAAGCTTTTTGCAAAATATCAGTTTAATATCAGATCAGTAATAGCGATTCATTGATTCATTCATTCATTTCATATTCCTCAGAATAGGTAATAGTCAGTGCATATATACGGCGATACGGTTCACTACCTATCACGTTGGATGCTGTCTATCTAGTGATACTTCGAATGACCCGTACCTAACATGCCTTCGAAATTTCGGAAATGGGCATTCAAGCCTCTGACTACCCCCCATAATAAAAAAGGGAGTGTGTATACACAAGTTTTGAAGCGATTGTTTTTTTTAATAGCGTGATTTTGGTAGTGGATTAGCAAGTGTCCTAATAGCAACGGCCCCTGGCTTTCGACAATTAGCGATTCAAAATGACTGCTGTGTTGAACAGCTGTCAATATTACATAGGTTATGTGTCTTACATTTCAAAATTTTGTTGAAAGACCTTAACGAAGATGATCTCTTGATAATATACCAATATCCAAAGTAACATGATCTCGACGACCATTAACAGTTGCGTGGTAGTCAGGGGTTCAGGTGTCCATCTCCACAATTGCCAAAGTAGTATTTCTATGGCCGGCTGGAACCTACGTGTTGGCCAGATAGCCAGTATTTAATGTGACGGTTGGTAAGCCATGTCGCTATTTACAAACACTGACTATTGCCTGTTCGGGGATCAAGTAGGTTTCCTCACGCTGTTTCCCTCACTGTAGTATGCGATGCGAAAATGTACATAGATAATCAGAAATTTATTTTTCCATTGGTACATGCTCCGAAGTTTACCCACTGATACAGAGTCAAGTCCCAAGCAACTGAGCGACGCCGAAGAAGTAGAATCTTGAGTGTAATGTTTCCAACGGCGCGAAAATGTGTTTTTTGAAGTCCTAATTTATAATTTGATGTTAAATAGCATAATTATGATGGATCATGTTTAATATAGAGGTTTAGTGCTGTTAAAATTACTTATGATGCTTCAAGTGTATTTGGATACTTTTGTGCAAAATAATATTCCGAGCGTGCTTTGTGTTGGGTTCCCGCCATTCCAACTGAAGTCATAAATTATCATCCTCATTGTTTCCTTTATATCGTATTGGTTATTCATATTTTTCATCCTCATCTTTTCATTTTCATGGTTATCATTTCATCAACAAAGAAGAAAGAATATTACAAATTATTAAGTATCTTAAAGGCCATTTTAGCCAAGCCATAAAAAAGTTAGTAAAAGTTCTTGTAATAAAAAAAACTAAACCATTTATATGTATATAACAAATATATATAATAATAATAAAAAGCGTTTATTTGCGGCCACAAAAACATACACAATATAAAACGTTTACAATAAAAAACTTACAAACTAAGGGGTGTAACTTGTGCATGTTCCCTACAATATTATTAAACACCCATAAGAACAAACAAACATTTAGTGTCACATGTTGGTGAATTAGACGCTTTAATTTCGGTTTTAGTTCATAGACGACATCTTCGCGTTCATGATGAGCGACCGCATACTGTTTAACGACGGCTTTAAGTACATTCGCAAGTTGGCCCCGAAAGACGAGAAGAACTTCGAAGTTCTTCACCCCCTCCTGATGAATCTCAACCGGCTGGAGCTGATGCTGCACAAGGACTCCAACCTTAAGACCTTCACGGTGAGAACAGACAATTGTTTACTTATATACACATCATGCCTGATTCCCTGTAGAGGGGTAGGCAGAGATCACAGATCCCCTTTTGTCCCGATCCTGACAGAGCACTTTCGCTTCATTTACACGCATAAATCTTTTCATACACACTCTGCGGTTATGGGTACTTCTAACGTTTTTCAATATAGTGCCTATCTAACTATCATATGTCTTATTGACCCGGCCCCTTCGTAAGCGCCCTTCCACTTCACTCTCATATATTTCTTTTGCCAATCTGCTATCATTCACCCGCGTAACATGTCCAAAATATAATCTTACTTCCAACTACATGTACACTTCACCATATATACAGATACATTTACGTCGGTTAATCCCTATCGGGGTGAACGGAACATCGGAGAAATTATATCACCTAAGAATGGGGTTGTGATGTCATGTGGATCATTGGTGACAGGTTGCTAGCCCATCGCCCAATAGATTCCATTTAACCCTAGTACCTTAGGTTAGCAGCGGATATGAGTCAGTAAATGGATATTCGTCCTCCAAGGTGTTATCTACCAGTTACGTTATTAAAGTACAGCCCTGAATATATTTAGTATATCCTTATTGTTTGTCCACCGGTATAAATGTTGATACAAGTTTTTTTTCTTGCAGTCATTGAAAGTGCAATACTTGAGCTTTGAGTTCAAGCCCGATTACTTTGATAAGTACGGAGCAAATTTAACAGTCAGTTTTCAAAAATACTTAATGCTCCGCTCGTGTTGTCAACATGTCCAGGAATGTGTGGATTATGCGATTGATAAGGCGTATGCGACATGGCATGGCATAGGGGCATCCATATATTCGTAAGTAGTTTTTTATATTATGCCTGCGCCGTGCCTCTAACAATTTCGGATCTGGCTAAAGGCAGATTTTCATCGGTCAGATGTGTAGTGACAAAATTATTAATTTAATCTTTTCAACGTATAAACAGTTGTATCATTAATATATTTATCGTCTCAATTTACGTGGAATAGCCCGTATGCGTATTCTTTTAAAATTAACATGTGTAACATAGGTGCTTTAAATCTACTTATCTGCTTCAAACTGAGAGTTAGTGTAACATGTACAGGCAAATAATATTGCCTGTAACGTGGAATACGAATTTTCGTAATCTTGTTTTCCCTTGTAGAAAACTACAAATGATTTGAGAATCTACGCGGATTTTCTCAGGCAAGGATGATGGTGATTTGCTACCACCTATAATCTCATCTCACCTACATGTATGTACATTGTTCTGAAATTTCTGGGTCCCCAGCTAAGTGGCCTAACGCTATGCCAATAGAAATCAATATGTCTGTCAATCGATACAAAATGACAGTCGCGTTCGTCATTCAAGTGTCAATGCGTATGTCAATCACGTACGTTTTAATTTCTTTTGCCTTATAGCACATGACCACTTGGCTAAGGCCCTGTTCCTGTTAAATAACTTGTTCAGATAGAATTGGACTGCTCATTCTTACAGTATGACAGCGGTTGCGCGGGAGGTGTCTTACAAAATGGCGATGATGACGGATTCGAATCAGGTTTTCGACTACCTCTACTACGAGTTTCCCGACAATCAGAAGGATACAGCTGAGGAACAGAATCTGCTGCTGGCTCTCGCCTGTGTAACTAAAGATGATCATATGCAGAAGTAAGGTTGAATTCACTTTTCAAAACTGACATAACATTAATGACATTTAAACCCTTTCGGGGCGACCCGAACCTAGGAGATATGTCGTCGGTCACCTTATGGGGTATGCATATATGGAACCCAGTACAACGGGGATTTACACTATCACATCTGTTCAAACCTTGTTCAATCACTGAATTCCACGCCAGTAGACGGTTAATCTGAACGCTTGTTTTGATGGACGCGTATCTTGCTCGCTCGTCAGTTGACCCGTGACCAAAGCCATTGGAACATGGCCGAAACATCGGTTTACAGAGGTAATACTTTGTTTATAAAATACACGCGATAAGTCCCGTTTTCTTGTAAACGAATAACAATCGCGAGTCTCTGAAGAATATTAGCATAGCATATGCCATGTAAAGGAACCGGAAGTGAACTAAAACGCCGTGTACTGGGACCCCGTGCTATTATGAGACAGTAATGGAATTCAAACGCAGTCCCATTCCCCCCAGTAAGTCCCTGCAGGCAACTCAAAGTTAAAGGGATCATGAAACCGATTAGGCAATAGGCTAGCAACCTGTCCTCAATGTTCTTTATAAATCTTATCACTAATGTTATTATACTAATGCTAAAAGTGAGCAAGAAGTTTTCTCCGAGGTTTGGTCCAACACGAAAGGGATTAAATGAATGTAAAGGTACCTTTTTTATAATCCTAAAGGTTCATGAAGCTGATCCAGCACAAGGACAGGCAGGCGGCTGATCGGCTGATGTACTACATCAATTTCTTCCGATGTAGACCGAACAATGCTGCCAAGGGAATGCGCTATTTGAAAACACACGCCCACCGCTTTATTGAATCGTGAGTCTCTGAACTATAATAATAACATTTTGGACACTATTACACCAATTGATCTCGCCCCTTGGTAATTTTCTTAAAGACTTTTAAGCAAAAACGTAGTACTTAACTCTGCTTCCACCGATAATCAAACCCAGGACCTCACGATTAGCGTTCAGAATGTTAACCGTTCGCGCAACGGAGGCCGTCAATATGTCCTAAACTTAAAGAAACTATCACGATCACTAACCCTTGAGGGTAATAAGAGGCTCGGGTGTCTACGCAATTGTGGAGGTAGTAATTTTATGCCCACCTCGAACCCACGTGTTGAGCAGATAGTAATAAACGTAATGTTATGTAGTCTATAGCGCCTATAACCTAGTGGCGAAGACCTCTGGCGTCTTAGAGGGCCCAGATTCGAACCCCGGTTTGGCATGTACCAATGAATGAAATTTAAAAATGTGTATTTAATTTACGTACATAATTTACTGACGCTAACGGTGAGGGAAAACATCGTGAGGAATCCTACCTACCCTATGTAAAAGGTTAGATAGGGAAAACCCAGTGGCTGTATATGACGATACGGTTCACTAACTATCACGTTGGATGCTGTCTATCAAGAGAACGCGAGCTTTGAGTGACTCGGTCCATGACTTCAAAATTTCGGTGATGGGCCCTGAAGCTTCTGATTGACCCGCCATAATTAAAAAGGGGGTGTGTAGTCCAGACCTGAAGCGTTTTTTTATATTTTCTGTTTCAGTCTCCATGGAACTTTCCGGTTTGGGGCGTTGCTCTACAACTTGGCCATGCTCTTAAATGATTCTGAGTTGAGCGAGGTATGCCTTGGATGCTTAAGAGTTAAACCTTGGTCTTTAGCCTAGCCTAGTGAACGCTCTGGTGATATGAACCAAACGTATAGGATTGATGAATGAATGAATATCCCGTGCTAGTGTGACGTAAAAAGAATTCTAAGTAGCTGCCAATCATCCCGAAATGTCGTAAGAGGCGACTGAATGACTAGGGGGATGGAATCTATTGGGAGATGGGCTAGCAACCTGTTACTGATGGTTCATAGAACATCACAACACCACTATACATGCTAATGAGTGACTGAAGTCTTGTTGTCAGAAACTCACTCTATTTCTGCCCTTTTGAACATTCTTACTAAAATGGAAGACTTTGAGCAATATATACAATTGTGGTTACTTTTATCCTTGAATGAAAAAAGTATTTTGTATGCCAGATAATAATTGTATTCTATGTTTATTTTTATCCATATATGAGCTAATTATTGAAATTACATATCATTTGGCTGAAAACAGTTAGTTCCCTGATCCTGGTTATGTTATTTCGTTTAATGTTGGTTCTAATTTGTTCTATTTCTTTTGTCATACATCAGATGGAAACATGGCTGAAACAATCAAAAGTATATCAGTGGGAGTACGGTCTGGAAGCTGTCAAGATAGCGAAGGCTCGTAGAAAGTGGGTTATGAAAAATTCCAAAAAATTAGTGGACGGCATGCAAGCTAACCTAAAAGATGAGTAACACTGCCATCTATCAGAGAATTCGTGAAGTTTTTTGTGTAAATAGACCCCTGTTTTTTATGTAAAACTAAGGTCGTAACCGCGTTACACCGGTTCTGGTTCGATCACCAATGTTAAGCAATGCGGCAGGGGAAGTGATTGGATGGATGACCATATAATTGTTCATGTGCTGTTGATTTATACATACATACACATGCCCGATTCCCTGTAGAGAAGTAGGATATCACGGATCACTTTCAAACACTTTCGTTTAATTGACACTCATACACTTCATACACACTCAACATTGTTCGGTGAGGGAAAACATGGTGAGGAAACTGACCTATTATTCGAATTAGGCAATGGTTACTATGACAGGGCGACATTGTCTACCACTTGCCATGTTGGATATTGATTGTCAAGAAAAAAGTTGGTTTCGAGTGACTAAAGAACACCACAAAACTTAGTTAATGTTAGATACTTAACCTCTTACCTTGTAAGAGTTGTACGTCATGAATGCATATATGTATGTAAAAAGCAACCAGCAAGGTTGTGGTATTCTTTATGTATAGTTTAGTGTCTTTAAAAGGCAGAAAGTATGAAAGGATAACTGTGTAATAGAGCCATTTTAATACTCGATTTGACAGTTGAAATAAAGATGTGTCATTTTCATATAATTAATTGCGATTTTTTTTATTGACTAATTCATATAATATATTTATTTATTTTCGTGGACATATTACTCGATTATTTATTTCTCTTAATATATTTTTCATGTTAAGCAAATATTTTATTTTAATATAACTATTATGAATAAATTCAAAACACGTTTATAGTACAAAATATATTTATGTATTTATAATTCTTTATCTTTATGAAAATTGCATCGATGCAATTAAGTAATCAAAATAAATTTCATTGATTAGAATGGAGTCATCATTGTTACAATATAGCCCGACCAATTTATAGCGTAGTCTTTTGGCGAGTGTAGCGTCTATTAGAATGATAATACCTATATTCGTAAAATAGTGACGTCATCATGTCACCACGTCTTGACCAATGAGATGCGATAAGGGTTGTCGGCGATTGGTCAATGTACCTTCTTTTCTCGTTCTCATTGGCCAGTTTAATCTTTGAATATCGTGACGTCACTATTTATTTAACGCGTACGCGAACGGTTTGTTGACTGTCATATTGGGACGAAGTATAGGTGTTTTATATGGTTAATTGACTGTCAAATTGGCCCTATTAGAATGGCTCAATTATAACATTGTTTAATTACTAGAAGACTGATTTAGAGTTCTTTTGCTTAGTTACTGTGATTACTTATACTGTTGTAATTGTTATATTGTTATTGAATAAATACCTAATGTTTGTTGATAAAACTGTACTTTGGTTATTATCACCCTTACACTAGATACACTCAAAGAAACTTGAGTGCCCATTTTTAAAATTGTAAAGGCATGTCAGGTATGGAGATTCAGATATTTCAGAGATGGGCACTCAAGCCTCTGACTACTCCGCCGCAATAAAAAGGGAGTGTGCATACACAACTCGTGTAGCGTATGTTACGATCTTAAACTTCACACACACTGCTGACCAATCGCGTTTTTAATACCGGATTATTGTGAACATCGTAACATTTAGGAATGTAGTATTTGTGAGAAACAAGTAGATACTGTTAGAGTGCTGTCAAAATAGTGCTAACTAGCTGCCGTTTTTCCCGGCATATCGTAGAGGTGACAAAGGGTAAATGATATTGTTTAGCAATGAGCTAGCACACTGTTACCAACGTCCATACCATATGACAACACAACCTCAATATTCTTGCTAAAAAGTGACTAATGAGACGTTTTCTTGTCTCCAAGGTTCTTTCCACCCCTAAAGGTATTAAAGCACGTGACAGAACAAGTATGTATGTACAAGAACTTCACTGTCCAGAGGTCTGTATAAGTCTCGGTGGACCCTGAGGATTCTCGTGCCCAGAGTGGCAATTTCTACGGAAGGTCACTTTTGACCTCAACATCCGTGAATGTGCGCGATCGGCATACACTTAACAAGGTTTCAATGAGTCATACAGTCCCGTAAGCAGACTGGAATATAATGCATACATACACATCACGGCTGATTACCTGTAGAGGGGTAGGCAGAGATCACCTATCCACATCTGTCCCGATCTGGACACACTTTTTCCTCTTCATTGACACTCATACATCTTCTCATACACACTCGACGGTTATAGGTACTTCTAACGTCGCCCTTTTTCAATATAGCGAATTATTAATAAATATTATTTAATGAAAAAAAAAAACATTAATACCAGACAAATAATATTATGTTCTTATGTAAATGAGAGTTATGAGTGTTCCGATCTGGACAAACAATTTTCGCTTCATTGGGATACACACACCTCCTCATTTAATACACAAGGCACATATCAGCGATTTAGACAAAGGATTATGAAATTTAAAAAACAAATTTAATGGTAATAAAACGAATTCACGTATTGATTATGTTAAATATTACCAGAAAATAAACTCTTTTTTCTCTGAAATAGATTGGCGGGAGTTAGTTTTTAAACGTGTTGACTATTATCAGAGCCGATACACTATGACATTATTAAACACCCGTCACTTTAGTTAAACGACCGAAATTAAATATAAGCGGCTGTAGTCCAGTGGGTAAGACCCCTCTGGCTTCTTGTTAGACATCCTAGGTTCGAATCCCGGCTCTAACATGTACCAAGAAATATAAATATGTGTTTATCATTAACGTACCTAATTAACAGTCGCTAACGGTGAGGGACAACATCGTAAGGAAACCTGCCTATCCCTCAGGATAGTCAGGTTTATCCATTGAAACCAGGACTTCGAGTGGCCCATACCTAACATGCCATCGAAATTTCGGAGATAGGCACTCCAGCCCCTGACTAACCCGCTACAATAAAAAAGGGAGTGTACATACACAAGTCGTGAAGCGTATGTTATATTTAATATGATTGTAATAAAGTGCCAACTGACCTAATGGTGATGAATCATCCATCACATTAGGCGTAAGACCAATATGTAAAGACACAACGAATCGAATGTAGAGAAGAGAGCAATAAGGAAGGAAACTTAGCACTGTGCCACTGCATACTAATGCAGTTGATGAGGAAATCAACACACGTACCCAAATCTCGCACCAACGAAAACAAAGTCATAACTTACGTGGGCAATGCCATCAATCATGTGGTTTGGGATTTAAGTGAATGTAATTATGTGAAAAAGTTTGAATAGTAAAAAAGTAAGTTCAGTGTAGCTTAGTAGTTAAGAAGCTTGATTCTGTATCAGAGGGTTCGGGGTTCAAATCCCGTTTCAACATACACAATACACCCGTTTCCCTGTAGTACTTTTTTTCCGTCTGTACATGTACAAATCGCGTAGGAATAATTCTATTAACAGAAATTCTTCAAATGCGTTAGCTAAGTTTATTATACTAAATTTAATATACTTCTACAGGGCATCCAACCTATATGTTACTACATTATTAATATTTTCAGGACTCGAAAGCGGTTAGACACACTAAGGAGTGCTTAAAGGTATTCCAAAAGATTTACATAACTAGGAACAGACTAAATAAAACGTAAGGTTTTTCGGGATTCTGTTTCCGTTATGACCCTGTGACACTTTCGGGGAATATAAACATACATACTTGTATTGAATTGTCATTCTAGTGAAACAGCCTTGTTTACGATTTTTGGCAAATCACCAATTCGATTGGCACTGTTGACTTAATTTTATGATTGTTTTCCTTCACACAATCGATCATATCCTTCTTTAGAATAATAAATAAAAATGAGGTCAATAGTAAGTACTTAACTACTAAGGATGATATGCTATTGGTATTTCTAAAATATGTAGATTACGAGTTAGCTTGATGTGCTTATGCAGTACAAACAGTACACTGCAAATACGGAATTTAGGCGCACAACATACCTGAATAAGTCCTTAACCGTTTTAGTGATAGAAAGGACTGAGGAGACGATATCTTCTCGATCACAACTCGGCATAACGACACTATTATTATATAATATAATCACTACATAGTATAAAACAAAGTCGCTTTTTCTGTCCCTATGTCCCTTTGTGTGCTCAAATCTTTGAAACTACGCAACGGATTTTGATGCGGTTTTTTTTAATAAATAGAGTGATTCAAGAGGAAGGTTTATATGTATACATCCATTAAATAGTGGAGTAGGCTATATATTTTATACCCGTGCGAAGCCGGAGCGGGTCGCTAGTATAAATATAACAATCAAAACAAATCAAAGATAAAATAGTAATTACTTCAGTTAGTTTTCGTTCACATTCTCTCTCATCTCTCAGTCATACAAAAACCTGGTTTTAAAGGCTTTATAATTAATCTTTAATACTGATGCTTAGAACATGTATAAAGGTAGGTAATTACAGTAGTATAATGCGTATAAATCTTTTTACTTTAAACTTTTTACTATACTTCTACTTACATAACACATTAACAAAAACAATTAGAGTAAGATTATTAGCTTTAAGATTTTATTTTATATTTATCAGTTTATTTTCAACTTTATTTATCTAGATATTATTATGATTTATTACCTCATGTAAATATTGTTTAATAATCATGATAAATATTATATTAGAGTGTGAATTTAGCTCTATTCCCGTATCAAATATAGCAAAAATACACTCGTAAAATACCACTACTTGTATTCTGGCAGACGGAGTGCCGACTCGGAGTGAATGGCGCAGCTTGAGGGAGGGGGAAGCTGGGAGGGATCTCGATTCAGTATCCTCTGAACCGCCGAGGTGAAAGCACGCGTTTCACGCTCCTATCAAACACGGCTTACCTCCCTTTGTGTACGTTGCTTTTCGCTGACTAGAGATAACTTTATCTGGTGTTAATTGGATATTTGGACGTTTAATTACAAGTGTGTGCTTTAGAAACAAGAATAAAATGAACATGTATTTGGATGTTAACATGTAATTTTAACCTGGATCCTCGACTTTAGTGTAAACTACATTATAGGGGATGACTTAGCTCACAATATAGAAAATACTAAGTGCAACTAATCAAGATAAAATCGTTAGTGTCAGTGCGAATAATCAACTTAACTCTACAACTATACAGAGATGTTATAACCACCAAACTACAACGTCTTTTTATCCACTATAAGGGACAACATATGTGTACTTAAGACAAGACTACTATTATCAGTGCCTCTAAACCTAATCTAAAACTCTTACAATATACAGGATCCTATCTCAATCTGTACCGAAAATTAAACTAAACTAGTAGTAAAGTGTGAAGTTATAGTGCAAGTGACAAGTTCATGTGTAAGAGGCGTCGAGGCTTGAGGGCCATGGGGTAGGATGCTGGTGTTGCTTCTGCTGCTGGGCGGGGCGGCTGCGTGCCACGAGCCTTGCCACTGCTGGCGTTGGGCGGGCGGAATCGCTGCAAGGTGTGAGCGGAGCGCGCAACCATCCGCCCTCGCGCACCTCCAGTTGCCACTAACTGCTTTGTGAGTACTGTTTTACTGTGTTACATGGAATAGTATAAAATACTGCTTTGTTAGTACATTTTAGGGAACATAATTGGAAGTTAATAAAAAATACTGAAATGTACACCAAAATATAGCTAAACGTACACCAATAGTGTACATTTCTGTATTTCAGGACTGCATTTTGGTATTATCCGATGTTCCTTTAAACACTATCCCATTTTAACTGGTCTAAATAGAATAGAATGAATACGATATTCAATCCTATATTTTTCGGCCGAAATTAGTCAATTTTGCTGCTAACAATGGTGAAAATTGTCACTTTTTCTAATCTAAAAAAAAGTAACTTTAGTAAAGTTAACAGTAAAAGTAACTATTACTGAAGTTGAACTAGGATTGTGCTGACACTCATTAGTAAATATGGACCCCTGATTATTGCCAATAGGATTCGACTATTCGCATGAAGAATTGGTTACATCTGATTAAAATGTAGCTATAAACCATAATTGTGACGGTGATGTCCTGTGCTAGCTGGGACGTAAAAAGAATGCTAACTATCTGCCATTCCTGCCAGCATGTCGTAAGAAGCGACTAAGAGACTAGAGCTATAGAATCTACTGGGCGATGGGCTAGCAACCTGTCATCTATGTTCCATCATGACATCGCAACCTCATAATTCATGCTGATAAGTGACCTAGGATATTATATCTCAAGTTCTGTCCACCGCGAAAGCAATTAAAGGACGTGAATGTACTTACATATACATATATGTATGTACGAGATGCTAAACTATTCTAACAGTAATTAATATTCGATATCAAATAAGTTTTGTGTAATTGATAGTTTTACTAAACTATTCTAAACAGTCATATTAGATACTACCAAATATTGTTAAGTTATGTGTAGTTAGTGGTTTTTAGTCCAATTCTGTTTTGAATGGAATACTGATTAGCTGCGATACTTTCCTTAGATTGAAATAAGGATCTTGATCTCTGCCTACAACTGAAGTGAAACGGTCGTGATGTGTATATTAGTATGTAATTTGTTATGGACACACAATCCTCTAGTCACCCCACAAAGGATATTAACCGTGAAGTGTGTGTAATAATGCTATAATTTGTTCATCATTTAATATTAGTTATGAAACTGTGCCAAAGTTTTGCAATGCTTTTGACTCGTTCAAATTATGGTTTCTGTTGCATGTAATTATTGTTAACAGTTAATTTTGTTTACGTCCTGTCCTGAGCTAGTCTGGGACGTAAAAGAATGTTAACTAGCTGTCATTCTTCGACTAGGACTAAATCTTTGACTAGGGGTATATGGAATATATTGGGCGATGGACTAGCAACCTGTCACCAATGTTCCATTATGACATCTCAACCCCTAATATTCATGCTAAAAGTGACCTTGGGATATTATATCTCCGAGGTTCTCTCCACCCCGAAAAGCATTGTGGACGTGAATAGTATATTAGTATAGAATAGTAAGTGGCGTACCATGCCTGCGTTTCAACAACATTTAATCTTGAGGGATAGGCTAAGTCACCATCAATATCACACACATGTACATTCACGTCCTTCAATCCCTTTCGGGGTGGACGGAGTCTCGGAGATAAAATATCTTCTTCAGTAATATTGTGAACTTGGCAGTGGATTTGCAAAAGTGTCTAAATTTACCATTGATGACAGCAAAACAGTCAAATTTCACTTCAAAATGGCGAAATTGGGCACTTCACACTGTTACTGAAATGAAAATGAACTGATATTTTGGAAAAAGCACTAGTAGACCTGGATCCCAGCTCTCTACACGAGATTTACCACCTGTCACATTGTGTGCTGAATATGGTTAACATAGGACTATAATTCACATGGTCCACAACTGCGGTAAACACCGACTACCCCACTTTGGTAAAAAGTATGTTTTGTGTCTCTTTATGAATGGACACTGCAATAACTCGTTAATCGAGTGTGTCATGTTGACACTGTATGTCATAAGCACTGGTTGCTCTTGAGATAACCTGAATAACTCAATGGGGTTCAATACCTGACATGTAACATGCAAACATTGTTGTATCGTATGTTCAGTGTACAGACAAAAAGACAAACGTGTTCACGTCCATTAACCCAAGCGGCGTAGTCAGAGGTTCAGGTGTCCATCTCCGCAATTGCGAAGGTAGTAATTCTATTGCCACCTCGAATCCACGTATTGACAAGCTAATCAGTACTCAATGTGACATGTCGCCATTTACAAGGACTAACTATTACCTATTCGGTTGCCTCACGATGTTTTCACTCACCGTAGTGTTCAATGCATTTCGCAAATATATTTTTATTACGATAATGTACATAGAAATTCATAAAACTTCATTTCCATTGGTACATGCTCAAGCGGGATCTGAACCCTGTACCCACTGATACCCCGGTACCTGACACGTTAATGTAAAAACTACACACACATAGACTGTTCTCGCGATTTCATCCAAGTGGAATAGTTATTTTGGATACGACTCATGCATGCACGACAATGCATTGAAGGAAGTTAATATGGCTATAATATATTATGTATGCTGAAAAATGGACCAGCAACATTATATATAGCTCCGATACAACACAACATTAATTAACGCCGTGTAATAAGCAATTTAATGTTTAATTCCACGCTACTTTTGAACATAAAAAGAGATAGTTAATTTATGTTACAATATAAAGTATCGTAAATCATCCCTTAACGAGCTTCCACGTATAACCTCCCAACACCCTATCACCCTCCGTGCTAATAATGTAATCTGTTTTCATTAAAATTTAGCACGGAGGTTCAAATCTCTTTTATATAACATCTTGTATAACATATTTTCGATAGCATTATATAAATTAATTTATAAACAGGTATGTTTATGATTTTCATTTTAAGACTTTTTAATGTTCACTAGATAGACAGCACCCAACGTGATAGGTAGTGAATCGTATTGTCGTATATAGGCGAGGGATAGGAGGCTTTCGTCAAGAGGTTTCTTGCCTTCGAAATTTCCGAGATAGGCACTCAAGCCTCTGACTACCTCGCCATAATAAGAAAGGGAGTGTGTATACACAAGTCGTGAAGCGTATTTTTATGTTAAATACAAACTTAATCATCCTTAATCTCCGTAAAAATAGCTAAAAAAAAATATGTATCATTCCTCATTAGTATCATTCTTCAAATATGTATCCGTTATTGTCTCAAAAACATACGAAGAATACTAATCTCACAGTTGCCTTGTATAGAAAACATGCTTCTATTAATAAATACGCCTCTCTACAGTTTAATTTACGCTTCTTTGTTTTTTTAAGTTTTTATGATATATATAAAAGTAAAATAAATAAGTAAGAATTATTCGTTAGATATAAGTCCATATAAATGCCATCGACACTCCAATAATTTTGCCAAAATAAATCAGCTACATATAAAATACAAAGCGTTCTGTTCACTTCAATGAATAAGAACGTGTATAAGTGTGTAGTGTATAATAGTTGATTGAGATGTATTTCGCAGATGTCAGATTAACTTATACGGTGCAGTTATGCGCTACGGTCGGAAGGCCATAGACAACTGAGGTCACATTCTACTCTATACAGCACGGGCTATTTAGGAGCTAGTATTGGTAACACATACACATCACGCCTGACTCTGTAGAGGGGTAGGCAGAGATCTCGGATCCCCGTTTGTCCCGATCCTGACAGACCACTTTCGCTTAATTGACACTTATACATCTTCTCGTAGACATTCGGTAGGATGAATGATAGCAGATTGACGAAAGGAATATATATGAGTGAAGTGAAAGGGCGGTTACGTAGGGGCCGGCCCAACAAGACATATGACATACACATTCTACAATTAGTAACCCTGGCGGGGTAGGCAGAGATTGGATATCTTATTTTCAATCGCGGAGGTAGACTTTGGATGGACACTTCGAACCCACGTGTTGACTAGATAGTCAGTACTCAATGTAATTGGTGGTAAGCAATGTCGCCATTTACAAACACTATGACCTGTTTGAGGAATAATTAGCTTACGATGTTTTTCTTTACCGTAATGTGCGGTGCATTTCATAAATGCATTTTTATTTTATGGTGAACTCTATTACATTGAAAATCATACATGTACTTAACATAGTAGGTAATACTTATATAAGAAAATGTATATTATGGGAAGGGTCGTCATTTAATGGAGATATCCTTTCACCATCATTATCCCTTGAAGGGTAGTCAGAGGTTCGCGTTTACATATCCGCAATGGCCATAACAAAGATTTTTATTTTACACTTATTACTTAGTAATTCAATATTGTAGTATTTAGTTTATTAGTTCCAAGAAATTTTGGCATTGATTTAGAGAGGGAGGGAATCACTCAGTACCCTGTGTGGATTACCAGTCGTTATATTACCATACTCGTACGTGTAATGTATACGTTTGCTTATGTGGGATGTTAAACACAAGACTAATATAGGAATAAAGATGGCTAATTCTCTATGTAATCATTAGCACTACTAAGTATAAAACAAAGTCGCTTTCTTTGTCCCTATGTCCCTTTGTAAGCTTAAATCTTTGAAACTATACAACGGATTTTGATGCAGTTTTTTTTAATAGATAGAGTAATTCAAGAGAAAAGTTTATATGTATAATAACATCCATTAAATAGTGGAGTAGGCTATATATTTCATACCCGTACGAAGCCCGAGCGGGTCACTAGTAATGTATAATCTTAGAAACGTAATACGAATATTGCTACACTCTGTATGCAGATTGAATCCCATGCAGTTTGGAGTTATTTCGTCAGATCCAGAAATACACATCACGCAAATAAACCCTGTAGAGGTACAGAGATATAGGATCATGACATATAGGTCACGACCATAATCCCTTGCGGGGTAGTCAGAAAGTTAAGTATCTGTGAAGTAGTTCAATTATGAGTTCACAAAAGCCACTTTCACCAGATAGTCAGTTCCCAATGTGACAGATGATAAATAATGATGATAAATGACCAAGTAAAGGCATTGACTATTTAATTTGCACAAATATGATGGTTGGTACTAAAACTAATGTAATTGGATAATAATTTAAGGAAAAAAAAACAGTTTTAGTGTGTGTGTAGCCATGTAATTTAATCCAAAATATTTTTTCTGTAACTTTAATTACAAGTATATTTTTAGCGACTAACAATAATTATAATTACCGTTTATTCACAGTCTCAAAACCATACACGACACGAAATAAATTATTATAATACATTTAAAACTTACTATTACTTCTGCATGTTATTGTCGCAGCAAAAGGGTTCCAACTCAGCTGGGTATGTTGCGTTTGGTAGGAAACCCAACGCTGTTTCATCAATAATAATTAATGGACAAAACGGAAGCAGATGTCACAAATAGGTTGATTATTTGGCAGTAAGATTTACGGTTTATTAGGCTAAATGCGTAAATGTCAAGATTCACGCCCCCATAACAACTTAGAGGTCGGAATATATAAATAAGTAGGGTAAACCGTAACTTATCTATTTATTGTCTACAAGAATTATTATTGGGTATTTAACTATGATTTTTAAGGGCAGGAAGAAAATTATTACGTCTCAGATTGAAGAATAGTCTTTTGAAACACTATTGAATAGTGCTAATTTCACTAGGGCCAAGGCATATTCACTTAAGACTTGCGTTAAGGTTCATTACTTGACGGCGTAATTTAGTAATAAACTAATTTGGATAAATACTTTTTTTTACAACAACCAAACTGAACATAAGAGTTTTATTCCTAACTTACTTCACTTAATGTTCAAGTAGTTAACAGTTTGCTCTTCGGAGGTCGTCAGATGTCATTATGCTGCTTGTCAATTATATTATTTATCAAGTATGAAGTTCAAACAAAACATCTGTTTAAAAATGGACATGGAATGGTATGAATGGATAAACAGGAGAGTGAAAATTGTATGAATCTTTCGTTGACAAGATAGAAAAAAGGTAATTAATATTAATTAGCTTTTTATCACTACATAATATAAAACAAAGTCGCTTTCTCGGTCCCTATGTCCCTTTGTATGCTTAAATCTTTGATACTACGCAACGGATTTTGATGCATTTTTTTAATAGATAGAGTGATTCAAGAGAAAGGTTTAAATGTTTAATAACATCCATTAAATAGTAGAGTAGGCTATATATTTTATACCCGTGCGAAGCCGGAGCGGGTCGCTAGTAAAAGTATATTTCAAAGACAGGACTAAATCCGTCAATTATTAAAACCGCGTCGCCAGCCTTATTATCTATAAAATCTAAGTGCGTACAAAATGTAACACATTATTAGAACCTCACAGTATAGGCCTTAGTGTCAGGCCAGAGCTAGTAACGTGGTCAGCCTTGTCCCCCCCCCCCCTTTCAGTACACCCCTCGCTCACCTTGGCAAAGCTTTCGAAACGTCGCGAATCCACTCAATGGTCACGCCGAGATCACATTAATAAATGTCACGTGCTTATGACTATTCGGTGCGTAGATGTGTAGTATTTTAGAGTTGGATGTAACTAGTATATTTATTTTATTTACTATGTGAGAACACGTTACGTTAAATTAATAAATTATTATAGGTTTTTATATATTTATTAATTAATCGTGATACGACGTCTTAAATAGTAAATAAAATAAGTATAAATCGCGAGTGTTTAAAAATAACTAGTATATTTATGTTTTATTATTTACTATTTGTTGTGCGTTCATTTGTTTTCGTTAATAAATGTAATTCAGTTGTTTAATATACGTAATATTACAACTGGATTTCACTTGTAGATAGACAAATTGTATGCTTATATAAATGTATATAACGGGAAAAAAAAGATTTGAAGCAATTGAAATAATAATAAAATACAGAAGAACACTTATCTTATATCATATCAACGCTGTATTTAAACATTGCAAAAAATATGCATCCTTCAGAATAATAATATGCACCAACACTCAGTAATTATATTCCATAAATAAACATATAAGTAAATCTCTATTACGAAACCTACAATGTACCTATTCGACAATGGTTTTTTTTATTATTTAGGTTTATAAGTTTAGTTATAATTTTTTTAGTTTTAATAATACTTTTAATTTTTAGGTTTAGTAATAGTTTTAATTTTTGTTATTATAAATATTGTTGTTTTTTCAATAAAATATTATATTCATATATTACGAAACCTTATCTCAATCTTTCAATACAACTACCGCTATTACGAAACATCTACACCACCTAAAATCTCCTCTTCGCCTCTTTCCCAACACTTATTTCCATACCGCCCCAATTGCAACGCTTGCTCCTGAAAATAGCTTCGAGGAGGCGACTAAGGGCATCGACCTCTCGCTCGATCGATGTGATATGACCTGAAGTACCCGTTCGGGATTTGAGGGATTAGTGAAGCAAAGAGCGGCATTGGTTGGCGACCTGCCAAACAGTTTGAGACGGGATTTTGGAAGATTTTTGGGGTCGGGTATATTGTCTTTGGTCACTTTTAGTATTTACGTATAAAAATTATTAGTTATTATAGTTTTAAGAGATTAATAACAAACGGGACTTATCGCGTAAACTGACCTGCCCGTGACCAAGGTTACTGCAACGTAGCCAAAACGTCGGGTTAATAATAAAGGTAACTTTATTATATAAAAACTTACGCTGTAAGTCCCGTTTGTTATTAATCATGATTATTAGATGTTTCGAATCAAATATTTATGCGAAATTATACATTCTTATACAGTGACGTCGTTTAATTCCTTTCGGTGGACAGAATCTTGGAAACAATAATATTTGCTTGGTCACTTTTTAGTATGAATGCATTGGTTGTGATGTTATATGGAACATTCGTTTCAGGTTGTTAGATCACAGAATAGATATTCTATTGACTCCTCCTACGACAAGCCTGGAAGGACGACAGCTAGATAACATTCTTTATACGTCCTAGACTAGCACAGGACACTGGTATAACCATAGATTATAGGTAGTTATTCTTAATTTTCATCCCTGGGTTTTCAGACATCTGTCTACTTCAATTCGGATCACAATCGTAATTGTTTATCCTTACGTTTGCAATACTCCAATTCTGCCCACCCTATTTATACGTGGGTGTGAAAGTAGGAGAAAAATAGCGATTCAGAACGGAAAACGAATGTTTCAATCGCCATTTTTCTTTGCTATCTCTCAGGCAGGCTGTATTTTAAAATAGCGTGCAACCTTCCAAGTATCTCCTATATGATATGCAGACAATATTGTTGAGATTGAAATAAAATAACGTCTGTTGTCGCATTGATACACCGGTACTCGTTCGATCATCAAAGTTAAGCAACGCAGGCGTGGGAAGTATCTGGATGGGTGACCATTTAGATTGTGAGTTTCGTGAGTAATGAGTGATCAAAGATCATCAAACTACTCAACTATCTATCATAGGAGGCGATTAATTGATTAGGGAACGATTAGGGAACGATGGACAATATAGTAACAAGCGCTTTTACGACCATTAACTCTTGCAGGATAGTCAGAAGTTCAGGTGTCCATCTCCGCAATTGCGAAGGGAAGTAATTCTATGCCCATCCCAAAACCCACGTGTTGACCAGATAGTCAGTACTCAATGTGACAGGGGTACGCCGTGTCGCCATTTACAAGGACTGACCTACTCGGGGAACAAGTAGGATTCCTCACGATGTAAATGTATAGAAAATTTCATTGCCATTGGTACATGTTCTGAGGTTTGATCCCTGTACCCTCTGATACAGAGTCAAGCCCTCAACGACTTTCAACTCAACTCTGATTATGTTAAAAGTGTTCGAGGTGATGTTGTATATCAGAAACTACCTACCCAGAGAGGCATAAGATGTATGTATATACATACATATATATCACGCTCGTTTATCTATAGAGGGATCCCCACGGATCCCCATTTGTCCCGATCTTGACAGACAACTTTCACTTTATTGATACTCATACACCTCATACATACACGGCGGTTATAGGTACTTCTAACTAAAATTTATTATTATCAATGTTCCTGTCTTAACTAGAAGTTTAGATCTAGTCTTTAAGATGCGACTAAGGGTCTAAAGGTGTTTTAGTTTTTAAAAAGGTCACAAACTACCAAAAGGGTTCATTACGTACATTGTTCTTGGGACCTTTATTCTCTGTCCAACTCATTCATGATTATGGTCGCGATACATATTATGTATAAATATCAACATATACCTATAAAAGAATTTTGATTTCATCTCGTTTTCTGGAACATCTTTAAAAAGCGCACTTAATCAAATGTCGAAATTTGTCCAAAAAAATTAATTTTGTCTCGACTGTTGACATTGGTAAATTGCTCTAGATGTGACCTAGATAGGTATTCAACATTAATTACTATCGTCTAGATATGCAGGAACATGAAATAGTAATTCTTGATTTATTAGGTTTTAGTTATTCGGTTAAAAGTAGTAAGAATAACAATCTATATTTATTTCAAAATGTTCTGAATTTAAATTTACTTTTTTGCAATGCATTCACTACTTTTCAATTCTAAAGAGAAGATTTATTATCATTTATATGAAGATGCCTGCCTATGCTTTCGGTAATTATAGTCATCAGCTAACGGTCACATAAAATATCTAGAATTTGGTTATCTAGAAGGATGTTGTCAATAACTAATTGGCGCATTTAAACGAGATATATTATTGAGAGAGTCTCTGAGGTTCAATTAATCTCAAAAGATTGAAAAACAGTTAACAGTTTATTACATAATATAACTAGCGACCCGCTTCGGCTTCGCACTTCTGGCTATTAATGGATGTTATTATACGTACATATGAACCTTTCTCTTGAATCACTCCATCTATCAAAAAAAACCGTATCAAAATCCGTTGCGATTTAAGCATACAAAGGGACATAGAGACAAAGAAAGCGACTTTGTTTTATACTATGTAGTATTTATAATATAATTGAGGTCAGTACTATATTTTAATTATGTTGTTTGGAAGTTGCCATGGTTACCAAATAACCCCGTTTTAAAAAACTTCAGTAAATTTACGTTGAAAGCGTTTTAATCAAAGATGTAAGAATTTTTGGAATAATGCTGATAATAATTTTTAAATGTATCTATAAATACTCTATAAGAAATACCTAAAATAACAAAAATCTGATATATTCCTTACAACTTTTTTCTATATGATAAGGCAAATAAACTTACATAATTACATTCCACATACGTCCCAAATTTGCACTGTAAAGTGTTATTTACTGTGCCAACAAAGTAGGACGAGATTGTATCTCAAGGAGATTGATAGAGGCGATTAAGGGACGAAGGGCTAATATCCGGTGGCTTACAGGGTTAATTGTTTCGTGTAACGCTATACCCCTTATTTTCAGCCCGCGATCGTTTGGGATTAGTTTAATGTGTCCAGCTGCTTTTAAAGTATGCTTGGTTTTTATCTACTACTGTGTTGTAAAATATATACAGATGACGATGTTTTCTTGTGGAGTTGTAGGCTAGGATTAAGGGTCCCCATCTGACAAACCACTCCCGTTTCGTTGACACGCATAGACCTTATTCACCATCAGAGGTTAAAGGTACGTCTAACGTCATCGTTTTTCAATATGACGATTAGAATAATAAAGAAATTTGCTGTATATGTATAGACTTTACTGTAATTGTGGGTTTGGAGAATGGATGTTTATTTTTTAATAGCTCTGTGTGAAATCCTACAATTCCTTCCAGTGGAGTAGAACCATGATAAATACTCGAAGGTTCTATTATCCATTGACCTACGCTGCCTCCAGGGAAAAAGACACCTAGTAATCTCTTTACTATACAAACATATTGATATAGATTCACGTCCCTTAATATTTTCGGGGTGCTCAGAATTTTGGAGACATCATCTCTTTGGTTACTTATGAGCATGAATATTGGGGTTACGATATCATATGAAACAATGATGGCAGATTACTAGCTCCTCGCCCAATAGATTTCATATACCCCTGGTCCCTTAGTCGCCTCCTATGACATGCCGGATAGATTGGTAGCTAGTTAGCATGCTTTTTACGTCTCAGACTAGCACGGGTCTATTGACTATCTAGACCAGTAAGGGTTATTAAGTTTCTTGTTTGTCCTTTAGTAATAATTTTTAGAAAGCAAAGAATAAATCTTTAGTCGTAGGCAAGATCTTGAGAGAAAATAAAACAAGGCTTGGCAATCTTTACAGTTTATAGAATAAAATTAACATTGGAAAAAGAAATGAAAGTGTATTTTTTCTCTTAATATAAATTGATATAGGAAAATAATAAATAGCACATAAAAAATACTGAATTGTAAACGCAAAGGTTAGGTTAGGGTTGGGACTGTATTATTTTGGTGTACAATTCAGTATTTTTGGTGTACATTTTCGTACTATTTGATGTTTGTTTAAATGGCCCTTGAATATATTCCGACATCATATCCCGTGTAGTCAAGAGTTTTACGTGTATATCTCCGCAAATACGGGAATACATTTATTTCCCAATCGAACGAACTTTTCATAAATATTTAGTCCCATAGTTAACGTACATACACATACATTTATCCTTTAATCCCTTTTAGGTTTTAAACAACCTCAGAGACATTTCCCTCACATTAGAAGTGGTGCATTTATCTAAGTACCTTTTATTGCAAAAACATAATAAACCAGTGAAATTTCCTGTAATACGTACTTATTTACGGTGTTAGAACCTGGAACCAACATACTTAACAACAAAAGCTTCAACCACTGAGTTAGGCTCTTAAATAAATTCCATTGCTAGTCCTTTTATCTGCCGTTCCAGAAATGTCTAGACAAGTTCTAGATCCTATCAACCCTGGACAAAGAAACAAACGCAAATCATTATTTAACGTTTACCGCTTGATTGCAAATGTATAGACCCCCCCAACCCCTTGGGTGGCAGGAGGTCGTTATCTTTATGAGGCAAGCATTTTAGAGGTCTCTTATAAACTCGCTATCAGCCATTCGAGTGCTGTGTTTCATACTTTACGGTTTACTTGCTGACAGGTTAAAGACTAAGCTTGTTTGCTACTTGTACAAAAAGTAGCTTTCGTGCTCAGTAATTCGATGTAGCTCAGTTGTTTGGGGGGACTCTATATCTGTGGGTACAGGGTTTAAATCCCGCTTGAGCATGGAACAATGAAATTGAAGTTTAATTAATTTCTATGATCGATTTCATAATAAAATGAAATGAATCGAATATTACGGTGAGAGAAAACATTGTGAGGAAACCTACCTGTTCCCCGAACAGGTAATAGTTAGATAGTGCTTGTAAATGGTGACAAGGCTTGCCACCTGTCACATTGAGTACTGACGTGGGTTCGAAGTGGCCACATACTACCTTTGCAATTGCGGAGATGGTAACCCAAACCTCTGACTACCCCTAAGGGTTAATAGCCGTGAACGCATTTATCACTAACTATTACCTGTTTGGGGAACAGGTGATAGGATTCCTCATGATGTTGTACCTCACCGTAGTATTCGGTGCATTTATAATAATTATTATCTAATGAATTCAAATGAAAATCTTTTTATTCAACATACGGATCATAAAAACACCTATTGAACGTCAAAAAAAACATTTTTTATAACAAATATGTCATTAACATAATCTAATTGCCTTAATTCTTTTTTCACTGTAAGATGCTGTATATGATATACTAAATAATGCCTTTTTCAAAGTATATAGCTACAATGAAAGTAAAGTATTGTGAATGTAATTGTGGTACTTTTGCAGGGAGCTGCGCGAGGGCGGTTTGGAGGAAGTACCTCATCAGCACCTTCTGCCACACGCTCATACCCTTAGAAGACTGTGAGTATAGTTATTTTTAAACACTCGCGATCTCTACTCATTTTATTTACTATGAGAGACCGGGTCATATCACGATAAATTAATAAAAATATCTGATTACCTTTATTTTTGACCGACGTTTCGACCCAGTTGCATAGGCCGTGGTCGCGGGAAGACTGAAAACTACAAAATAAAGGTAATCAGATATCTTTATTAATTTATCGTGATATGACCCGGTCTCTCACAGTAAATAAACTGTGAGTATACTCTATTTAACTGTAACCTCATTAGTTGTGTAACTTATCTGTGTAATTCTCGTCTGTATAATCATCTATTTTGTCTCGTGCTAGCTGGGACGTAAAAAGAATGCTAACTGCCGTTCTTCCCGGCATGTCGTAGAAGGCGACTAAGGGACTAGGGGTAAATATAATCTATTGTGCCATTGGCTTCGGGGTATCTTTCCCTTTCAGGGTGGACAGAACTTCGGAGATATTATATATCCTCAATCACTTTTTAGCATAAATATTGGGGTTGCGATGTCATAATGGAACATTAGTGACAGGTTGCTAGTTCATCACCCAATTCATTGACCGATAGTCCCTTAGTCTCCTCCTACGACATAACGAGAAGAACGGCAGATAGTTAGAATTTTTTTACGCCCCAGACTAGCACAGGAGATCACCGTCACAATTATGGTTTATAGCTACATTTTTCATCAGATATCGGCAGCTAGTTAGCATTGTTTAGAGACACGTGTTAGTTAAAAAGACATAGTTACCATTCTATTTATACCCCAATCTAACACGGGTCCAAACCAGCCAACAATGAGGTCAAAATGTCGTCAGTGACCCTAATGGGCTAGAAGATAAATGGCCCATGTGGCCGTAACTCACAAGCGACCTCCGAAATTGCTTTTGTATCACCTTTCAATCGCTTTAAATGGATAGGTAGGTATTTTAAAGTAACGAGTGAAATAGACACAAGCGTGTGTTGGATATAATAGTGACATACAAGAGTAACGTTAGAAGTAGGTACATATAGCCGAGTGTGTATGAAAAGGATATCACACTGAAAAGGGGTGACGTTAAAAGGCCTATAACAGCCAGGTGTGTATGAGAAGGTATATGGATGTAAGCGAAAGTGCTTTGTCAGAATCAAGATACATGATCTGAGAGACTTTTACCCCTTTTCTTTTAGAAGGTTATTACTAGAGAAGGGTAGAAAAGCAGTGAGTACAATTCAATTCAAGTCCCTGACTAGCATAGGTATGTTTGATAAAATTATATGAAGAATAACAAACAATATTTCCAATATAAAGAAAACTCGTAAAACAAAATGGCGGATTTCTCTACCATAACATTTATATTGAAGGACGAACAGTAAAATCGTGACAAAATCTAGTTGGGATAAAACTTTCTGGTTAATATTCTTGTGGAATCGGTTTGTTTGTTCCAAATACCGATAGCTAACCCTCACCCTACTCATATGACGTGTGGGTTAACCTAATTCCATAACTTAGGTCGAGAAACTTTGCCAATAATCTCTGTGAACTAACACCCTTACTAACTAGCATGGAAATCACTCAATTTAAGTCTTGCTTGCATCCGTGTTTTTTGTGGGTAATAGTGTAAGATTTTTAAGTAATAAAAAATACTGTAAATTATTTAAATGTAAAGTATTTGTATGTTTGGTTGTGATTATGTAATAAAAGTTATTTAAATATTTTAACCCTGTTATATTGAAATTATGGGTGAAGTAAACGAGGATGTAGGTACGAATTTACTGAAATTCTATTCCTACTGAAAGACATAACAACTAGATGGACATAAAATGTACACATTTTGTATGGTGGACTTAAATTTTCCAATTAAGTCAACCATACGACCACATAAAATTCTTTTTCATCATACAGTCACCCAACTAAAAAAGCCAATGAACTCACCTTTTATATATCAAAAGAAATCATTTCCTTTTTTAGTGTTTTACAGTAGAACTTTCCTTTATAGATATTATAGCGACGTGAATTTCGCGATTAATTCAAGATTCTCTCAACCTTATAAGCCGTCGACCCTTATTCAGGGGGCGATGAATAATGCAATCTCTTCTCACATTTATCAAGCACTCCATCATCACGCGAACATAAATCCATCAAGGGAATTGTCTGCCTTCATATTCAGATGAGATCTTACAAATATCGCAAAATAGTCCAGTTGCCTGTAATGTTTAGGATAATATGATTAGTTTAAGAAATAGATATAGTAGGTGTATTTAATTTATAATCTAATTATTTTAATTAGTTTTAAGTTTGTAAATAGCTTTAATTTCTTGTAAAGATTATATTGTTAAAATTTTTGAGTAATAATCCTGAAGAAATAATGAAATAATTACGTTTAGTTTCGCCCATTCGTCAGCATTTCTAATGTAATAAATTACTACTACTAAAATCAACCCAGGATATGTCATGCTTACGAAGTTCAAGCTAGTAAGCAATTTTTCTATGCCAGTCAGAAACGTAACTAACTTTCTTCTCGACATGTTATCGAGAAATAGATGTAGAATATAGTCGACGTTGAAATTGTACCCTGTCTCTCGTATACCATATCAAAGCCATCTCAACTCCAAAGTTATGCTAAAAATTTGCAAAGAAACGCTTATCCAAGGTTCTGTCCACCTCGAATGGATTAAAAGCCTTAATTATAAGTACATTAACAGTCGTGATACGTAGGTGTGTGAGGCAAAAGAATATTAATACATCTGCCAGACTTTACAAGAAAGTTACCCAAAAGGGCAAAGCTGAGTCGAATTTAAAACAATGGGTTACACAAGGCATGTCCCGATAAGGCTGTTGCGTAACCAGCCTGTTTGGGCGGCTGGCTAGCAACCCATTATGTCATCGAAGGCGATCGAGAAATGTACGTGGCGACGATAAATACAAGTGTTGACATATGAGCAAATTAATATTTATAACATATGTAAATATTTATCCTTACGAGGTTACGTAATAAATAAATACCATAGTCTCTTTTTAAATTAAGGATAAGTTCTTAGGACAGATAAGAAATGACCGATATATCATAACCGCCTCCCATTTTATTTTTTAAAACCGGCAGGTTCTTAAAAAATATAATGAGACTATTATAACACGGGATTTATGATAATAGACAGGGAAAGTAAGGTAAAAGGCCAAAGAAATCTACATATTACTAGGATTAGGTTATAGTTTGTGCTGGAAAATAGCAACAGGGTTCACTACATTGCGTCCCGACTATATGTTTATATCGTAGATTTGATGACAATCTAGTTAAGTAAGCAATTTCTTCTGAAAATGTTGAAATAGATCTTTAATAACCCTACAGTATAATAATAGAATAGAAATGAATAGTTGGGAAATATAAGCAATAAAATCTTTTTAATTACAGGGACTTATCAGGGAATGGCGTGAGATCACTGCGGAACACCTCCCTTCCACATTTGCCTGTTCTAACTCATTTGTAAGTATACCTACTTTTGATAACAACACCAAGAATGTTGGATAAACGAATGTGTTATTGATAGGAGGAATGAGTTGAATGTAATTACCTGAATTCTTCCCGGTTAATCGAAAGTGGCTTTTTCACGAATTATAAGGCTCTTCTATTAATTTGGTCAGCAGTAAAGCAGTGTTTAATTCCCTTTGTGACTTTCTCTAACTTCATAACTCAAGTCTGTGACCATCTTTTCTTTAATGTAAAAGGAATTATTTGTTAGCGAATGTTTAACAAATTTGTATATTACAGAGACCTGCGCAGGAATCGAATCGAGATCCTTGAGGAAGGCGTCTTTCTGGCGACACCAGCGCTCACGCATCTGTAAGTATAGATCCAGTAATATTATTGCAAACTAGCTGCCTTTTAGCCCATCGTTGTAGGATTTGAGCGTCTGGGAGCAAATAAATTATCTTGTGTGTATAGCTAACAATGTGTCACTAATACTAAGGAGTATGTATATGTCAAGTTACTGATATAATGAATTTGCATTTAGCAAATAGATATATAATGGGAATTCTATAAACTTAAAATATCTTAGATACCTAGAAAAATAATAGACATATTGAAAAAGGGTGACGATAGAAGTACCTATAACCGTCGCGTATGTTTGAAGAGGTAAATGAGTATCAATGAAGTGAAAGTGGTTTGTCAGGATCGGGAAAATTATGAATCCGTGATCTCTGCTTACCTCTACAGGGAATCAGGCATGATGTGTATGTATGTATACCCAGAAATCAAATCATCCTGAATCATACTCCATATTTATAGATATGTAACAAATACAAATAATAATCGTCCTATAGGTACTACTCTTTTACATAACATAACATACGCTTCACGACTTGTGTATACACACTCCCTTTTTTATTATGACGAGGTAGTCAGAGGCTTGAGTGCCCATCTCCGAAATTTCGAAGGCATGTTAGGTATGGGTCACTCGAAGCCCGCGTTTCACTTGATAGACAGCACCCAACATGATAGGTAGTGAACCGTATCGCCGTATATAGGCACTGGCTATTGCCTATCCCGAGGGATAGGCAGGTTTCCTCACGATGTTTTCCCTCACCGTTACTACTCTTTTACTTTGCCTATAGTATTAATGTTACTTACAGACGTCTAGATGGGAACGAGCTGTCAGAAGTACCAGCGGCAGTGTCTTTTGCGCCACATCTGGAGGAACTGTGAGTACACTTCTGCATATTGACCCACCTGTGATGTTAATCATCCCCAAGGGTTTACAAAAAACATAGGCTTTGCGTACTGAAAGACCATGTTCACCATAGATAATTATTATATTCACTTCTATTTCAATTATAAAGTTGTCTGGGGCTTGACTCTGTATCAGTGGGCACAGGGTTTAAAGCCCGCATTTCCATGTACCAATGGAAATTAAGTTTAATGAATTTCTATATACATTTTCGTAATAAAAATACATTTACGAAATGCGCCGAATACTACGGTGAGGGAAAACATCGTAAGACAACCTACCCGTTCCCCGAACAGGTAATAATTAGTGCTTGTAAATGGCGACATGGCTTGCCGTCTGTCACATCGAGTACTAACTAACTGGTCTACACGTGGGTTCGAGGTAGCCATAGAATTACTACCTTCGCGATTGCGGAGATGGATACCTGAACTTCTGACCACCCCGCATGGGTTTATTGTCGTGAACGCATTTGTCCTTTTGTCTTTTTTAATTATAACTTACTATATTTTCAATCATCTGATCTACATCATTAGTCCTCCGACGGTAACCTTCACTAAGTAACCTAATTATTCAAAACCGTTATCTTTCTTTACAGATGGCTAGTAAGCAACCAAGTAGCAAGGATCGAAGCTGGTCTCCTGCAACGTATGCGAGCGTTACGTCGCCTAGAACTCCAAGGAAACCCCCTATCACAGCTATCAACAGAAATACTACAACACTTGGGAAGGATCACCACGCTATCTCTCTCTAACAGTGCGCTGCGACGTCTTCCGTCCTTGTCTGGGGCGGCGAAATTGCGCTCTTTGCATGCGGCGCACGCGCATTTGTCGATGGTGTCGCCGGCGTTATGTTCTGAGGCGCCGGCGCTTAGGACTCTGTGAGTATACTTGTTTTATACTTACATACACGTACTATTAGGTGATGGACTAGAAACCGGTCAGAACTGTTCCATATGTTATGCAACCCCATATTAAAGTGAAAAATAACTAAGGAGACGTTATTGTCTCTTCTAGGTTCTGTCCATCCCGAAAGGGATTAAATGACCTGAGTGTTTATGTATGTATATTTATAAATTGTACGCAAAAAGGACCAAAAGGGAGGTCCTAAAGAATTTTTTGTTGCGGTTGGGTTTGGATTGTTAATGTGAGGCGAATAATGCGAATGAAACTAAAGGAAATCGGGTGGCGAACCTATATATATATGGCTTTATATAGAATCTATATATATGAAAAAATATAATGCTTATCTAAAATTCTAAAATGTACTCAAAACATATTTATTAACACATAATAAAGGTTAGGTTACGCTTGCGATTTTATAATATTAATGTGCTATTTAGTATTTTGGATGTGTAATTAACGTGTTTTTTGGTGCTCGATTAAAAACTCACCTATTTTTTTGACTGGGATCATCGTAGCTAATGATTAAAGTTTACGTACTTTCTCATAACTTTACTGTAAGTATGTAATAATGTTTGAAATATAGCTTTTCCGTAATATTAAAAGTAATAAATTTTTATTCTTCGTAAAAATGCTTCAGGTATTATTAGATTGATGAAGCAAAGCAGTCTTAATAAAGAGTAATCTTCAATAATAAAGGTGTTAATGAAACTTTGTATCATAAACCACTGTTGATGGCTCATTAAAAGAACCCTGGATTAAAGGAAAAACTCTTATTAAAGCTAGACCTAATTCTTAAATCTTTTCTTCCCAACAACAGCGTAAATGTGTGAAAAGGTTGTTCATTGCAGTCTTTAGCGGATTATGTAGTTTACGATTCGGGCTATATGTACTTTAACAAAATTATGGTTATTTAGAGTTAACTAACCTAACCTAGGTTAAGTTAGTTAGGTTAAATGAGGTGGCTATTAAGCTTAAAAATCATTCTTCTTTCAACCTCTCAATTCAACATGCTAGTAAGAATAATATTGCTTTATAGTTTTATCCAAATCCTATACCAACTTGGGACGCAAATAGAACCATATTATGCTAAATGTTCGTGAGAAACAAACGGGTATTTGAATTGTTTGCTACTTAAAGTAATGTGAATGAACTAACTAAACAATAATAGCCTGAGAATAGCCTCTAATGTCACCGATTATTTGTCAAGGAAACGCGTAAGTTTACCATTAGGTAGATTCGTGCTGAAGATATTAAACACACATTCATTTTCACGTCTGTATTACAATATGCAGGAACTATCTATTACTATATTCACGATCTCTTTAAAACTTTAACCTTATTCACTTATATTAATCTTCACAGCATGCTCATCACACTATTTTTAAGCAAATGCACGCAAATGTATTTTAATTGTTTTATTTATACTCTTCTTGATCTTCCTTTTACTAATCTACCTTCACTTGGCTCTCTAAATTCCTTTCATAACTTACCTTTATCCATACACTTTGTGTGCCGATCTAACTCGTAACAGATAATATGCAATCCTTTGATCTCTCCCAAGGTATAATTTTGCATTAGGAGTGGCTGATGGTTTCTCTCAGAAGTAGATTATATTACATAAATAATGGAGTACATTAATCGTATACGTAGGCGTTTGGCGGTAACCTTTTAGCTAATCTTATGCAAAATTGGGTTTGAAGTGGCCTCACACGATTTTCTTCACAATTGTATAGATGAACATGTGGTCCACTGACTTCTTTGCAACGGATCACTGTCTTGACATGTTTGTATATAAATATAAATGCTATTCATATGTATATATTGTTGCAGAGATCTCCGTGGCAATTCCATTGAGGAAATACCTGACCTACACGAGTGCACTGAACTGAGGGTCCTGTAAGTTAAATCTCAATACAATTTTTTATATATATCTCTAAGGCTGGACAAGTGGAATTTGTCAGACCAGAATATCTTATTACAATTTAAACCACCGACTTAAGACTTTCTCACTTTCCTTGAAGACGTAGACAAATTTAGTTGTTATTCATGATAGCCTGGTATGTAACTAATACAGCGTCATTTAATGTCGGTAATGGGAAAGTGTACCCCAAGAACACTTTACATCATATCTCATTAATCATATCTTACATTCAAAAATACATTTGGTTAAATTACATTCCAAACTGAAAACAATTATACCTTTAAAGTGTAAATTCTATTCTATTTCTATTACTAACAAAGATTTTCATGAGAAAAGGTTTTTATGTTGACTATCAAAAATAAAGATTTATTTATGATCATTATATTGAATAAAAACAATTACATTTCCTTTCATTCTAATCATACCGAACTCTTGAACCAACTGTAACTTTGATCTTTCTGCAGAGACCTATCCTGGAACCACGTGGTGTCTTTGGACGGGGCACTCCTGCGAGGGTTGGGACACCTGTCAGACCTGCTGCTGGCTCACAACCGCATCAGGGAGCTGCCCCAGGAGGCCTTTCGACATGTTACGAAGCTTAAGTTGCTGTGAGTATAACTGGATAAATCCTTAAGCCATAAAAGATTAGAGCAGTTGTATAATACGAGATTTTTTGTCGTGAAGGAAATTAAAGAGTTGAGAAATTGTGTGAAAACTTTTGGACTAGGTATAAAAAATTGATAAGCTATTTAATAATGAAATAATTAACAAAATCAATAACCTCACCAAGTATACATAGACATACGGTGACATAATATTTGATATAGAAAAAGAGCTTAACCACATCCTCCTATTCGTGTCCATTTAAGTGTTTAAAAAAATAGTGGTCTTTACTTACTGACACTTTATGTTCCTGCAGAGATCTGGAATACAACGAGATTGAGTACATCGATGTAGAAGCTTTCCTTCCCTTCGAGAGTCTTGAGGACCTGTAAGTATTACTCTCTCACATCCAGTAATAAAAAACAATTCCTATCTATTAACAAGTGCTTTTTCAAGAACACCTGTTGGAATAGCCCTAGTAAAATATTAAATTGTTCCTGAAATGCAATTCTGGCATCATTTACGTTGTTTTTTAATAGGCTGAACCTATTGAAACTTAAAGAATTTACATCTATAAATAACATTTTCCCACAATCTAGTTCGAATGGTGAATCTATCTTGGTTGGTGCTACTGCGTTGTAACATATTAAACAGACATTTTTTTGCATTCCTAATCCAACGTTGCACATTGTTACAGAAACTTGGGCAACAACCGTTTCCCTCAGCTGCCAGCGGCCGGACTACAGCGCCTACTCCACTTGAAAGTGCACAACAATCCCTCTCTACGCCATTTCCCTCCCTCGGAGCTCTTTCCACGGGTGCGCACCCTCCTACTCTCCTACGCTTACCACTGCTGCGAGTTCATCTCTTCTGAACCCCCAGCACCTTCACCTGCAGACGAAGAGGGAGGTCTTACTGACCTGGTGCTGGTTCCACCAAGGAGAACCGATCCCGCAGCCTGGGCCAATGCTACTGATCTTTACGTGCAGTATTTGAATGCAACAGGCGCTCATTTCTCTCTGTCAGATTCTGAAGCGCTTGCAGAACGGTCAGTGAGATGCGCGCCTTCTCCCGGCCCCTTCCTACCCTGTACCGACCTCTTTGATTGGTGGACTCTACGGTGCGGAGTGTGGGCGGTGTTTCTGCTCGCTCTCTTAGGCAATGGGACCGTGGTGTTTGTGTTGCTGTTCAGCCGCAGCCGCATGGACGTTCCGCGTTTTTTGGTTGCCAACCTGGCGGCTGCAGACTTCTGCATGGGCGTATATTTAGGACTACTGGCAGTGGTAGATGCAGCCACTTTGGGTGAGTTCCGCGCGCACGCACTGGCTTGGCAGATGTCGGGTGGTTGTCGTCTGGCAGGATTCTTGGGGGTTCTCTCCTCAGAACTGTCGGTGTACACGTTAGCAGTGATCACGCTGGAGCGTAACTACGCTATCACTCACGCGATGCATCTGAACAAGCGTCTGTCTCTGAGACACGCGGCCGCAGTAATGGCGCTGGGCTGGGCGCTGGCGCTTACGGCAGCTGCACTGCCTTTGTTCGGCATTTCGGACTACCGTCGCTTTGCCGTATGCCTGCCCTTCGAGACAGGCACGGCAGGGTCTCTGGCGTACGTGGTGGCCTTGCTAGCTCTGAACGGGTTAGCGTTCCTAGTACTACTAGGGTGCTACCTGAAGATGTACTGCGCCATCCGCGGCTCACAGGCCTGGAACTCCAACGACTCGCGCATCGCAAAGCGAATGGCGTTGCTGGTGTTCACAGACTTCTTGTGCTGGTCGCCCATCGCCTTGTGTGCGCTGTGTGCCGCCTTCGGGTTGCACCTGGTCTCTCTGGAACAAGCTAAGGTGTTCACGGTCTTCGTACTGCCGCTCAACTCATGTTGCAACCCCTTCCTGTACGCTATCCTGACAAAGCAGTTTAAGAAGGACTGTACGCTCGTATGCAAGGCAATAGAAGAGTCCCGCGTGACCAGAGGCATAGGGCGGTGCCGCCACTCCTCCAACTTCAGCAACCGACAGACGCCCGCTAACACCAACAGCCTCGCCGAGCGCTCGTCTCGTTCTCAGCACGCTCCAGCATGTGCTTGTCGCCGTTTACTGGCGCCCGTGGATCTGCCCACCACGCCAAGACCTCCACCTCCCGATCGACTGCTGCGCTGGCTGCGTGCCTGCGGAGGTCGCAGCAACGACACCGGCACCAAGAGTGGCACTAACACCAACAGCGGCAGCACAGGCGCTGGTGGCGGCGGAGGGGCAGCGCGCACCGGTTCCGTCTCATCCTCCGTGGAGTTCTCCTCGTCTCGCTCCGACTCGTGGCGCCTGCACGGTCGGCCTCCTCCGCCGCGTCGCGCTGCCTCCTGGCTGGTGGCCCGTAAGACGTCGCAGGACTCGAACCTCTCTTCGTCTCGGAACGACTCATCGGGGTCAAACGCTACCGCATCTACTTCCACGTGGCGCACCACTCGCTCGGGTGGCAGCGGGGCAGGCGCTCGCCCTCGCCTCACGCGTCAGCCGGCCGTGCTGGGCGAGGAGCCGCCGCTGTCTCCGGCGCCGCCGCAGCCGCGCCACCTGCACACGATCCCGTCGGCGGCCGAGCCCGACGCCTTCTGAGCGCCTCCGTCCGCAGCCGCCCATCGCCCCACAGTATTCTAGCGTAATTTGAACTGTTTACAATATATTTCGTTAGAGTTTTATATGTTGATGTTGTATAAGATTATTTGTAAGAGTTTATGGAGTACATACATGTGTGTTCAGAATGTAATTTATTCCGCCGATCGAGATATATTTAAGTATTGTAATGAAGTCGTATTAAGTAATAGTCCGTTGAGTGCTGTGCGAATGCGTCCCTCGGGATGGAACGTGTGATATGTAGTTTAATGTTAGATCGTGGAGGACCTTGCCGCCCAAGTGCCAAATCTACTCAGTCTGAGAGTGACATTTTATTCTATTCGACGAATGCTAGACACAGAGCAAGGCTCATAATTGTATATTTATTAATAAAATTAATTGCAATTAATGGCCGTGTATTTATTTTGTCGTCCTTTTTTTTGTTTTTATAAGTAACTCTTTACGCTTATTAACCTAGTATTTCGCACGCCTTATACTATTTGAAGATTTGCCTCTGCTTCAGTGGTTACAGCGCTGAAACCCCGCAGCAAGTACAAATGCAAATGAAGTTTTCCGATACTTTGCATAAATTATCACATAAAAAAATATAATTTCGGGTAATTCACCGAGTACCCGGAGCGTGAGGGAAGACATCGTAAGGATACTAAGAGACCTGTCGCCAATATTCCATATAACATCTCAACTCCAATTTTCATATTAAAATGCGACCAAAGAGATATTGTTTCCACCCTGAAAAGTATTAAAGTACGAGAATATGTATGTGTATTCATAAGATGCTCCTCAATTCGAATAGCATACTGTTCGTAGCAGTATTAAGTAGTGTGTGTTTATTAATACAATGAAGCTGATTCACACAGTATCTTGTTATAATAAATCAGCTAGAATTTAAAGTTCCCCGCTTTTCGATCCTTACAGATCATTTACGCAACAGAGATACTTTTAAATCTTGTGAATTTTGGATTAGAGTACCCGCCACATAAGGTGGCAGTTGGAGGCGTCGCCACAGTCGCGTAATCCAGTGTTGCCAGTAAACACGCCAAAACTAGCACTCACTGTGCCATACGGCTCGATACATTATATTGAGGTTTCATTTGTAACGATCTTTGGTTGCAGAGCTATAAACTCAAATAAAACAAATTAATATACCAAAGTCAAAAGTCAAAATATTTTTATTCAAAATAGGCCCTATCATAAGCTCTCTTTGAAAGTTATTTTATGATCTAAGTACAAATTAAAAAAACTATATATTGACAAAAGGAATATATATGAGTGAAGTGGAAGGGCGGTTACGTAGGGGCCGGCCTAATAAGACATATATGTAACAGTCAGATAGACGCTATATTGAAAAAAGGTGACGTTAGGAGTACCTATAACCGCCGAGAGTGTATTAGAGAATGTATGAATGTCAATGAAGCGAAAGTGGTCTGTCAGGATCGGGACAAATGGGGATCCGTGATCTCTGCCTACCCCTCTACAGGGAATCAGGCGTGATGTGTATGTATGTATGTAAAAAAACTTTCAAACATGGCACTGAGCATTGTCTTTACATATTTTTACCGAGGTTAGTTCACCAACCATTTTGGCTGCTCAAGATGCCACGTCATGAAGACCACGACCGCTCTGATAAGAGCGTACGAATGAGAAGAAGAAGTTCAGCGGAGACCCTTGGAGAAGAACTAACAAACATAAAAATTACAAAGAGTGGGCAAAAAACACAACGCTGGTAATACTAAATTTACCTTTCATACAAAATAACACGCAATGGCGGAAACGTCAAATTTAGTTCCAAGTTTGGCTACTGCCACCTTATGTGGCGGGTACTCTATCTCGCTCGCAGTGCTATCGGTGATATTCGGGTATTTTCGGCAGTCATCTAGAAGAGTAATAATAGAAGAGTAACCGCCACATAAGGTGGCAGTTGGAGGCGTCGCCACAGTCGCGTAATCCAGTGTTGCCAGTAAACACGCCAAAACTAGCACTCACTGTGCCATACGGCTCGGTACATTATATTGAGGTTTCATTTGTAACGATCTTTTTGATTTGATCGTTTTGTTTCTGTCATCGTTGGTCTTGTGCCTTTGTGAATAAAGTGATTTTTTTTTGATTTTTTTTTTATCTTTGGTTGCAGAGCTATAAACTCAAATAAAACAAATTAATATACCAAAGTCAAAAGTCAAAATATTTTTATTCAAAATAGGCCCTATCATAAGCTCTCTTTGAAAGTTATTTTATGATCTAAGTACAAATTAAAAAAACTATATATTGACCAAAGGAATATATATGAGTGAAGTGGAAGGGCGGTTACGTAGGGGCCGGCCTAATAAGACATATATGTAACAGTCAGATAGACGCTATATTGAAAAAGGTGACGTTAGGAGTACCTATAACCGCCGAGAGTGTATTAGAGAATGTATGAATGTCAATGAAGCGAAAGTGGTCTGTCAGGATCGGGACAAATGGGGATCCGTGATCTCTGCCTACCCCTCTACAGGGAATCAGGCGTGATGTGTATGTATGTATGTAAAAAAACTATTTCAAACATGGCACTGAGCATTGTCTTTACATATTTTTACCGAGGTTAGTTCACCAACCATTTCGGCTGCTCAAGATGCCACGTCATGAAGACCACGACCGCTCTGATAAGAGCGTAACGATTGAGAAGAAGAAGTTCAGCGGAGACCCTTGGAGAAGAACTAACAAGAAACTCCAGAAATCAATTTATTATAATCACCCTTAACAAACATAAAAATTACAAAGAGTGGGCAAAAAACACAACGCTGGTAATACTAAATTTACCTTTCATACAAAATAACACGCAATGGCGGAAACGTCAAATTTAGTTCCAAGTTTGGCTACTGCCACCTTATGTGGCGGGTACTCTACAAAATTGTGAAAGTATATGCTACGCATACACAAATATTGTGAAGTCAGTTGTCAGTCACACGAAGAATACGTCAGTCAGGCAATTGTGTGTGTGATTGTGTACGAGCGAATCTCCACCACCTGTCTATAATTTTACACTATTTTCCAATATAATTTGTGATTCAGCTTAATTTCTGAAGAGTAAACTATCCTAATTTCACCATGAGTTACATGCTGGCTCATCTCCACAATGGGTGGCAAGTGGATCAAGCGATACTATCAGAAGAAGATCGAGTTGTGGTAAGGAAATTTCTAGCAACTTAAACTATATGAATGAATTTCTAATTCTTCTATTAATAAAGTCCTTTATTGTTATAGGTTATCCGATTTGGCCACGACTGGGACCCAACCTGTATGAAAATGGACGAAGTATTGTACAGTATAGCCGAAAAAGTAAAGAACTTTGCAGTTATATACCTTGTTGATATCACAGAAGTTCCAGACTTCAATAAGATGTAAGTACAATCATTCATAGGTATTTCTTTCAGGGTAGTTAGTTTACTCTATAAATTGAGCTTTGTGACTGTCGTTAAACATTCCAAACTCAGTTTTCCCATCCATACTAGATAGGCATTGATAGGTAGATTCCTCCCAGCTAAGTAGATACTCTGCTGGCTTAAGCCTTAGTAAGCAGCAGTCATTGGCTTTGAAATGTAAGGTGATATGAGATGATGTTCCCTGTTATAGCCGAATGACTTAGTAAAGTTTTGCTAATGGCCAAATCTTTACATCACCCAACCAAAGTTGAATATGATTAAGTAGTGTAGCCTTATAGGATTCAGTGTGGCACAGTCAGTTTTGATGAGATTTAATATTATAATACAGATTTCAATCATTAGATTTGGTGATATTTATTGCCTAAACTTTATTTGTTCCAGGTATGAATTATACGACCCATGTACAGTGATGTTTTTCTTCCGCAACAAGCACATTATGATTGATTTGGGCACGGGAAACAACAACAAGATCAACTGGCCTCTCGAAGACAAGCAAGAGATGATTGATATTATTGAAACGGTGTACAGAGGGGCGAGAAAAGGCAGAGGTCTTGTAGTATCGCCTAAAGACTACTCTACTAAATATAGATATTGATGGAATTGTGTGTGTACTGTTTGGAAAAAGTGTTTCTCTGTGATAAGACTGGTTATGATTAAGTAATAAATTAGCTAATTATGTGCAATTTGTTTCTTTTATTCAATGTTTTGATTAACAATGATCATTACAGCCTTAAACATTGTTTATCATTCAAGCTATCTATGGATGTGCAGATGACTTTGATTATAACTGTAACTGCCAATTACACACACATATACACATCACGCATGATTCCCCATAGAGTGGTAGGCAGAGATCACAGATCCTCATTTGTCCCGATCCTGACAGACACTTTCACTGCGTTTACATTCATATACCTTCTCATAGACACCTGGCGGTTATAGGCATTCCTAACGTCACTGACAATGACTACAAACTTTTTGGATATTTCTCACAACAGAACATTTGTCTGAAAATCCCTAAAGGTATGAATACAAACAGTACTATTGTAATAATTCACATAATAGTGTAAGTTCAAAGTGAATTTGCGTGTGCAAGATGGAAAGTATATTAAGCAAGGTAGCATGTACAAAGACAAACACATTCACCACCATTAAACTTTGCGAGTTTATCAGAGGTTCAGGTTTCCATCTTTGCAATTGCAAAGGTAGTAAGTAATTCTATGGACCCCCCAACCCATGTGTTGACCAGATAATCAGTACTCAATGTGACAGATAGTAAGCCATGTCGTCATTTACAAACACTAATTATTACCTGTTCAGGGAACATTTTCCCTCAGTCGTATTTGATGCATTTCGTAAATGTATATTTATTACGGAAATGTAGAAAACTTCAGTAAACTTCATTTCCATTGGTAGCATGTCATATAGTATATAAGCAGTTTGCATATATTATATGGATGCAATATATTATGATATTTGATTGACAAAAAATTTAAGACGTATTGTAAAAGGTGATGTTAATGGTACTTTTGGCTGCCGCGTGTTTATGATACAATGGTTTGTCAGGATTGAGACAAATGGAGATCCATTTTCTCTGGCTATATCTGTTGGGAAACGGATGTGTTTTGAATGTAAAACAGGGAAGGAAAACAGCATTGTGTTATTTACTATATGATACTGTAACTACGGAGGTTTATGTTAAAGATTTTAATACCTATTAAAGTAGATACAAAAGGTTTACTTGTAGATGACATCGTTATTCGATGAGCGGCTGTAACGTGTGCGTTCGCGCAGCGGAATGTTGTTGAATTTAAAGATTTTAATTATGCAGATATTTAGTGTATGACGTCGTATAATTGTGTATAGTAAAAAAAAAATTGTGCACGCAGCCATTGTGGAGAAATTCACCAAAAACTGATTCCGCTGGCGCTGACATAGAAAAGACCACAATTTGGTTGGTTTACCTTAAAACCCATACATTGATACACTCTTTATAGCGCAGCCGCCATTCTCTATTACGAAGAATACTTAATTGTGGTCTTTTCTATGTTATAGAGAGTTTATCGTTATAGAGAATAATGTTATAAAGAGTTTACACTGTATTTAGATTATATCTCAAGTCTCAAGCGCATACTTAAATAAAGTACCTACGTAAACGGTACCTACTTTCTGTCATAGTCAAATACATTTAAAAAAGTAGGTGTACAAAAATAAATGACCTATAAATTATATCGAAACAACAATAGGCATGTTGACAACAAGTGAATTTCATTGAAATATTTTGTGTGTATATTATTACAAAATTCCTAATTCTAAAACTCTGATTCTTTTCATAATTAAAACCAAGATTAATATAATAATCGATAAAATAAAATCGCTAAATATGGCAATCCGCCATGACATGTTGAACGCCAATCAGAGCGCATGACGTCACGTTAGAGTTCTTTCTCTTTGTTTACATTTGTATTACTACACACTCGCTCGCTTTTTTAATTAATTACGCCGCTAATGTTTTACAAACTTAAATTTCTTTTGTGTAAATTGATTATGCTAAATTGAGTCATGTAACAGGGATTTACAAAAGCTTCAAGCGCAAATTTACCAAGAATCGACTTGATAATGCTAGGAACGTTTCTGGCATCAAACAAAAACTTCTGTTCAGCAGAATTTAGAAATGTTAAAACTTCCCTGTAAGTGTTGTATATTAACCAGTTAATTAACTATTTAAACCATAAAAATAATTCGTTGAAAAGATAGCTATTGTTCCTATTTCAGTATAACATTCAATATTATAACATATAACTATTTACAATATTATAAATATAATATATAACAGTATAACATTGAAAATGAAATAAAATACCTTTTTAATGGCTCATTCATTGAGGATTTGATTTCAATTAGTAACAGTGAGTAAAAGAATCATGTCCTCCGAAAATTTTGTAGGTAGATATATCAATGTTTACTTCTTCCCATAAAACTAACTTATAATGAATTTAGGCAACAAAATTCTACAAAATAAGAAAGGTGTAAAGTGTAAAATAAAGCTGTGCAGTGGGTAATAATCCTTCCAAATCACGTCTTGCAAGTTTAAGCCACTTCTTTCTTAATTTCTTATCGAAAGGAACGAAAATAAATAACTTCTCAGAAGTTTTTATGGACGTTTAGTATACAGAGGGACGGAACACCACTTATATGCTTTCGAAGTCATGTTTTAATGTAAAAACTAGTAAAATGTCCAAATTAAATATTAATTAGATAATGTTTACATACACCGAATGTTCCTTGTACTCTAAAGTGACGTATGCAAGCGACGCCATTACACTTTGACGCGTTTTGGTGCAAATTTTAAATTTATGAATCAAAAATCATTTTTTAAGTACTAAACCTTAATTTTCCGCAGAAATATTATGTTTATTATAATCCATATATATTTCCAAATATTATAAAACAGTTTCTCAAAATTTGTCAACATGCCTATTGTGTTATCACCTGTACCAATTCAATACTGGTATTATACTGTAAATTTTGAGATGTTACCTAAATATATTGCACGGCCGCTTTTTTGTAGCTATCCGAACTTGGTCGGGTTATGTAGGTTTTCGATGCTTCGTCAGTATTATAATTGTGTTTCTTTAATTACTGAATTTAATGACATGAAATTTAGCATGTGAATAGTTGAATGAATACACTAATTATTGGCATACATTTTACCATGCAATTCCTTTAGAACGTCATGATATTTGACTGCTTTGTAAACAGTGATCTATTCGTGGTAAATTGTCCTATAACTCTTTAATTACTAACGGAACATCATTGATACTTGGCAACGTGTTGCAGACACTTACAACGTTTGTATAAACGTGAAAATCTAGACCCCAAAGTGCATACTTTAAGAACTAAGACCTAATAAGCGTATTTTACGTTTATATTTTTATCTTTTAAGCCTTACGTTTTTTTTCTAAATCTGTTTTTAAACAAATATAAACAAACATCAAGGAGCTTAACGATTTGATTAAACAACTACCAGAACCATTTTTAATTGTGGGACATTTTAATAGTGCTCATACTTACTTTGGCTCTAATCGCTGTGATACTCGAGGTAGAATGATAGCTAATTGGCTTGACATTCACGACGACATCTTCTTGCTAAATACAGGTAAACCTACTCACTTCAATATAGCTAACGGAAACACCAGTTGTATCGATCTAGCCTTTGCTTCACGGAGTATATCAACTTATTTCGATTGGAATGCATTGGACGATCCATACGATAGCGACCATTTCCCCACCATAATGAGTGTCAATGTCGATCTCAATCAGCAACAAAGATCGGAGCCACCAAGGTGGAAGTATAAATACGCTAATTGGAAAATGTATCAATCAGAAATTGACAATAAGATTGAGGAAATTAGTCCTATTGACATAAACCTACAGATGAGTATTGAAGAAGTCATATCGCAATTCCATCATGTCGTTCTAAATGCAGCAGTTAAAACCATTCCACAAACTTCAGGAAAGATGAGAAAAACACAGGTTCCGTGGTGGAACGAGGAGTGCGACAAAGTGGTAAAAGAATCGAAAAAAGCCTTTAGAACGTACTATAGACACAAAAACCCAGAAAACCTTGAAGTTTTAAAAGTAGAATACAAAAGGAATAGGTCAATAGCAAGACGTACACTTAAAGAAAACAGGAAGAAGCACTGGGAAGAATTCATATCATCTATAAATAGTTACAATTACTGTGTTTTAAGTTTTGTTGTGCCCAATAAACTTTATTATTTATTATTACAATACACCCCTAGGGAACATTTGGAGGAAAATTAACACCATTAACGGTAATAAGGCTCAAAAACAAACAATAGTACTAGAATACGAACCCCAATTATATACATCAAACCCAGATATAACTACAAAACTACTAGGAAATACATTTACAGCCAACTCCAGTTCCAATAACTATTCTACAACCTTTATGGAATACAAATCAGCCAAAGAACAGAATTTAGAACTAGACTTAAGTGATAACTCCAATTCTCTTAACGACCCCTTTTCCATCGACGAACTGCAAAGTATCTTAATGCATTTACGGCAATCAAGCCCCGGGCCCGATAATATCTCTAATGCAATGTTAAAAAAACTACCACCTAGAGCTATTCAATATCTGTTAGATTTATATAATTACATATGGATAAAACAAGTGTTTCCAATGGGCTGGAAGGAAGCCTTGGTTGTTCCTATCCTGAAACCCGGGAAAATACCTAGCTCACCCAACAATTATAGACCAATATCACTGACTTGCAACTTGTGTAAAGTATTAGAAAAAATGGTGAGTAAAAGATTAAGATGGTATTTGGAAAGAAATAACCACATTTCGTCTAATCAGTTTGGATTTAGGAACTATCTTTCAACCATAGACTACTTAAGTAATTTAGAAAATGACATATTAACCGCTATTTCTAATAAGTATAAGGTGATCATGGTCTCATTTGACATAGAGAAGGCATATGAAATGGTGTGGAAAGATCGTGTATTAATGCTTCTTGATAAATTAAATATTAAAGGGAATGTCTTATCATTTATTAATAATTTCTTAACAAACAGATCATTCAAAATTAAAATAGAGAATTTCATATCAGACAGCTTCCATTTAGAGAACGGTTTACCCCAGGGATCTGTGATTAGCGTACTGCTTTTTCTCATTGCCATAAATGATACACTCGAATTAGTACAAAAACCAGTAAAAGGATATTTGTTCGCCGATGATATGACCTTAATGTGCGGAGGAAGAAGCCTGGAGCCCTCAAGAAAACTAATACAGAGTACACTGGATCGATTAAATAAATGGAGTCACGAAACAGGCTTTAAATTTTCAGAAACCAAAACAAAATATATGATTATCTCAAGAAGTAAAAACAACACGGAAATTAAGTTAAAACTGAACGGAAAAATCATCAAAGAAGCACGAACGCTGAAAATACTGGGATTAAATTTTGATCAAAGATTAACCTGGGCTAGTCATGTGAAACAACTAAAGACTGAATGTTATAATCGTATGAACATTATCAAACGACTAAGTGCCTTGAATTGGGGATCGGATATGAAATGTATCAAAAGTACATACAAAGCTCTGATAAGATCTAAAATTGATTATGGCTCTATCATATATGACTCTGCGCATTCTAATATACTAGGAACTCTTGAAAGTATCCATAACACCGGCTTACGGTTGGCCCTTGGTGCATTTCGAACGAGCCCTGTCACTAGTATACTTTCAGAGGCTGAGGAAATGCCCTTGGAGTGGAGAAGGAAGGAACTGTGTTTTAATTTTGCACTAAGTAGACTTTCACGTCGTGGTCTCCCTCTGTTGGATAAATCTACGAAGTCAGTTAGCAAATATTCACTGAATCAAAGCTTGCCAAAGCCCCTTACAGTAAGGATAAATCGTTATTTAAAATATATACAGATTAAATTTCCACTATTATTCTCATACTCCTTTCCAAAGATTGAACCTTGGCGAGCTTTTAAAGTATATGTTGATACTACTATAGCAGAAGAGAATCCTCGAGCCATCACGCCTAAAGAAGTGTACTACGGTTTATTTCGAGAAATCGAACATAAGTACCAGGCATTTCAATGCTACTATACAGACGGGTCAGTCTCAGATATAGGGTCAGGTTGTGCTGTTATTACAATGAACCAATGTTATTCCTTCAAACTGCCAAATTACAGCTCAGTATTTACATGCGAGGCAATTGCAATACTCAAATCATTAGAAATCATTGACAGCTCCAAAACATCGGGTAAACACGTAATATTTTCAGACTCCAAATCAACATTAATGGCCTTAGAGAACAATCTAAACAAAGACCCCTTAGTTAATATAATACGCGAACTAATTCAAACATTGGTCAAAAAGGGCCACAGCATAGAACTTGTGTGGGTCCCAGGACATCAGGGTATCCCAGGGAATGAGCGAGCAGACCTGGAGGCCAAGGAGGCGGCAATTCGCGATAGCTGTGACTGTGAACATTCGTCAGTTAACGATATTAAGAAACACGTTAAAAAAGCTCTTCAGCTGAAATGGAATGACTATTGGGTGAGAAATAATGGTACTAAGCTATTTAAAATAAAGAAATCCTGTTTTGAAAATATAAATATTCATGTTAACAATAGGAAAGACCAGACAGCTATATATAGGATGAGAATAGGGCATTGTAACTTTTCTCACATCCATATAATTACAAAAGATGATTGTAATAGATGTATAACATGTAACTCCGAACTATCCGTTCTACATATCCTTACTGAATGTCCTAAATACGAAAATGAAAGAACTGTAACTCAACTTCCAAATGATTTAAAAAGTTGTTTAACTACGCATTTAACGAATACCTTAAAGTTTATGAAATTAATTGATCTGTATCGATTTATCTAATGTCTACTTGTTGTCGTGAATGACCATGGATGTTAGAGTACCCGCCACATAAGGTGGCAGTTGGAGGCGTCGCCACAGTCGCGTAATCCAGTGTTGCCAGTAAACACGCCAAAACTAGCACTCACTGTGCCATACGGCTCGATACATTATATTGAGGTTTCATTTGTAACGATCTTTGGTTGCAGAGCTATAAACTCAAATAAAACAAATTAATATACTAAAGTCAAAAGTCATAATATTTTTATTCAAAATAGGCCCTATCATAAGCTCTCTTTGAAAGTTATTTTATGATCTAAGTACAAATTAAAAAAACTATATATTGACAAAAGGAATATATATGAGTGAAGTGGAAGGGCGGTTACGTAGGGGCCGGCCTAATAAGACATATATGTAACAGTCAGATAGACGCTATATTGAAAAAAGGTGACGTTAGGAGTACCTATAACCGCCGAGAGTGTATTAGAGAATGTATGAATGTCAATGAAGCGAAAGTGGTCTGTCAGGATCGGGACAAATGGGGATCCGTGATCTCTGCCTACCCCTCTACAGGGAATCAGGCGTGATGTGTATGTGTGTATGTAAAAAAACTATTTCAAACATGGCACTGAGCATTGTCTTTACATATTTTTACCGAGGTTAGTTCACCAACCATTTCGGCTGCTCAAGATGCCACGTCATGAAGACCACGACCGCTCTGATAAGAGCGTAACGATTGAGAAGAAGAAGTTCAGCGGAGACCCTTGGAGAAGAACTAACAAGAAACTCCAGAAATCAATTTATTATAATCATCCTTAACAAACATAAAAATTACAAAGAGTGGGCAAAAACACAACGCTGGTAATACTAAATTTACCTTTCATACAAAATAACACGTAATGGCGGAAACGTCAAATTTAGTTCCAAGTTTGGCTACTGCCACCTTATGTGGCGGGTACTCTATATTATAATATAGAGATCCCGCCATATAAATTGGCAGTTGGGGGCGTCGCCACAGTCGCGTAATTCAGTGTTACCAGTAAACACGCCAAAACTAGCACTCACTGTGCCATACGGCTCGATACATTATAGGTTTCATTTGTAAAGGTCTTTGGTTGCAGAGCTATAAACTCAAATAAAACAAATTAATATATCAAAGTCAAAATATGTTTATTAAACTATTTCAAACATGATTGATAATTAACGGGACTTATCCTTCTTATTATATATTACATATATTATGTGTTCCTTCACTCTGTCCGCAATAGACCGTTTAGTCTGTCCAACGTAGGATTTCCCACAGTTGCAATCAATCTTATACACACCCTTATATCTTATATCATGAGTATAAATCGCGAATCTCTTAAAACTATTATTTCAAACATGGCACTGAGCATTGTCTTTACATATTTTTTACCGAGGTTAGATCAGCGGAGACTCTAGCTTGGAGAAGAACTAACAAGAAACTCCGGAAATCAATTTATTATAATCACCCTTAACAAACATAAAAATTACAAAGAGTGGGCAAAAAACACAACGCTGGTAATACTAAATTTACCTTTCATACAAAATAACACGCAATGGCGGAAACGTCAAATTTAGTTCCAAGTTTGGCTACTGCCAATTTATGTGGCGGGATCTCTACCACGACATTAAATAAATAAATTAAAAAAAAATAATATATAAACAAATTCAAAACAACGTATGTAAAAATCTACAGCTCTCTATGTAAGCGCTTTGTATGAAAACTAGCTAATGGCCAAACGTTCGCGTAGCGGAAACTTGAATTTCTCCGAAGTTTATGCATGCACTAATTTTATTCATACATACACAATTACACACAAATACACACTAATTTTTGGACACATCTCTTTTCTTCTAAAGTCAATGGATCAAAAAAAGTTCCGCTGGGCGAACGTTCGCCCAGCGGAATCAGTTTTTGGTGAATTTCTCCACAATGGCTGCGTGCACAATTTTTTTTTTACCATACACAATTATACGACGTCATACACTAAATATCTGCATAATTAAAATCTTTAAATTCAACAACATTCCGCTGCGCGAACGCACACGCTGTAACCCAGTGGGTAAGACCTCTGACATCTTATGAGTTTGGTCCTCCATTCTAATCTCAGCACTGGCGTGTACCAATGAATGAAATTTACAATTTACGTACATAATTTACAGTCGCTTACGATGAGGGAAAACATCGTGGTGAAACCTGCCTATCCCTGGGAATCTGAAATAGCCAGTGCCTATACAGTAATACGGTTCACTACCCTATCACGTTAAGTGGTTTCTACCAAGTTCGAGTCACCGATACGGAACATGCCTTTTAAATTTCGGACATCTCAAGCCTCTGACTTTGACTTTACCTTGCTACTATAAAAAAGGGAGTGTGTGTAAACAAGTCTTAAAGGGTATGAGATCGTTAACTTTTCGTAACTGACACTTTACTAGATCCAACATTTGATGTAATGTGTAAGAATGTGTTGCAAATAAAATACAATATTCTCTTAAGTTAGTGACTCATTTATTAGGTAGTGACTAGTGCGGGGGTCTGGGCGGGGGCGTGGCGGGCGCGAACGGGGCCCAGATGTCGGCCATGGCGCGGAACGGGTCGAAGGGGCGGGGCATCTGCGCGCCGAAGCCAGGCGGCGGCCGCACCGCTCCGTCCCACGCCGACCACGGCGGCCACTGCGCGCCCTCGCCGTTGAAGTAGAACAGGCTGTTGTCCTGCGTGGGCGGCGGCGGCGGAGAGCGACGCCGGCGCACGTCCGACCCTATCGGGGGCAGCGGCCGCACCGGAGCCTCGGCGGGGGGCGTCGTCACCGTGCTGGTGTTGCAGGCCTCGGACCGCGCCACCACCTCGCTGAAGGTGGCGCCCCAACGGAGCGTCGGCGTTACGGGGGGCGGCGTCTGAGACATCGGGGGCGCTGGCGGCGGCGCCACCACCCTCTCGCTGCGTCGCCTGGGCGCGCGCTCCTTGTTCCTCGGGTGATGCCGCGGGCGGGGCGCTCTCGGCACCACCTCTTCCTTGGGCAGAGGGGCGCGCACAGACTGCGTGGACCGTTCGCGAGGAGCCTTGGATGTTTGCTTATCGAGATCATCGGAGTGCACGGTTGGCGAATACGTGGCGAGCGGCCTGCACTCCTCGCCACCTGACGAGTGCGAGTCCGTGCAGGGGGAGTCCCGTTCGTCCTCGATGAGGGCGCTCAGCGGGGGCGATGGCGCGGGAGGCGTCTCCGGCCGTGGCGCTCGCGGTTCCTGTGGCGCGGGCGTCAATGGCGGCGTGGGCGGCGCTTCGGGCTCCTCCTCCTCCTCTTCCTCGTCGTCGTCTCCTTCGTCGGGCAGCTCCTCTGCGGTGGGCTGGTGCAGCGTGTCGCTCGCCTCTATCTCGTCGCCGCTGCTCGTCTCCTCGGAGGACTCTCTGGGGGCGGTCGCCTGCGGGGGCGGCGCCTCCTTGGCCAGCATGGCCGCCTTCCACTCCTCGAAGTCCCTCTTGGGCAAGGCAACCGTGGACCTCTTGGGCTGCTTGCGACGCCGAGACGCTTCTTTGGCGGGAGTGCCGGAGGTTGCATTGTGAGCGGGAACAGGCGCCGGCGACAGAGGTGATGCGGCGAGGGCCCTCAGGTCTAGAGGCGCAGGGGAGGCGGCGTGGGGCCTCGGCGGACGCAGCGCCACCAGCGCCCTCTTGAGGATGGCCTCCGCATCCAACACAGCCAGCGAGAGCACGAGCGCGCCCACGCCCAACGTCATGAGCCCAGCGTAGGGCCGCGTCAGAGGTCCCCCGCCTCCGTTGCCGCAAGTAGCAGCCACTTTTGGAGGCAGATGCGCTGCCAGTCGAAAGCGCGCCACTCCGCCCTCAGTGACCGCTACCAGGTGCGCATGCGCTCGCCCCAGGGTCCCGTCGGGGGTGAAGGCCAGCTGCAGCGGCGCGGAGGCCCCGGGCGCCAGCAGCAGCGGCCGACACGAGGTGGGCAGCACCGCGAACCCCCTCGCCTCGCAGCCGCCACTGTCCAGGGTCCAGCGACGCACGCGCACCGGCACAGCGCCCACGTTGCGCACCCACAGCGCCACGCGCACGCCCGCACACGACGACACCTGACAAACAAACGAATAGATGCAAAACGGGTGCAATAGTATCATCATATTATGGTAATGGCTACATAATTTTGCTGAACGCTTATAAGAAAACATCAATCAAGTATTGAAGAAGAATTAGGACTTGGGATATGAATCTAGGCTTATGCATGTATTTCCTACCCTGTATTCTCCGACTACAAATGCTTACTCACCTCAAATAGTATGGGACTATTAGAGCCAGGCGCCCGTCCCGCCAACTCGAACTTGGGTTGCGCACCACGGCCGTTCACGGGCAGGGTTTCCAGCAACGTGAGATTATTCCTCAGATGCAACGAGGCCGCATAATGCGCCGCAGCCCCCGGAGCGAACCTCAACCTCAATTTGGCCTCCCCATGGGGCGCTATCAACGCCGCGTTGTAAACGAGCTTCGTATCCGCCCACCAGGATACGTTAAAGGCTGCTGCATCAAAGATGGCGTGGCGTTGGCCCCCTACCCCTCTAGGGGTCAATAACGCCTGTACTAGAATAGGTTTCCACGAGGGGTTGTGCACACGAACGTTAACAGTGCGGGAACCTCCCACGGCGGCTGGAGGGATCTCTATGTCCTCAATCCCTTTGAGTAGTTGTGGCCATTGGGTCCTAGCTGTTACTTGCACGGGCAATGGTGGCGCCCCCTTCACGGATAGGAAAAGGGGGCGTGGCGGGGGCGCTCGTAAGGAAGCTCTGCGACGGGTCAACTCCAACGATTCCGACTTGAGAGCGCTGCTGCCCAACGCTAACCAGCGTTCTATCTCTGTAAAAGAAGAAAAATAATGTAAAAATAACTAAGTAACTATTTTACGCACAATTGATTATTGATTTAAAGGAGTAGTGGAACATGACATTAATATATTTATTTTACATTTAAATATAGATGTGAGAAAAAATAAGGTACATTAGTTTATGCTTAAACTTAACGTTTTACCTCACCTACTTCACATACATGAATGATGCTTCCGAAAAACTCCTGTTATCAATTTATTCCATAATACTCTGGGACACAAATATAATGTAAACTAGCTGTGCTACGATGGTAACACTAAAAACGAGCAAGATTATAACCCTTCCAAAAGGGATTAAACTTCACGTATTAACTACTAAATTAAACAAAACATAACCTATAAAAACAATCTCACCTATATCACTATCGAAGCCCAACCCAGTAGCGCAAGGCCTTTGCGATCCACACAGCCTCTCCAACCTTAACCCTAGGGGGGACAAAACCGTCGTCCCACTAACCACTTGGTGGGGCCCAGACCCCTGTTGCTTGAACAAACGACTACCTCTAACTGGTAGCTCTACTTGAATAGGAAGGGGTAGTAAGCTTTGAACTTTGAGACCCCCCTCGCATTTAACGTAGGGGGCGCACCCGGTTAATGTTATAGGGGGGACTCTGAGTACCCCGTCTAGGATCGTTAGCGTGTGGGTACGCCCCACTTTGACACCTTCCGCTGTCACCCCAACGAAGCCCTGTGCTGAGCGAGCCCCACCGTTGGATAGGAGCTTGAGTGGGGCCCACGATTCGCCTTCTATGCACCACTGGAAAGAAAAGAATGGTGTTTCTTAATATAATAATTATAATAATATTGTAGGACGTTATTACAGCAATTGAACTAGCTCCTTGGTAAGTACATTTAAGACTTGTGTTAAGGGTTACTAGTAAACGTATATTTAAGAAATATATACTTATTATATATAGATAAATACATATATAGCATATATAATCAAGGACCAGACTGGAAAGCAGAAGAAAAGCGTAGTTCTTAACTCTGCCTCCACCGAGCATCGAACCCAGGATCTCACGATTAGCGTTCAGGCGTCTAACCGATCGCGCCATGGCGGTCGTCAATATCAATATCAATATATATATATATATATATATATATATATATATATATATATATATATATATATATATATGTGTGTGTGTGGGATAAGATATATTAAGTCTTCGGAGTTCTCATTACTTCGAATGAGATTTAAGGACTTGAATGTACTCGTAAATGCATGTATTCCATATGTGAAGGGAAGGCGAAGGTTATTTTCATATATGTAAAACGCACTTCAATTTGCATGCTAAGTAAAGCTGTTAACTGGGTTTCATATGGTCATAAAACACTCCAATAAGACAGATAGAGCGATGTAGTTCAGTGTCACTTTGAATCAGAAGATTCCAGAATCATTATCGGTCAAATATCGGCTAATGTAAATGAAGTTATTTCAATTAATATGTAATTTTATTTCATACATAAATCTTTCAACTACCCCTTGGGGAATAATCCTTTCAATGTCACTACATAGTATAAAACAAAGTCGCTTTCTCTGTCCCTATGTCCCTTTGTATGCTTAAATCTTTGAAACTACGCAACGGATTTTGATGCGGTTTTTTTAATAGATAGAGTGATTCAATATGAAGGTTTATATGTATAATAACATCCATTAAATAGTGGAGTAGGCTATATATTTAATACCCGTGCGAAACCGGAGCGGGTCACTAGTTTGTAATATACAAATTAAACTTACACACTCATGCTGAAACCCGTGATGTTCCTTCGTAGAACTGTTGTAGCACGGCTCAAACACCATTTTGAGTGGAAAGGGCGTTTCAATTGCGGTCACACAACGGGGCCTTGGCGAGGGGTTGGCCAACCGCCCCCGCCACCCCGCACCCAATAAGACCCCCCATTTACCACCACCTTCCCAGTCGAGACGCAATCTGCCACTGTATATGTGAACGGGCGTTTTGTACTCCGTCATATTTGTACTGAGGGTTATGCTGCCTCTTATACCTGGAACCGTAGAAAACAATATTAGAAACGGGTTTGTGAATCTCTGAAGTAATTTCTGTATTTTTGTATATTGTATTCCTTGACTCATTTTATAAAATAATAAAATAGTAATTCAAATATGTAACTTATTAGAGAGAGAAGATTTAAGTAACGAAGGAATTAAGTATTTAAATAACAAGCTACCGTTGATCCAAATAGGTATACCGTAGGCGATAGGTGACCAGAAGTCAGTGGAATATGACAGCTAGTTTGCTTTTATTATCATCTATAGGCTATTCGCGTTAAGTAAATAGTGACGTCATGATAATCAGAGGTTAAACTGGCCAATGAGGCGTTAGTTAATGAGAAAACAAGTCACATTGACCAATCGCAGACATTCGTTGTCACATCAAGTCTCATTGGTCAAATCGTTTGGGTAATGATGACGTCACTATTTTCTTAACGCGAATACACTATAATACCTAATAATTTATCGAAAATAATTCTATCTTTAAAAAACTCACCCACACCATCCGCTCGACCATCAGCCAATGAGAGCAAAGCCACGCCCACACTCCTCTTCGGCGGCACCACCACCGGTTGCCACTTATCCAACAACAGATGTCGCTTCGCTACCTCATCCAACTCTAGTGCCAATATCTCAACAGGCAACGGAAACGTATTTGTTACTATTAATTCCTTTTTCTCTCTGGCTTCTTCCCTATCGGTGACGAAATGTAGGGGGGCGGATTTCAAAGTGCCTGGGAGTAAGGTGACGGTGAACGGGATTGATACCTCCCCCCCGCGCACCTCTCCGTGGCATACTACCCCTTCGTCACTCGCGTCCGAGCTGCGCCATAGGGCACCGTCTAGAAAGGGAATGTATGGTCAGTAACAGAACGTTTATGTTGTAAAGAGTATAGTTAAATTAAAAAGATGTTATATTAATACAGCTGAAGATAAAATACATAGATACTGCTAGCCAGCTATATAGTGCCAGCTATCATTTCATGATCATGGCGAAGGAAATCATTGTGAAGATATAAACAATGTTCAGCACCTTTTTTCGGCGACGTGGATCACAATATGTCTTTGTAAGTTCAAAAGACCTAATCAGCTCAGTGCATACAAAGATTCGTAAACCTCTGACTATTCACCGAGGAAAAATGATCGTTAAGTATTATAGATAACTATTCGCCAATATTTCATGTTGATAACCTCACAACCAGTTTAGTAGGCACTATCCTAGGAAATATGTTAGTGACATAATAAAGTATATGTATATTAATAAAAAATACTCACAATCAAAAGTCAGCGTAGCTACAAGTTGTGGCTGACTGTGGGCTTCGACGCTCGTCTGCAGCATAGTCACTTTGACCCCCTCGCCCCCTTGTTCTGGGGGGGCGTGGCCGTTGGTCTGCGCGGGGGGCGGCGGCGGGGGCTCCGCAAGGGTCTCACATTGGGGGCCCCATACACCCAGGTGCAAGGACGCCGGGGTACTGCCGCTGTTGCCTATTGTTATGTCGAACTGGAAGATGGAAGAATAAAGTTGTTAAATGTGTAACACATTGAGACCCTATCCTTAACAATTCATACGACAACCCTTAGTGTTTAGTCGGATATTCGACGATGACATTTCGGCGATATAAAGTAAGCTAGTAACCAAATACTCGGACGAATTTGTACATATTCTCAATTTACGTAAGTAGGCGATATATGAGATGATGAACAGAAGAGCATGTAAGATAAGATTCAACTGCTGATCTTCCATTAAGAAGATGTAAGTTAAGGATATTTTTCTCCAGTCTTCCATCTCTGACTAGCAAACGATAATAACCGTGTAAGTCTTTGTTTGGTTCAAGGTAGCCATGAACACTCTCAGCCTATTCTGTAAAAGAGTGAATATTTACCGTTTCCTGCGGATCCATAGAGCCCCGTGGCGACGCATGAATGAGCGGTTCCGTCGCGTACAACCCTGGCGGCGCCGCCCTCGCTTCTACCGGCAGTAGTAAGGGCGGTAGTTGATCGGCCTCCAGACGCACGTAGGCTAGCGTTGGCGTCGTACTACCAGGGGATGGGGCGAGCCGTAACAGGGGGCGACTGGCACCGGGTGGTACGGCCCAAGCGTCCCGCGCCGCCCACGCCCCGCCGCCGCTGAGCTCGAGACGCAGCCATTTTGCCGACGCGTAAACTGAGCGGACTTGTACTACCTGTAAATGGGTATAATATTAAGTTGAGCCCGAACGAAGGTTGGATATTGAAGAAAGGTTATGACTAAAAATATCATTTAGGGGATTCCTTTGTTTTCCCTGTTATGATATGCTGAATAGATAAAACCTAGGTCTATTTGTAACAAGCGCTAATTAAATTACATAACCTTATTGTTTATTAATGGAATGACAAGGAAAAACCACCTAAAACTCAAATATTTTTGTAATTACATACAAAAAAAATACTAAGCTTTAGAAATATTCAACAGCACTTCATTCCCACCATATTTCTATATACCTCACACTTCCCTAGAGCCCAACAACCCACCTTATTCGTAGGATTCCTCAGCGTGATAGGTGGCAGCACTGTCGCATTGAGCGGCACCCTCAGCCTTAGCAAGGGGCCAAGCCGCCACTGACTCCAAATAGCGATAGCGGCGACACGGTACGCGAGCGGACCACGTGACGTGTGTAAAGCTAACGTGGCCCACACGGGACCTTCACGGCGACCTACCAGGACCACGCTGAAGGAAGCGTTGCCCCCTGGCGGTACACTCTGGAAAAGAAGAGGGATGGTTGAACTATGTGTAGAATAAAATGTATTCTTAGTAGAACAAGATGGCGCACAGTATGTAGACGTGATGAAAAGGGGTGATTAAACTAGATATTATATTATTCCTTGTAATTAGTACATCATCGAAAGGTTTCCTGTTAGGATGACGTACATGTCAGAATTAAATAAATAATTGATTAGTATAATATATATTACTTTAACTATCAAAATAAAAGTTCTGTATAAATGACACCACAACCCCCAGTTATGGTTCTAACTGTAACTGAAATAATATTAAATGGACAAGGTTCTGTTGACCTCAAAGAGGTTAAGGGACATGCTTGTATTTGTATATGTTTATCAACAATAGACAAGCAATTAAAATCAATTAATAACATTATTTCTTCACATTAAATGAGCTGAGAAGAGTTATTATAAAACAAGTACTTTTTGTCAGTTGTTTCCATAAAATAGTACAAATAATTTTAGTTTTAATTTTATCTACATAACTAAATAATGTTATTGATCAAAAAAATAAAAAAATTGGAATATTTTTATCTTATCTTAACTCACTGCTCTCTAATATCATTTCAGTAATAGTTATCCCACAAAACCAAAATAAACCAATTACATTACACCATTATCACTGTAGATGGCTCTGCTTATCTTCAATTCTTCTTTCTGACACTTGTTTCTTCCATAGCTGTAATTGACTGAGTGCAAGCGCAGGAAAAGTTCGAGCTTGACAGTAAAGCACGTCTAAGGCGGACGATTCCTGCGCTAGCACAAGTCTCTACGTAACATGTATGGTTCTTCCTGAAAAGGCCGGAGTCTTGGAGCTGGATTGTGTCTTAGTATAAACCGTAGACATCTGTTGTTGAATTGTGGGAACTACTATGGTTATCCTATTCAAATTTATTGCTTTAATAAATACAATAATAAAGATGGATCATTAATAGAATAGTTAATTAGTAATACACCCAATAATTAATTGAAAGCTCTTAAGAATATAGTTGTATAAGTTAAAATAATATAAATTTTAATTCCTGTTCAGATCATAGTCTTAAATCATCCCATTTTCTACCTACAAACTACAAAATAAACCTTCTTTACAAACAATAAATAGGAAGCTACAAGGTGCAATGACGGAAAACTTTTCAAGGTGAATATAGATAATCAAACATCTTACCTTAGTGTCAAAGAAGGAGGCATGGAAGTCAGGTGTGGTACCCGCTAAGGACGCTAGATGCAGCGTGCTGTTCGCCACATTCCTGAGGGTGACCGTCCTTGTATGTGCGGTACCCAGGGGCACCCGCCCAAACTGGAGAATAGGGGGATAAAGTTCCACCCCCAGAGATTGCTCCACCTCGCTGCCAGCACTCCATTCCTGGAATAGAGAACGTATTGTCAGTGATCTATGCTATACAACTACAGTACGAAAAATAATGGTGAGTAAACCTACCTATTCAATGGAATAGGTTATATTAATCATGACATGGTTTACCACCTGTTTCGTTGGGTACTGAGTATCTGGGTATTGTTGGGGTTTAGAGAGACTAAAGGATCATTAGCTCCACTAAGATAGTTAACAAATCTCAAGTACTCCATACGGGATAATGAATGAATGAATGTCTTTGTCTGAATTGTCAGTCAGTGTAATTCCTAATTCTTGTAGCATTTTTCTGTAACAGGTGTACATAGAGTTAAGAATAGAAAAGCATACATGAGTAAGTTAATAAGTGTGAGCAAGGCAAGAGAGATTTGTGAGGATTGTTCAAGGTGATTATAGTCTCTGCCCCTTCTGTTTAGACTATACTAGTGTGAATATATTATGTTTGTATCTCAATGTATCATATTATTTGGCTCCATGTGGCTCTTACTGTACATGAACATACAACATGCATTCAAGTTGTACAGCTATGCAAAACACATGTCATGAAAAGATTGTACCAGTTCTGCTTTATGAAAAAGGGTATTCATATGTGGATTTCTATTGTTATTCTTTAAATGTAAGCACTTGATAACTATTATGTAAAGTATTATAGGATTACACAATTGCCCAATATACATTTAATTTTCATCACACCTGTATTCATTGTTGTATTAGTTATCGAAATCTTTGCTAACTTCTATGAATTGCACAACCAATTCATTCATTCATTCCATTTGTGTATACAGTATAGCACAGTTTTATTTAGTAATATTCTAATGTACCTACCTATTAAATAGGTACTAACCAGTACACATTACATTTTCTAAAGAAAATGAGACAAATAATGTTAAATGTATGTCCTCTAAAGGAAAATGTTATTGTGATATTTAAACTCTAAAATATACTAAATTGATAGAGTAAATAAACTGAAAAGTTAAAACTGTCTACTATAGTAGACAAAGCAATGGCTTTTTTAAGTAAATAGTTGAAAAATACAATTAATTGGCATTAAAGATTATATTATCTCAATTCAGAACTTTACAATAAGTCTGGTTCTGGAATACTAGAAATTAATAAATATATCAAATGTAAAACCTCTCACCTGAAAGCTGGGGCCATCTGTCATCAAAGTTTCGTGCAACACATCTGAAATCAAACATTTCACTGGTCAGATGCTGATGCAACAAATCTAACATCACTTGGAACTAATTATAATATTTTGACTACTGGACCACAGCATCCATGTATTTTATCCCCGCATATAAACATGCATGACAATCGTGAGCCAAGTAAACCGCAATAAACATACTCTGTCATCATTCTGGCGCCAAATGCCTGCGGTTTCCTGGTTGAAAGTGCAAGGTTAGGGGGTAGCTCGGAGATGAATCTCTTAGCGAGTGCCGCCACAGATGCCGCTCACGGGTGGCTGGGAAAGCGTGGATATCGAGCGCTCGGAGGGGGAGGCTGCCCCAGGTGCGCGTGCGGGAACCACAATCGATACTAACCATGGCTCTTCCCTTGAGCTGTCAGAGGAGACTTGTGGGACAATTCCACCAAAAATAACACCGCTACGTATAACCAAACCGTTTTCTCAAACATCTTGCCTCCGAGAAAAATTAAAACACTAGTTCACATCGCTTCTGATCCACTATTTGATCGAATTACGATTATTTTGTAGTAATCATAACAATTCCCGTAAACTTCAGCGAGATTTCGCTTTTGAAGTTTCATGCAGTGACATTCTCTCTTTGCTATGACAGTCGTGACTTAACTAGACATTAGTGTTACCATAGACAGTCGATGTGATGAAGGGTAGTGTTTTATGAGTATTACTGTTTTGATGAAACTTAAAGTTTTCGTTTGGTTCCTTAAATTTATTGATCAAACCTCTTAGCATTCTCAAAATCTTTTATCCCAACATAATCTAAATTTCTTTTCAGCATTAAAAAATGGTATGAATAAATAGGTTACACAATCAACAGCAAGGACTGATAAGACAGAACATTAAATTTTTTAGTACCTACCTTATTTTCTTCAGAGAAAGTTATTAAAAACAATTAAAATCAAACTATTTGAAAATTAAAATAATATTATGATCGTGCGAGATTTGTATTGAAAAATAAAAATAAACCTAAGTAAAAGTTTATTTTTGTTGAGACGAGCTCGATTTATTTACGTTTTTAATTCAAGTGAATTTGTGGAAAAATTAGCATCAAAAATGATTTTATAGTAAAATAATAACTTAATTACCAATTTTATTTAGAAAAACATTAATCAAATTGTAAAAATGTCTGAAAATAACGCAGGTAAGTGCTGAAATAACTCCTCTAATACTCAACTCTCCAACTATCAATATGAACAACTTATGGTATTGTTTTAGTAGAAATTATGGAAGCTGAAGTTGATGATGATGATGAGGAAGTAGACGTGGAAACCATGAGTATGTCTCAATCTGATCCATCAACAAATGAGGAGACAGTCGACTTCGATATCACTCTCCCGGCTACACATTCGGTAAGATATAGTCATTATCTACGCGTTCATAAACTACGACTTCTTTCTTTGTTCACGTCTTACGAGACTAGTAAAGGCAATGGAATATTTTAAGAATTAATTAATCCTATAAATTATGAAGATGTGTATAATGATACTGCTGTTGATTCATTTTCATTTAAAACATTTACACACAATTAGCCAATTTTAAATTTTATTAAATCACTCAACTCTTAGCACTTTTAATAAATGCCTTCTTATTATGATGCCTTCTTATGTTGATGGTTTTTACTTACTTTAGTTATGCATTGTTGTAGGTACCACCAATCATTGGATTAAACTTTTTTCCCTACTAACACTTCTTTCTTTCGGAGATGGGCATTCAAGCCTCTAACTACCCCGCCATAATAAAAAAGGGAGTGTGTATACACAAGTCGTGAAGCGTATGTTTTTTTTTTGTTTTTGTAACACTTCTCTTAATAATCTTAAATTCCTTACTATCTTCTGTAAAAATAAACTTTAAAATGGACATGCTTTCAGCTTTGTAATCATGGACCTAGTTTATTATGTGCTTTTTTAGTCCCATGTTAGCTGTGATGTTTAAAGAATGCTAACTAGCTGCCATAGGAGACGACTAAGGGACTAGGGGTAAAGGGATTCTAGTGGAAGATAGGCTAGTAAGCTGTCACCAATTTTGCATATAAGATCACAATTCAATATTCATGCTAAAAAGTGAACTAGGTGATATTATCTTGTTGACCTAAGTGATATTATCATGTCTCCGAGGTTCTGTCCACCTCAACAGGGATTAAAAGATGTGCATGTACATCTATGTACATTACTATAGTATATTCGCTTTAAGAAAATAGTGACGTCATCAAGGTCTCCATGATTTAACCAATGAGATTTTATAGGGGTTGTCTGTTATTGGTCAATGTGACTTCTTTTCTCATTTACTCACGTCTCATTGGTTAGTTTGACCTCTGATTATCATTACGTCACTATTTACTTAACGTGAATATACTATAGTTTATCTTATCCACACTTTAAAGCAATATAATTCTATATTTCCAGTATTTAGAACAAATGGACCGGGTTCAAGGTAGGAAGGTGCTCTATCCAGAATGGATAGGCAGAGTTCCGGTGCAGGTGAGGTCTGGGATCCTATACCCTGGAGACACAGTGCCCTTGCTGGTGACGCACCGGATGGATGTCTTCCACCTTATAGATGCTCTGGAATCTAACAAGCTCTTCGGTGTACTGTCTACAAAGTGAGCTTTTATTTTTGTATTTTAACATGGGCTTTGTAGAATTGCTACCTGCAACATCTGCTGAGTCTGAATCCTTTCACAGTGACAATAGGATGCGCTGACAAAACTTTTCTTTATCATTTCTTGTTCTTGTTTATATACGAGTATGTAAATCACTGTGTATTTAAGTCACTGTAAATAAATTTATTTCATTTTTAAATTCGACCTAGCTCAGTTGTTTGGGGCTTGACTGTGTATCAGTGGGTACAGGGTTCCAATCCCACTTGAGCATGTACCAATGGAAATGAATTTCTATGTATATTTTCGTAATAAAAATGTATGAATGTACATGTATGAATTGTATCGAATACTACGGTGATCATAAACGACACTAGGAATTAATGTCTAAGATATTGTCTCTCAGATTATTTGCCCACCTCAATACTGATAAAGATTGTGAGTAAGTGTATGTTTCTATAATGAATGGCAAAGGATTGACAGTACACTTTCACTGCATTATATGTATGTATTATATTATTATGTTTTTCTGTAGATTCAAATTCAGCTTCGCATTTGCTTGACCTACTGAAAGTGTATGTAATTTTTTATTTTGACATTTCAATATGTCAGAACTATGTCACTTGGCTAGGTGCCCAGATGTCTCTTTCTATCTTATACATATTTATGTCTTTTCCAGTGCCGCAGGTGACGAGATCTCAATGTACGGAGTGATGTGTGAGATGCTAGAGGCGCCAGAAGAACAGGAGCGGGCTAACCGCAGCACATTCGCACTCAAAGCCAGGGCCATTCACCGGATACGCCTCTGTGATGAGGTGCCTCGCAACCAGCGGTCTGCACATCTGTTTGCGAGGTGAATATGATAAATTGTCATAAGAGTTAACTAAGGGACTAGGGTTAGTTACGTTATATTTAGTAATTTAAATTTCGACAAATCTTTAATGACTCACTCACACCTATAATATATGTCACCATTTGCAGTATAACCAGCTGAACTAGAATATTTATGCTGTGACCCCCTATACAGGGTGGCGCATTCAAAACGGTCAGTATGGGAAAGTCTGAAACTATAAGAGATACGAAGATTTGTTCTTAGGAACAATGTCACCGATTTTGATAAAAAGAAAAACTGCATTCATACTTTATTTGAAAAAACAACTGTATCCAGTACTGTACTGGTTGCTTTGAAAAAATAAATTGGCCCATTTCACTTTTTCTTTTTGAATATCGATTGTGTAGGTCTTAAGCTGTAAATATCTCTATGAAACATGGTGTCGAAAATGAATAAAATGCGTTGTTTTGGCATACTTTAGTTTATCATAGTAGTTTACATACACCGTAAAATTGTCTCTATGGCTGTTTGTAGGTTTGTACTTTCTTACTTGTTACATACACCATATCCTGTGGCATTAGCATTGCATTAATCCTTTATGGAGGTTTTGTTCTCTACAGTAATCAAAAACTAACAATCTATTAAAAAGTCCACTTAAAGTGACGTGTTAAACCATATTAGAAAATTTCTTGTGGGATTACGTTAAGGATGAATTTTACAAAACAAGCTATGACACCATTGAAGACCTAAAAGTAACACTAAAGTCAATTGTAACGCAAATTCACCACATGAAAATACAAAATTCAATAGTAAGATCGTTACCTAAACTTGTTGAATATTGTATTGAAAACAACGGTGGTCACTTAGAAAACCTACTATGATAAACTAAAGTATGCCAAAACAATGCATTTTATTCATTTTCGACACCATGTTTCATAGTGACATTTACAGCTTAAGACCTACACAATCGATATTTAAAAAGAAAAAGTGAAATGGGACAATTTATTTTTTCAAAGCAACCAGGTTCGATTCCCGTACTGGATACAGTTATTTTTTCAAATAAAGTATGAATGCAGTTTTTCTTTTTATCAAAATCGGTGACATGGTTCCTAAGAACAAATCTTCGTATCTCTTATAGTTTCAAATTTCCCCATACTGACCGTTTTGAATGCGCCACCCTCTGTATAAGCGAGTATAATCTGTATAACCCCCTAGTTTGTTACTTTGGATTGTAAAAGTTCTGTATAGTGTATGTTTTTAATATATTATATTGTATTTGTTTTTATTTTTAATATGTATATATTAGTTGTATAGTATAGTTTTAGTAATTCAACCGTAAATAAAGGAATATCTATTACATTTATTTACATTTGTTCCAGAATACGAGTAATGACAGTCCGTGTCTTAGGTGAAGTTGTAAGGGCTCATCCCTTGCAAGAGGTCAGGTCTAGACGCCTAGGCAGGCTAGACCAAGCACTAAGTCCATGGCCTAGCTTCCTCTACCATATGTTTGATTTCAAAAAGCTGAGGGATCGCTTCGTGAAGTACTTTCAGGAACTTAAATTAGGTATGTGTAGTTAATAGTTTTTTTTTAAATTTATTTATTAAGCCATTCACCACTAAGATTATGTCGGCTGAAGTACAAACACTGATGCCACGGCGTTTGAACTTCTTGTTATTCCATCGCCATGGTTACACCAACGCCGCCAGCCGCTACAACCGAAGAAAAACGAAAGCGAAGCTCCAATTATTCTCTTCTTTGTTCTTCGGTTCGTTCCAGTTGAGGATCCAAATATAATCCCAAAGCAAACATATTTAGCCAATAAGGCATCACAACTGAATAAATATTCAGCCGAAAATAATTATTTGTATTATCAACTTTCACTGAGCTACTGACTTTGTTGACGAACCTTAGACGACTAATTAATAGATTTGTAATTGAATAATCTGTGTGAAATGTTGGAGCTAAAAATGTGATGTATGTACTATAGGCATAAGATTGAGACACAGCCCTCGTATCTACAAAGGTTTTTAGTTTAGTTTATTGGGCTCCGTGGTTTCTGCAATTAGTCCCCACTGGGACCATTTTGCGTGATGTCGCTGACTATTCCATCCAGCCCAGCACCCGCCAGAAGCGCAGAAGACGCCTAGTGTCTTCACAGTTATATTGAAGATTATATCTTGTGAGGAAATCAGAGGTTCAGGTGTACATATCTGCCATTGCGAAGTTAGGGATCATATGGTAACATTGAACCTACATGTTAACCATAATAGATAGTCAGTGCTCAATGTGACAAGTGGTAAACCATTCACAAGCACTGATTTATTACCTGTTCCGTGAAACAGGTTGCTTGCCTCCTGATGTTTTTCCGCACTGGATACTGATGAAAAACCATTTCTCCATTTTGGCTGCACAAAACCAATTTATTGCTATGTAACTTTATGATTAATAATATTCAGTTTGCTATTACAGCAATTGAACTAGCACCTTGGTAAGTTAAGACTTGTCTTAAGGGTACTAGTCAACGTCAATCAATCAGCCTATGACAGTCCACTGCTGGACGTAGGCCTCCCCAAGGTAACGCCACAAAACACGATCACTCGTGGCCCTCAGCCAACCACTACCAGCGACCTTTTTCAGGTCATCAGTCCATCTGGCAGGGGGGCGCCCTACACTACGTTTACCGAGACGCGGTCGCCATTCGAGAACCGCCTTGCTCCAACGGTCGTCGGTTCTGCGACAGACGTGACCGGCCCACTGCCACTTCAGCTTGCAACATCGATAGACAATGTCTACGACATTGGTTCTCTGCCGGATAATCTCGTTCCTACTACTACTAGTCAACGTATATTTTACGAATACATACTTATTATGTATAGATAAATACATATATAGCATATATAATCAATGTCCAGACTGTAAGCAGAACAAAAGCGTAGTTCTTAACTCAGCCTTCACCGGGAATCGAACCTCACTATTAGCGTTCAGGTGCTGAACCAATTGCGCCACGGAGGTCGTTGTTGATTATCTGTGTGTAGTGAATAAAGATGTATTTTTTAGTTTCTTTTCTTTGACGACCTCCGTGGCGCGATCGGTTAGACGCCTGAACGCTAACCGTGAGGTCCCGGGTTCGATTCCCGGTGGAGGCAGAGTTAAGAACTACGCTTTTCTTCTAATTTCTAGTCTGGTCGTTATATATGCTATATATGTATTTATCTATGTATAATATGTATATATTTCTTAAATATACGTTGACTAATAGCCTTAACACAAGTCTTAAATGTACTTACCAAGGGGCTAATTCAATTGGTGTAATAGTTTCCTAAATTATTATTATTATGTGTAGGTATTATTTATTATAGTAAGGAAACTAAAAAGAATGCTATCTATCTGCCGTTCTTCGCGGCATGTCGTAAAAGGATAAGGGACTAGAAGGAAATCTATTGGGTGGTAGGCTAGCAACCCATCATCAATGTTCCAAATGGTATAACAACCTTTGATTCATGCATCTGCGAGGTTCTGTCCACCCCTAAAGGGATTAAAGAACCTGATTGTATATGTATACAGATAGTGCATTAATTTAATTAGAATTAGGTGAGTTAAGTAATCTATCTGTCTATATATATATTATATGTCATCCCCAGAGAGATTACCAGAAGACCCAGTGTCCCTGTCTTTCTGGGTAGCTCGTAATGCTCCGCTCGAAGCTAACGTGAGAACGGCACTATTGCCAATCGACGATGCCCTTATGAGATTGGTCATGTTGGCACACCTGCTTCATGAGGTAAGGCGTAATGGTGGAATGGAACAGTACTGGATCCAGTTGTTTTTTCAAAGAAAGTATGAATGCAGTTTTTATTTTTATCAAAATCGGTGACATGGTTCCTAAGAACAAATCTTCGTATCTCTTATAGTTTCAGACTTTCCCATACTGACCGTTTTGAATGCGCCATCCTGTATAGTAACGGTGAGGGAAAACATCGTGAGGCAACCTGCCTATCCCTCAGGATAGGTAATAGTCAGTGTCTATATACAGCGATACGGTTCACTACCTATCACGTTGGGTGCTGTCTATCTAGTGATACGCGGGCTTCGAATGACCCATACCTAACATGCCGTCGAAATTTCGGAGATGGGCATTCAAGCCTCTGACTACCCCGCCATAATAAAAAAGGGAGTGTGTATACACAAGTCGTGAAGCGTATGTTTTATGTATGTATGATGAGATATAATAATAGTCAGTGCTTGTCATTGGCGACATGGCTTACTACCTGTCACGTTGAGTACGGACTATCTAGTCAACGCGTGGGTTTGAGTCGGCCATAGAATTACTGCCTTCGCAATTGCGGAGACGGAAACCTGAACTGAAGTCTTAAATGAACTTAGCAAGGGGCTAGTTCAATTGGTGCAATAATGTCCAAATATTATTATTTGAACGCATTCATAGAAATAACTAATAACATACACATCTTTTAATCCCTTTCTAGGTGGACAGAACCTCGGCGACACGATTCTCATTACATTACCATGTATATTGGGGGAATAGCTATCACCCCTAATCTCTTAGTCGCCTCTTACCACATACCGCTTGAAATTAATTAATAACTATAATATATTCGCTTTAAGAAAATAGTGACGTCATCAAGGTCTCCATGATTTAACCAATGAGATTTTATAGGGGTTGTCTGTTATTGGTCAATGTGAATTATTTTCTCATTTACTAACGTCTCATTGGTCAGTTTGACCTCTGATTATCATGACGTCACTATTTACTTAACGCGAATAGACTATAATAACTAGTAACATAACGCTTATTTACAGACGGAGGTGACAGAGTTGTGCTGTGCGGCGTGTATGTCGGTCATAGCGCGTAAAGAGGATCTCATTCCCATGTCTACGGAAGGCTTACTTGGAAACTATACTAACCTGGGTATGAACCTTGTACTTATGCTTACGACTGTATTTGGCTTTTGGAGTGAGACAACTCTGGAATCAAAATATTTCATATACCGTACATACATACATATACATCACGCCTAATTCCCTGTAAAGGGCAGAGATTACAGCACCCGGCTGTCTATCAAGTGAAAAGCGGGCTTCGAGTGACCCATACCTAACATGCCTTCGACATTTCGGAGATGGATACTCAAGCCTCTGACTACCCCGCCATAATAAAAAGGGAGTGTGTATCATGGAGTAATTAATAAGAGGAGTGGGCCTTACGCAATATTTGTATGGAAACTAGCGAGATACTACGCGGGGTGAAACGAGGTACGCATGATGGAGGGGGGATATTACAACCAATCAAAACACGCCATCGGCCAATCAAATATATTCTTTCTACTACACATTTTTAGACTCCGCACCAATTAAAACACGCCATTTGGCCTCCGCACCGCGTAAAGGGAACCGCTCCTTACGCCGGGTCCTCTTTATATTTGGTTCGTGGTGTGTATACATCGTGAAGCGTATGTTTGTTTGTCCTCTTTATATTTGGTTCGTGGTGTGTATACATCGTGAAGCGTATACATCGTGAAGCGTATGTTTGTTTGTTTGTTGTGTCATGTATGTGGCGCGTGCAGGCGGGTACGCGCACGACGTGCTGACGGTGTCGGCGTGCAGCAACGTGTTGGTGAGCGGCGCCTCCTCCGCGCAGTTCAGCTGGTTCCCCGGGTACCGCTGGACCGTGGCCGTGTGCGCGCTCTGCCTCACGCACGTCGGCTGGAGGTACCTATATACATACATATATATGTGTGTGTGTATATATATATATATGTGTGTGTATATATATATATAATAAATACAATATAATAAGAATTACTGTATGTATATGTCACAGAATGATTTGATTTATTCATTTATTTATATAAATTAGACTGACTATCTTAAATTAATCGAATGATTTTATTACGGCTTGATATTTCGGGTTTCTGCGAAAAACCTAGGCATTTTGCAAAAATCCGAAATTCAAATCATCTTGTATGTATATCATAATGTATAATAACATCTATGAAATAGCCAGTGAGAAGCCGGAGCGGGTCGCTAGTATTTTTATAATATGAATTCATATAACTTTCTATTTACTAGTTTTTATCATGAACGTAATGGGGACATTCCTCAATTTTTTATCCCGCTAGGGGCGCTAGTGAGAATGGAGACCTGTCAAAAGTCAATTTCTAATCAGTTTCTAATAATCTATTTGTTTATCAATAGTTCAACGTTGTTTATGATAAAAATGTCGGAAAAATATGTATTTTTAATTTATTATTCATTTAAAATAATTTAATAATACGTATGTTTAATTAAATTATTTAACAAATAGATGTTTGTTTACAATATGAAAACGCCCGGTTGGCATTTGACAGGTCTCCGTTGACTACAGCGCCACCAATATGGAACTAAAAAAATGTGGCCATTGACAGGTTCAACGCGATGCGCGTGAATCTCCGGCCCCAGCAGTTCTTCGGGATCAGTCGCAACAGCGTGACCCCCCGCTCCCCGCACGCGCCGCCCCCGCCCGCGCCTGACTCGGGTCACTCGACTACCTCGGAGTCTTCCAACGAGACCCTCGAAGAACCGGAACTAGAGTGACGGAGTGGTAAAGGATGAACAAGGCTCTATTGAGATTTAGCACAATCGTAGCTATTTATTTATTAAGACATCCAGGTTTCCTCACGATGTTTTCCCTCTCCGTTAGCGACTGTAAATTTTGTACGTAAATGAAAAACACATTTAAATTTCATTCATTGGTACATGCCAGAATCGGGATTCGAACCTAGGACCTTTCTCATACGAAGTCCGAGGTCTTACCTACTGGGCTACAGCCGCTCTTACATCCAACAGCAAAATAACAGTTCAAGAACATAAAACTAAGAAGCCATTAAAAGTAGCCAATTACAGAGTTAAATGAAGATATTTATGAAATGCGTCGAATGCCACAGTGAGGGAATACATCGTGATAACCTACTTGCTCCCCGAATAGGTTAGTGCTTGTGAATGGCGACATGGCTTACCACATGTCACATTGAGTACTGACTATCTAGTCGACATGTGGGTTCGAGGTGGCCATAGAATTACTACCTTCGCAATTGCGGGGATGGACACCTGAACCTCTGACTACTCCGCAAGGGATAATGGTCGTAAACGCGTGTATTTGTCTTCAATGTCACTACAGTATTAGTGGATTAGTAATTGTCCAATTTCACAATGAACAACAGCAAAAGTGTCAAATTCAGGTATAAAGAACTTTTTTCTCAAAAAAGAACCTTACATTCACTTCATTTGAGAATATCATAATATGATATATATATTATGTACATAGACAAGAAATATGTAATCGCGCGTGAACAGAAACACAAAATTACATTAAATAACATTACCTACAAAAAAAACGCTTAAAAAATGCCGAAATTTGTCACTTTTGCTAATCCACTACCAACTTCACAATATTACTGATCTGATATTGAACTGCGTTTGTGCTAAAACGTATTAGTGAACTAAGTGAACTAAGGTAACAGCTCGTGACAGGAGACTTAGCGGATACTGTTATAGCGTTTTTAATCAATCTGAAATACCCTTTATTATGATATGATGAACTTATTAAAGTTTGAAATCTGTAAGAAAATGTGCTCGTATTTGAATTATGATTCATTTTAAACATTAATGCCTATCAAGGTAATCAGAGATTAAGTTACGATAGTTTTGTGTCAGTGGCCACTCGAAGCCGATTTGTTAATACGTAGTTTGGGCAACACTAAAATTTGATCTACTAAACAGCAGGATAATTATAGTACCTAAGATATCGCAAACTACAAGAACTTTGCCTGAGTTTATGTAATGTTATTGTGTACCTACTGTTTTGTATAAATAATATTTCAATAGATTAGTGCATTTTTATGTCATTATATTTATGTATGTCAACATTGAATTGTGTAATTTGTGTTGCTAATTTTAAATAAACTATTATTCGTTTTTTAGGAAATAAAAGTTTAAACATTAGGTAAAAAATACTATTACTTTTACAAAGGCCGATCTAAATCTGATCTGGATATCTTATGGTACTATAAAAGGTACTTATTGCAAAATAATCGAATTTTTCGTTATGGATAGTCCGCCAAACCATGTCGTCAGGCTGGTTTCATTCTATTTAGTCCCCGATCGACACTTATAAAAGAGTGACGCGGGAAGTACCTATAACCGCCGAGTGTGTATGGCATTGGGGGTGTCTTTAATGTCAATGAAGCGAAAGTGGTTTATCAGGATCGAGATAAATGGAGATCTGTCATCCCTACCTACCCCTTTAGAGGGAAACAGGCGTGATGTGTATGTATGTATCAACACTTGTCTAGTAAGAATTCTGGGGTTAATTATAGTGTAAATTTTAAGTATATATTGTAAAAATTAAGTTGAAATTATCTTTTAATAATTGTATGGAACACATTTCATACTTTTTTTTATTCTCTCTAGGTTTATTTATAAATCCTATTACTTTAATGCTAGCTGCTCCTTAACGGCATGCCGTAAGAGGCGACTAAGGGATCGAGGTGAATGGATGAGCTAGCTTAAGGCGAACCGTAAATGTGTTCTAGGTTCTATGCACCTGTAAACGCATTGAAGTATGTAAAAACGGTTTAAATAAATTCAAATCTGTAAATGTCTGTAATTTCACTATAAACTAGAAAGTTTGTAAATAAAATACTTGTTATTTTCTAATAATGTCTTTTATTTTCTTATTTCAAGATTTGGTATGTACATTCTCTTACTATAGTTAACAAATATAATTATATAAATTAGAAACTAACAATACTATAGTACAAATAACGAACATAATATAAAATGTAATAAAATAACTTAAAACTATTGCGAGTCAAAGAATTCATTATAGAGAATGGTTTTATTCACCGATATTATTTAATGTCAATAGTTACAAGTCCATTGGTGAGATAAATCCATTTTTTCTATAATGTTAATGCTTTGAACGAACATCGAAAAAAACCAAAATATTACACCAAAAATAATACAGTCTCAAACCCTAACCTAACCTTTCTGTACGATTAGCTATATCATAGATGAACATTTCAGTATCTTTGATATGCATTTTAATATTTGCAGAAATGAGCGAAACGAGTGTTTTCATTTTCAACCAATTCAATTCAATTTAGAACTTCCTGACTGTATAGAGTACATTCAACTACGTTTGTTCGTTATCGCTATTTTGAACAACTTAATCATACCTGTTCACGTTAAAAAGTTGAGGTTATTTGCGGTGGGCAGAATAAAAATACAATATCAATAGGTATGTATACAAAGTGGCTATATTCACATGCACCCACTCAATTAAAGAAAATTTAAATAATATTTCGTGTGCGTTCGCGCAGCGGAATGTTGTTGAATTTAAAGATTTTAATTATGCAGATATTTAGTGTATGACGTCGTATAATTGTGTATGGTAAAAAAAAATTGTGCACGCAGCCATTATGGAGAAATTCACCAAAAACTGATTCCGCTGGGCGAACGTTAGAAAAGACCACAATTAAGTATTCTTCGTAATAGAGAATGGCGGCTGCGCTATAAAGAGTGTATCAATGTATGGGTTTTAAGGTAAACCAACCAAATTGTGGTCTTTTCTATGTTATAGAGAGTTTATCGTTATAGAGAATAATTTTATAAAGAGTTTACACTGTATTTAGATTATATCTCAAGTCTCAAGCGCATACTTAAATAAAGTACCTACGTAAACGGTACCTACTTTCTGTCATAGTCAAATACATTTAAAAAAGTAGGTGTACAAAAATAAATGACCTATAAATTATATCGAAACAACAATTGCGTTATCACCTGTACCAATTCAATACCGGTATTATACTGTAAATTTTGGGATGTTACCTAAATATATTGCACGGCCGCTTTTTTGTAGCTATCCGAACTTGGTCGGGTTATGTAGGTTTTCGATGCTTCGTCAGTATTATAATTGTTTTTCTTTAATTACTGAATTTAATGACATGAAATTTTGCATGTGAATAGTTGAATGAATACACTAATTATTGGCATACATTTTACCATGCAATTCCTTTAGAACGTCATGATATTTGACTGCTTTGTAAACAGTGATCTATTCGTGGTAAATTGTCCTATAACTCTTTAATTACTAACGGAACATCATTGATACTTGGCAACGTGTTGCAGACACTTACAAGGTTTGTATAAACGTGAAAATCTAGACCCCAAAGTGCATACTTTAAGAACTAAGACCTAATAAGCGTATTTTACGTTTATATTTTTATCTTTTAAGCCTTACGTTTTTTTTCTAAATCTGTTTTTAAACAAATATAAACAAATTCAAAACAACGTATGTAAAAATCTACAGCTCTCTATGTAAGCGCTTTGTATGAAAACTAGCTAATGGCCAAACGTTCGCGTAGCGGAAACTTGAATTTCTCCGAAGTTTATGCATGCACTAATTTTATTCATACATACACAAATACACACTAATTTTTGGACACATCTCTTTTCTTCTAAAGTCAATGGATCAAAAATCAGTTTTTGGTGAATTTCTCCACAATGGCTGCGTGTACAATTTTTTTTTACCATACACAATTATACGACGTCATACACTAAATATCTGCATAATTAAAATCTTTAAATTCAACAACATTCCGCTGCGCGAACGCACACTAATATTTCCTGTAGTTGGGCATTCTTTTCTTCCCGCTGATAGGGTTTTCGTCATGATAGAAAAATATTATAATTATAAAAGTTATTATAAAGCCTAATGAGTGGGACTGTTATGATAGAAATGGGTATCGTTAAAACTCTTAGGTTAGCAATTATATTACTATATACAGGGTTACCAGTTAAGTCGACCTATTCCCGTTAAGGGCGTGTACTAATCATATCTGATTAATTTCACTATGGAACACCCCAACCTAAACCTAACCGTTTTCGAGATATTTGAGTTTAAGTATTTTTTATCAAAATAGCCGTTTTTTACTATTAATTTTTTTTTTATAATTTGCGACTTTTATCATTATTATTTTTACTTTTTTATAAGCTAGATTAAATGTTTTATAAGACTAATAACTAAAATAGTACATAAGCTAACTGAGTAGGTCGTGGTATACGATTGAAAATGAAAAAGATAATTAAAAATTTATGTAGTTAATTTTTCTCTACAGGATATTCGAAAAAAATAACATGGAACTTGTTCTGCAGATGTGCTAGATAATATCTACGTTTCATCAGCTACCCAACGAGGTATAACAGTCTAGGAATTTATTTCATAACATAGTAAAAAAATTGTTAGAAAGGTGCAGATAGCAAGATAATGACTTCAAGCTAGTTCCACGAAATTTGTATTCTCGGAGCTCAGGTAGTATGTTATTGCTAGTTTAGTCTGCTATTGTGTGTGTGTGTGTGTGTGCTCTCTTATCTCTTTTCCACTTGGCTGTGTTTATGGACTGATTTTTCCTACTGTGACTACTGTGCTTGTTTACTGGACTCTGATTCTGCTTGTGATTCGGAACTATCGAAAATAGCCGTCTATTCATACGAGGAATATGCGGATATGTTGATTTGTTACGGGTTCTGCAATTGTGTGTCCGCTCATGCTCGCAATGAATACAGAGCTCGGTATCCCGACCGTCGAGTGCCGGATGTGAGCGTATTTGACGGACTTTACCGAAGACTTCGCGAAACTGGATCTGTTTCAAGGCGAATATTTGAAAAAGGAGAAAGTTAAAGATGTCTGCAGATTATTACATTATGGAGAAAATTGGCGGGATTTACCAGATTTAATTTTTTACTATTATTAAGACCAAGGTCAGTCGATCGTTATGCAGCTCGTGTCCTGCGTTGTAATTGATTTTAATGTTCACCTGCGCATACGTAACAATTTATTTAGTGTGTTATCTCGAAACCATTTGTGAGTGATCTTTAAAAGAGAACAGTTTTCTTCGCCTACCGTCTTTTCCCCCCGTCCCATTAGTTTCTGATAGCAGGAACTATGGAATCTCAAGTTGACTACTCCAATGCTGTTAAATCACAAACCGTATCATTTCATACCAAAGAACAGACTGTACTGGTGGATTCAATTGAAGGTTTAACAATCAAGGACTATGCAGTTTCTTTCAGTAAGATCATACAACCAACACGAATGTCCAACAATCGAGTTTGCCTTTTCGTTTTTTCGAAGGAGGTGGCTGACGATCTTGTTGATAAACATTCACATTCACAACATTCTCATAAATAACCAAAAGCTACAAGTGGAAAGAGAAAAAAAACTGGACACACTGACACCTCTCATACCTTCAAGGTAGCACAATGAAAGACTGAAATTAATGACTGAAGTAGTTTAAAGAGTAAAATATTAATCATTTAAACTCATCCCTGCACTTTTGTACGAACTGTACACTGACACCTCCCAAACTCAAGGTAGCACAATGGAAGACTGAAATTAATGACTGAAGTAGTTTCAAGAGTTATATATCAATCATTTTAACTCATCCCTACACTTTTGTACAAACTGTACACTGACTACTCTCATACTTTCAAGGTAGCACAATGAAAGACTGAAATTAATGACTGAAGTAGTTTCAAGAGTTATATATCAATCATGTTAACTCATACCAACACTTTTGTACAAACTGTACACTGATTACTCTCATACTTTCAAGGTAGCACAATGAAAGACTGAAATTAATGACTGAAGTAGTTACAAGAGTTAAATATCAATCATTTAAACTCATCCCTACATTATTGTACAAACTGTACACTGATTACTCTCATACTTTCAAGGTAGCACAATGAAAGACTGAAATTAATGACTGAAGTAGTTTCAAGAGTTAAATATCAATCATTTAAACTCATCCCTACATTATTGTACAAACTGTACACTGACTACTCTCATACTTTCAAGGTAGCACAATGAAAGACTGAAATTAATGACTGAAGTAGTTTAACCTCCGATTTGTCGGAACGCGGATTTACGCGCCAAAAAATTGACGGCTTGTATGTCGGAACGCAAATCCGCGCGCGAAGTATTGCGTCGCGAAAATATGCTCTATAAGAAGGTAATTGAAGTTAAATTCATTTAAATAAGCACACAATATGTGAATGAGATGTTGAACGATATGAACAAACTTTCATTCTATGAATTATTGAATGTTTTGAATGATTTTTTAAAAGTAAAAAACGTTACTGCGTAGTGCGTGTTCGTGTTGTGCGTAATTGTTTGCGATCTTGAGAAAATGTAAGTATTATGTATTATATTTACAATAAGTAACAGTAGAAGCATATTATATACAACAATAAGTGTTAGTGGTGTGGCAAAATTATATTTAAATCAATTTAAATTGTAGAAACATGATTGCCTAACGTGAGAAATTCGTATAGATATCTAAGTTATATTTTCCTGCGAAGATAATGTAATTTCTAATTGAGAGATGCATTGTAATTATTTAGTATTATCACAGAAGTCTTAATTTATTTGCAACAGTATTTCTTCTTTGGTTTTAATTCATTTTAGCTATTCTTTTAGATGATTAGGTTATGAAAGAGATTCCCGTCGATGCGACGCTTCCGTACGGTCTGTTACAAAATATTATATTTATGTTTTCATTTCAAGATGGTTACGATAGTCGAATTTGATAAATATGTTCATTTTTATAATAAATTAATTTCCTGTAAAAAATTTACTTTTAAATTAAATTAAAAAAAAAAAAATTAATTTACTCTGTAAATTAAGGTTAAATATTTATTTTCAGATGGTTGTCACCATCAATGTGGATAATTTCTTAACCAAAGAGCAGTATGCTCTTTGCGTCTCAGAAGCTAAACGGCCATGGCGCGTAACGCATTTCGTTAGATACGATAATTGTCTCAACTGTGGTGAGGCTACTCAAGAGGATAGTCCTCACCACTTAATAGTGAATATGTGGGTCTCTATGAATATAGTGACCCTTCTAAATAATGATTATTTTTGGTGCCACAGGTGCACATACGCAACGTTGCTCATACGTTCACAATATACACTATATTCACTATATACCTTGTGGAAGACGAGTGCGAAATATGTAATGAATATTTAAAGAGTTATATATCAATCATGTTAACTCATCCCTACACTTTTGTGCAAACTGTATACTGACACCTCTCATACTTTCAAGGTAGCATAATGAAAGACTGAAATTAATGACTGAAGCAGTTTCAAGAGTTATATATCAATCATTTTAACTCATCCCTACACTTTTTCTCATACCTTCAAGGTAGCACAATGAAAGACTTTCAGTCATTTGACTTCAAGCTAGCTATTTCTGAACATTATTGCAAGGCTGGCAAAAGCATCTCAAGAAAAAGAGGCCGTCCTAGTATCAGTAATCCCGGTACACCTACCTTGTCAAGAGGAAATACTCCTACGTCATCTAGAATGGGTACTCCTACCAGTAGAAATGAATCTCTCGCACCTCGAAAAAGGGCACGGAAAACCCTAGCAAAAGTGCAAGACCTACCTCTAAATTCAGTACGTACAGACAAAGTTGACCATTTCCCGATTCACCAAAAGAATCGTCAATTATGTCAGAATGATTGTTCTTTGCGTTCTCATATAAAATGTGAGAAATGTGACGTTTTCCTTTGCTTGAATGAGAAAAGAAACTGTTTTAAAGAATTTCACCTTGTATGAGTTTTGGTATTTGTTGTGCATAGGAAGCCAAAAATGGCAGTCTCATACACAGACGTTATCGCATGGGAAGCCAATTTTGGCTTCTGGTTTTTTTTCGTACAATAAGGTGCTAATTTTTTTTTCAGTCTATATTTTGTCTTACAAGCCCTATTAAAACAAGTTAAAACATTTTTTTTTAATTTAATAATTCATGCAATAGAGGGTTAAAAATAAAATTTGATTAGATTTGATTTGATTTGATAAATCATTTTAACTCATCCCTACACTTTTGCACAAACTGTACACTGACACCTCTCAAACTCAAAGTAGCACAATGAAAGACTGAAATTAATGACTGAAGTAGTTTCAAGAGTTATATATCACTCATTTTAACTCATCCTTATGTTAATTTTTGATTTAATTTTGTTTGGACATTTTCTACGCTAGTGAGCCTGTTGCTTGCACCAACATTATGGGCAAGACAATTCATAGTGAGGCAAGGACTCTTATATTAAAGGTGTTAAAATTCTTTGAAAATGAGAAAGCAAATGAACATTTTATAATACCTGTAGACCAAGTAATAAAACGAGCTTGTGCAGCTACTGGTATATCAAAAAGAACACTGATGAAAATTAAAAACGAAGCGAAGGTTGTACGACAAAATGATTCGGCCGTGCCTGGTACATCATCGGTGTCAGATTCAGGTCCAATACCTACACCAAGACTGTCTACACCAGGCAAAAAAAGAAGATCAAGCGCCAAAAAGATCGAACTGGACAATTTTGATCTATGCGCATTGCGAAACATTGTCAACAGTTTCTATACAGTTAGAAAAGAAGTACGGACCTTGAAAAAAATATTGGCGGCTGCAAAAAAGGACTTAAATTTTCCAGGTAAGCATTTAATTTGTGTTTTCACATGCTGTCTAGTTTTCAATCTATAGAAAAAAATTAAGTCATATAAGTAGGTATGATAATATGTAGAAAGAATACGTAAAATAACCGACGGGGCCAGCATGGTCGACTATGGCCCAATCACCCTAAATTCAGGTGTTGATGTGATGCGTGTAATACATAAAACTTATTCTGTATCCTATGTCAAACTAAGTACCTAATTCGGTTTCAAGCACTTGTTTAAAATATTTATGACGCTTATATCATAATAATAATATGATTGTTAGGTATTTAAGATAGAAAAGACAAACCCATTTCATGTAGGACACATGAACTGTTTTTGTGAAACGTATCTTTGTGTTATATCGAGTGATTATTATAAATGTGATTATAATTTTACTTTTATTATTATACTTCAATAACGATAATAATAAGTCTTGTAAATTAAATATTGATTTCAAAATAAAATAAAAGGATTGTGTTATGTCTCTGGTAGCGCCACCTAGCGTATAACGACAAAGGTCAAAATGGCGCTACCAGAAACTATAAAAGGCGGCCGCATAGCCGTACGCGTGTTCAGTCGAGCAGTGGCGTTCGCTATTCAAGCATTTGTTGTTGTAATATTATGAATAAATAGTGATTATTATCAGTGATTGTGAAAAGAGGAATAAAATAGTTTCTCAGAATAAATCAAGTCGTCGTTTTAGTTCATGTCCCAAAAGCTCAGAAGTGGGATAGCGAGGAATAAAAAGTATTTCTCGACTACGTCCACAGGTTAAAATTTTCAGAGACCCAGATGGAGGATGTCATTGTCGCAGTGCGGCCCGAGAAGGGTTGAGCGACCGTGAGCCGAACTACAGCCAAGATGTAGCCACAATTGAGGTTCGAGATCCAGGCGAACCAGGCAGCCAAGGTGTACCCAGGTTTGAGGGTCAAGGCACTTCGCGCGGCCAAGGTGTACCCAGGTTTGAGGGTCAAGATCGGTATGATCAGGATGTATATTATACTGGAGGTGAACTTAGGAGCAGAAGCAGGAAGCGCTGTTACCGATCAATTGACACGGATGATAGCACTGATGATGACAAGAACCAGCGGAGGGAGGACCGCGTGAGACAGCGAAGGAAGCGGCAGCGTTATCGATCCCGGTCCAGGTCAGTGTCCAAGATACTGCCACCACCAAAGATAACTCCAAACTCTACAAATAAGGAATCTGAAACCAATATCATGTTGGAAAAGTTTCTGAGCATTCTTCAACAGGTCAAAAACTCGGACAAACCAAAATTGAACTTTATTAATAACGTGATACCTGAATTCGATTCAATGTCCAAAGAACAAACGGTAGGGTGTTACCACACCAATCGATCGACTGTCGATCGACGGCATCGATCGATGGTAGAATGGAATAGTCGACGTCGATCGATAGTTTCTACCAGACCAATTGATCGACCGTCGATCGACGGCATCGATCGATGGTAGAATGGAATAGTCGACGTCGATCGAGCTGTTTCGTCAGTCGTGTTGCGCTCCGACCGCTCCCTCCCTATTTGTCACCCGCTGCCCGCCCGCGCCTCGCGCACTTCCTACCTGGCCTGCTTGTGTATGTGTTCAGTTGTTTGAAGCTCGCGGTCGTGAATAGTTCGTCTCGTGACGCGCAAAATGGCGGCGACCGCGTGGACGAATGCAAGAACTTTGGAATTTATCAAGCAATACAAAAACAAAGTTACAGCAAATACAAGAAAAGGCTAGATTTGCCATCTGGATCAGGTGCAAAGACGATTAAAGAGTACTACCTTTCACCACATCTACATTTTTTAGACAATTACTTGAAGTCCCGACCAACCAAAAGTAATCTAAGCAAATATGATAGCACAGACGGTAATGATAGTGAAGAAGTCGATGAGACACTGTGTACTGGTCAACTACCTTGTGAAAACACAAATTCGGATTCCATCTCCAATCAATCCACGCCAACACCGCCACTGCTACCAGCATTAAATAAATCTAGGGCAATCTCTTTAAAAGATGTCAATACATCAGCACATGAATATTTCAGTCAAAGAGCATTACAAATGAAGACCATACATAGAGCTGAGCCTGAAATAGACAGCGATCTATCTTTTTTTCAAAGCATGCTTCCTGATATGAAAACAATGACACCAGCCCAAAAACGAAGACTGAAATTAATGACTGAAGTAGTTTCAAGAGTTAAATATCAATCATTTTAACTCATACCAACACTTCTGTACAGAATGTACTTACATTGATAATTCTCATACTTTCAAGGTAGCACAATGAAAGACTGAAATTAATGACTGAAGTAGTTTCAAGAGTTAAATATCAATCATTTTAACTCATCCCTACACTTTTGTACAAACTGTACACTGACACCTCTCATACTTTCAAGGTAGCACAATGAAAGACTGAAATTAATGACTGAAGTAGTTTCAAGAGTTATATATCAATCATTTTAACTCATCCCTACATTATTGTACAAACTGTACAACTCTTACGAGTCAACTGTGCACCCCGCTGGAATGCGACCCCTCTCCCGCTTCCCCGCGCGGCGCCCCGCGTTCGCCATAAGCGCTCAGTACCGATAGCATCTTTGTTACCATTGCGCGTGCCTCGTTTTAATTGTCAAGTGCAATTTAAATCCCCTGTTATTACTATTTTTGTTGAGTTTTTGCTTTAAGTTTTTTTTTGTTAAGTTTGTTTTTGTTTGGACATTTTCTACGCTTTAGTGAGCCTGTTGCTTGCACCAACATTATGGGCAAGACAATTCATAGTGAGGCAAGGACTCTTATATTAAAGGTGTTAAAATTCTTTGAAAATAAGAAAGCAAATAAACATTTTATAATACCAGTAGACCAAGTAATAAAAAGAGCTTGTGCAGCTACTGGTATATCAAAAAGAACACTGATGAAAATTAAAAACGAAGCGAAGGTTGTACGACAAAATGATTCGGCCGTGCCTGGTACATCATCGGTGTCAGATTCAGGTCCAATACCTACACCAAGACTGTCTACACCAGGTAAAAAAAGAAGATCAAGCGCCAAAAAGATCGAACTGGACAATTTTGATCTATGCGCATTGCGAAACATTGTCAACAGTTTCTATACAGTTAGAAAAGAAGTACCGACCTTGAAAAAAAAATTGGCGGCTGCAAAAAAGGACTTAAATTTTCCAGGAAAGCATTTAATTTGTGTTTTCACATGCTGTCCAGTTTTCAATCTATAGAAAAAAATTAAGTCATATAAGTAGGTATGATAATATGTAGAAAGAATACGTAAAATACCGACGGGGCCAGCATGGTCGACTATGGCCCAATCACCCTAAATTCAGGTGTTGATGTGATGCGTGTAATACATTAAACTTATTCCGTATCCTATGTCAAACTAAGTAACTAATTCGGTTTCAAGCACTTGTTTAAAATATTTATGACGCTTATATCATAATAATAATGTGATAATGAGTAATATAAACCTAATGAACTTTATTTTATGTTTTTCAGGTGGAATAACCACATTGCGGCAGATACTAGTAAACTGTTTGGGTTATAAATTTAAAAAATGTAAAAATATGCGACATGTGTTGATACAAAAGCCCGACATTGCCGCTTGGAGGGCTCGCTACCTGCGAAGGAAAAAAGAAAACAATGACCTCGGGGTGAACAAAAAACCGGTGACGTACCTTGATGAAACATGGATTCATTCGCATTATACCGTGCGTAAATGTTGGCAAAACAGTAGCGACGCAAGTATAAAAAAAATGACAATCCTGGGCAACGATGGATTCTAGTCCACGCGGGCGGTGAAAATGGTTTCATTCCCGGAGCCGACCTTTTATACAAATGTAAAAGCAATACGGGAGACTACCATCATGAAATGGACACAAAAAATTTTACGAAATGGTTAAAAGAAAAACTTCTACCAAACTTGCCGCCAAATGGCATTGTTGTCATTGATGACGCGCCTTATCATTCGACGCAATCTGAAAAGCCTCCCGTAAACTCGTCACTCAAAAGCGACATGCAAAACTGGCTGCGAAGCAACAACATAATTTATTATGTTAAAATGACGAAACGCGAATTGTAACTGACAAGGCGACACATCCAGTTCCGCAATAATATGATGGAAGTGAACTGGCTGCACAAACTTTCAGTAGAAGTGTTTCTACGGCTTTAAATTTTTGTAGGTTTGATGCCAGTTTACCTGCGTTCAAAGATTCTGGTCCAACTGAAACTTTCATTTCTAATATGAATAATATGTTTGATGTGTTTAATTCTAGAAATTTAAAGAGCTTTGATTTTAAACAACCAATAAATAAAAATAATAAACAAAAAATATTCGAGTTTTTAGGTGAAATGGATACTTACATAAGAAATTTCAAAATTAAGAATGTTACAAAAAGAACGGTTACAAAGGAAGGTAAAAAAGTTAAAGTTATTATAAAAAGTTTTAAACCGGTTTTAGATTGTGTTTGTCGAGTGGGGTTTCTTGGTATGCTTATCAATATAAATAGTTTAAAAGCTCTTTACACGGACCTTGTAGAAACTAAAGGAGATTTGAAGTTTCTGCCATTGTACAAATGTAGCCAAGATCACTTAGAATTGCTTTTTGGGGTTATTCGTATGCATGGGGGGTTTAATGATAACCCTAACGTAAAACAACTCAAAGGGATCTACAGAAAAGTATTATGTAATTTAGAAATAAAAGCCACCGATAAAGGTAACTGCATACCCCTGGAAGACATTGGCATTTTAAACTGTCCATCTTCGAACGATTCCATAAATGGATCATCACGTAGTCAAAGACGAAAGCTTGATGACTCTCTATTCGAAAAATTTTTGAAAGGACCAGAAAACCCAGACCCTTATGAAAAAAATTATGAGATTCTAGGTATCTTATCCCAACATCTTTTGTCACCAGCAGCGTCTTCTCTTACAGATGTATCTAAATACATTGCAACATGCGTGGACACTCTGGCTCCATCCCATCTCGCTGGGTCGGCTAACGGGGCTAGCACTGCGGCCACTTTGGCCGAGTCTCAGAAGTCGAGGAAGTACTCGGCACTTACGGAAGAGTTGTTTTGTCCCGTTTGCTGTTGAGACTTTAGATCCTTGGGGTCCTGGGGCTCATCAATTAGTAAATGAAATATCGTCCCGTTTAATTGAAAAGTTTGGGGATCCTAGGGCTGGAGCATTTTTCTCTCAGAGAATTAGTATAGCTATTCAGAGGGGGAATGCTATCAGTGTCTTGGGAACCCTACCACCCTCTGACAGCGATGATTATAAAGATATTTTCTATGTAATTTAATTTTTATTTCTACTTTAGGTTTCTAGTTGTAATAAATTGATTTCCGGAGTTTCTTGTTAGTTCTTCTCCAAGCTAGGGACTCCGCTGAACTAACCTCGGTAAAAAATATGTAAAGACAATGCTCAGTGCCATGTTTGAAATAGCTTTTTTAATTTATACTTAGATCATAAGATAACTTTCAAAGAGAGCTTGTGATAGGGCCTATTCTGAATAATATTTTGACTTTTGACTTTGATATATTAATTAGTTTTATTTGAGTTTATAGCTCTGCAACCAAAGACCGTTACAAATGAAACCTATAATGTATCGAGCCGTATGGCACAGTGAGTGCTAGTTTTGGCGTGTTTACTGGCAACACTGAATTACGCAACTGTGGCGACGCCTCCATCTGCCACCTTATGTGACGCGATCTCTAAGTCAGGGCGCCATCGCCGTCGCGGCGCCCCTTTAATTTACTTTCATACAAAACGTACACACACAACCGTCGCGACATGAGACACACAAAAAGGACAGGCCGACGACACGACGCTACTCGACGGTGCCCTTTTAAAGCAAGCGCCACACTGTTGTAAACAAGCCTTCCGCAGAGGTCACCTTGACGGTTTAAAACAGTGTGGACGCTTGTTTGCATTTCAATTGACCTTTCCAGGACCTTGGTTTACGGGCGGCCGTTGAAAACCACCCTGTGGGAAGTGTGTGTTCCGCGGCGGATACGCAGTGTGGACGCATGTTTTAAACCGCGCAAGCGCAGTTTCCGGTTTTATATAGTAGTCTATGAGCGCAGTCGCATGTCAACAGCCGTCATAAGCACGCGTGCGCCATGACATCACAAAAAGAAAAGCGCATGTATGGCGAGTTTATAGAACTTTATAAAGATTTTACTTGTTTGTGGGACTTGTCCGACGAAAATTACAAAGATTCTACAAAAAAGAAAACAGCATGGGGCATTTTAACAGAAAAATATAAAGAAATTGATCCAAACGCTAACGAGGCATCAACAAAAAAGAAAATAGACCACCTGAAATATTCTTATACACGAGAAAGTAAAAAGGTAAGTACATACATTTTGAAGGATTGATATTTAGATTGAAATACCTACTTAATATATATTTACATATAGCTTAGACTTATCGTCTAAATTAATAAAGCTGAAGAGTTAGAGTCTTTGAATGCGCTAAGTTCGTGTTACTATCTACATTTAGGTATCTATAATAATAATAAAAAGGAAATATTTCTTTGTTGGGGCCTACATGGATTAATAGCGATTTTCGTTTTTGAGACTTGGCATGTTGTACCTAGACTGTATAGGTTACCTAAAAAGAACGCTGGCGATCTAGCTTTTTATACTGTTTTGTACTATTTTTTTACTGAATCCAACGTGTTTTACTTTTATATCACCTTATATTAGATTGATTGAATACAAAGAGAATTAAAACACGTTGGATTCAGTTTAAAAAGCTAGATCGTCAGCGTTCTTTTGAGGTGACGCGACCTATTCCTTTATCAATAATTTTAAGTTTGTTGCCTAAAATAGTTACAACATTAATTCCGGATTATTACCGTATATTATTATTTTATTCACAGATAAAGAACCAGACTGGAGCCGGGGCCAGTGATATTTATTGTCCTAATCTATGGTACTTTAAACTTCTGTAGTTTCTGGAGAAGAAAACGGAAGTAAAAAGAGAGGGGACTGATTCTCTAGACAATGAAAATAAAATAGTAAGTACCGAAATTTCTGCTTTTGTTAGATAATAGTAGTATGAATAATGCAATAAACCTTTTTTTTACATAATTTGATGTTGAAAATAAGGTCTCAGGTTCGATCTCCGGCGGGTTAAAGGTAAAATTTTTACTTATACCCAGCAGTATAAAAAGCTTAATATATTGGGATAAAATGAAAAAAAAAAATCATGAGTAATGTATTCAAAATAACTAAAAGTAGGTTAGGATATAATAATATTTGCCATTCTATCTTGAAATGGAACCCTTCCAACTCCATTGAAGTATTGCATTAGGGTATTTCTTATTCTCTTGCCATCATTTGAAGGCCGTTGAATAATCCTTTCAAGAGGTGTTAGTTCATGGCCTGTCTGACGCCATGTACCGTTGTTTATCGTACCATTTTCTAAGACCTCTCTGTCAATACATACAGGTGTTAAATAATTTTTAGACTGTTTCCTTAGAAAATTGTGTAGCGCACAACCTGTTAACACAACGGCGTCTAACTATTATTATATTGACTTGCTGGTGCGTTTGAAGGAGGAAATCTCAAAAAAACGACCACACATGCAGAGAAAAAAAATCCTTTTTCACCAAGACAATGCACCCTGCCACAAGTCGATGAAAACAATGGCCAAATTGAACGAATTGGGCTTTGATCTGCTTCCCCACCCCCCATACTCGCCAGATTTAGCCCCCAGTGACTACTGGCTCTTTGCTGATCTTTAAAAAATGCTCCAGGGAAAAAGATTTGGCTCAAATGAGGAGGTCATCGCTGAAACTGAAGCTTATTTTGAAGCGAAAGATAAATTTTTTTATAATCATGGTATTGAAAAATTGGAAAAGCGTTGGAACGATTGTATCACCCTAAAAGGTGATTATGTTGATGAATAAAAAAAAATTTGCAAACAAAATGTTGTTTTCATTGTTAGTCTCGGGATTTATTGATCCATGTGTTATATTCTCAAGGCTGAGATTTATTGGTTGTTTAAATATTTTGAAACGCGATGCGAGAATACTAAATGTATTTTCTACGATTCTTCTAGCTCTACATAGCCTGTAATTAAATATTCTTTGGTCCCTAGTAATATTCTTTACTGGAAATGGCTTCATAATATGCCTATCAAGTGCGAAGGCGCTGTCACCCAAAAATACGTAAGGCACAGTGAGTGCTAGTTTTGGCGTGTTTACTGGCAACACTGAATTACGCAACTGTGGCAACGCCTCCATCTGCCACCTTATGTGACGCGATCTCTAAGTCAGTGCGCCGTCGCCGTCGTGGCGCCCTTTTAATTTACTTTCATACAAAACGTACACACACAACCGTCGCGACATGAGACACACAGAAAGGACAGGCCGACGACACGACGCTACTCGACGGCGCCCTTTTAAAGCGAGCGCCACACTGTTGTAAACAAGCCTTCCGCAGAGGTCACCTTGACGGTTTAAAACAGTGTGGACGCTTGTTTGCAACAGAATTTCAATTGACCTTTCCAGGACACAGACCCTTGGAAATGAGCAGATTCGAGAAGAAAACGGTGCGAGGCCCCGGGGCGGTGCTGTACGGGAGTGAGCAGAGGCGGGGCAACATCGCGCCCACGCAGACCGACAGGGCGAAGGCGGTGCTGGCCAGGTTCCAGGACAAGACCGCACAGCTGATGTTGCTCGAGGGACCCACTGCGGAGGAAGCGGCCGAGATGATGGATCAGCTGCTGGAGTTCGTGACGCAGGTGGCCACGGCGGCTGCGGAGATCGCGCGCCGCAAGCGCAGCAGTCGCGTCCGCGTCCGTCACGTCTTCGAAGCCCTGCGCCGCGCTTTGGACGACTTGGACGATCTCTCGATGGACGACCAAGATTACTGAGCGAAGGGACACGACGCAGGCCTCGCTGAGAGGCTGAAGACACAAAGGGCCCTTTTCAGGGCCACAATCGCATCATTTGCACGCATTGAGTGCTATATTTCTTACATACCCGATGATCAACTGACACGAACGACGTTACCGTCAAGGCGCTGGCATTAATGACGCGGTAATTTTACTTGAATTACTGCAATGCTATAACAGTAAGTTACAGTTCACTTTGAGCTAAAGACATGGCAAATTTTGTTAATATTCGTAATTTGGCTACGGATCTCCTTCCTATCTTTCTATATCTCGAAGGCGAGAGGCTTTTAAATTGTGCATGGATTTTCATTTGAACGCTTTTAATCAACCATGGCTTTGTTTTCAATATACATATTTCCTAGGTTTCCTTATCTTCTTAAAAGTCTCAGATGAGAACAAAAATATAAACTACATCTAGCTCACATTTAAACGATTTCCACAACAGATGGAGTGCTTTCAATGAATAGCGTGAATAAAAAAGAAAAAATCCGAGTGTCAGAGAGATGGCAACGCAACATGGTGCAGTGACTCCGTTCTTGAAGAGGTTTCGGGAAAAGACATCAATTCGAGCATTTGTTTGAATGTTTTGAGAAATTCCATAACCATTTTATTTGTGAAAATAGATTATAGAGTGTGAGAGAAAGGGCGATACGTGCCGAAAACGTTCTCACGGAACACGGGACTCTCGTTTGATGGCAGACTATTGCCGGAGTGTATGCAATGACATCAACCCAAAGTCGTTAATGCTACGCAATATTATCATGTTTATTGGCTTCTACTATTATTTAAACACTATTTATTGCAGTAGCCAATCTGAGGTGTTTGTTTGTCATAATATCACGACGAGAGCGATCGAGACGGCGAGTTCAAGTGTTAGCTAACTTTAAATTACTTTTAATCATACAATGGCTTTCTTTCGTGCAGACTATTATTTTTTAAGTTTCCAGGACCTTGGTTTACGGGCGGCCGTTGAAAACCACCCTGTGGGAAGTGTGTGTTCCGCGGCGGATACGCAGTGTGGACGCATGTTTTAAACCGCGCAAGCGCAGTCGCATGTCAACAGCCGTCATAAGCACGCGTGCGCCATGACATCACACGAAGAAAAGCGCATTTTAGGCGAGTCTATAGAACTTTATAAAGTTTTAACTTGTTTGTGGGACTTGTCTTGAAGATTCTACAAAAAAGAAAACAGCATGGGGCATTTTAACAGAAAAATATAAAGAAATTGACCCAAACGCTAACGAGGCATCAACAAAAAAGAAAATAGACCACCTGAAATATTCTTATACACGAGAAAGTAAAAAGGTAAGTACATACATTTTGAAGGATTGATATTTAGATTGAAATACCTACTTAATATATATTTACATATAGCTTAAACTTATCGTCTAAATTAATAAAGCTGAAGAGTTAGATTCTTTGAATGCGCTAAGTTCGTGTTACTATCTACATTTAGGTATTTATAATAATAATAAAAAGGAAATATTTCTTTGTTGGGGCCTACATGGATTAATAGCGATGACTTGGCGTGTTGTACCTAGACTGTATAGGTTACCTAAAAAGAACGCTGGCGATCTAGCTTTTTATACTGTTTTGTACAATTTTTTTACTGAATCCAACGTGTTTTACTTTTATATCACCTTTATATTAGATTGATTGAATACAAAGAGAATTAAAACACGTTGGATTCAGTAAAAAAAGCTAGATCGTCAGCGTTCTTTTGAGGTGACGCGACCTATTCCTTTATCAATAATTTTAAGTTTGTTGCTTAAAAAAGTTACAATATTAATTCCGGATTATTACCGTATATTATTATTTTATTCACAGATTAAGAACCAGACTGGAGGGCCAGTGATATTTATTGTCCTAATCTATGGTACTTCGAACTTCTGTCGTTTCTGGAGAAGAAAACGGACGTAAAAAGAGAGGGGACTGATTCTCTAGACAATGAAAATAAAATAGTAAGTACCGAAATTTCTGCTTTTGTTAGATAATAGTAGTATGAATAATGCAATAAACCTTTTTTTTACATAATTTAATGTTGAAAATGAGGTCTCGGGTTCGATCCCCCGCGGGTTAAAAGGTAAAATTTTTACTTATACTCAGCAGTATAAAAAGCTTAAAATATTGGGATAAAATGAAAAATAAAACATGTGTAATTATAAGAAAACGGAGAAAATGTTTATTAATGTATTCAAAATAACCAAAAGTAGGTTAGGATATAATAATATTTGCCATTCATCTTGAAATGGAACCCTTCCAACTCCATTGAAGTATTGCATTAGGGTATTTCTTATTCTCTTGCCATCATTTGAAGGCCGTTGAATAATCCTTTCAAGAGGTGTTAGTTCATGGCCTGTCTGACGCCATGTACCGTTGTTTATCGTACCATTTTCTAAGACCTCTCTGTCAATACATACAGGTGTTAAATAATTTTTAGACTGTTTCCTTAGAAAATTGTGTAGCGCACAACCTGTTAACACAACGGCGTCTAACTATTATTATATTGACTTGCTGGTGCGTTTGAAGGAGGAAATCTCAAAAAAACGACCACACATGCAGAGAAAAAAAATCCTTTTTCACCAAGACAATGCACCCTGCCACAAGTCGATGAAAACAATGGCCAAATTGAACGAATTGGGCTTTGATCTGCTTCCCCACCCCCCATACTCGCCAGATTTAGCCCCCAGTGACTACTGGCTCTTTGCTGATCTTTAAAAAATGCTCCAGGGAAAAAGATTTGGCTCAAATGAGGAGGTCATCGCTGAAACTGAAGCTTATTTTGAAGCGAAAGATAAATTTTTTTATAATCATGGTATTGAAAAATTGGAAAAGCGTTGGAACGATTGTATCACCCTAAAAGGTGATTATGTTGATGAATAAAAAAAAAATTTGCAAACAAAATGTTGTTTTCATTGTTAGTCTCGGGATTTATTGATCCATGTGTTATATTCTCAAGGCTGAGATTTATTGGTTGTTTAAATATTTTGAAACGCGATGCGAGAATACTAAATGTATTTTCTACGATTCTTCTAGCTCTACATAGCCTGTAATTAAATATTCTTTGGTCCCTAGTAATATTCTTTACTGGAAATGGCTTCATAATATGCCTATCAAGTGCGAAGGCGCTGTCACCCAAAAATACGTAAGGCACATTGATTTCAGTTACAGGTAGATTATATTATTCAGGCAAATATAGTTCTTCGTTCATAAGTTTTTGATAAAACCTTGTTTTTTTAAATATATCTCCATCATTAGAACTTCCATTCACTTGAATTTATATACAAATTCATAATTTGCATTTACAACGGCAAATAATACAACACTGAATGTTCCCTTATAATTGTAAAATAAAGATCCAGTCTTTGGTGGTTTTTTAATCAGAATATGTTTGCCGTCCATACAACCAATACAGTTATTGAAATTCCAATGTGTTTCGAATAGCTGTGCTGTAGCTTTCCATTCTTCTTGCGTTGAAGGTGACTGTAATATAAATATATCGTTTTGTTTCAGCACAAGAAAAAAACAAAGACTTCACACGTAAAAGTCATAGAAACGGCACAGGCTTTGATTAGTTAACCCGAACCTAAGACCAGCTCTTTTGGGGTCTATGTGGGAGAAAAATTGGAAAAAATAACTGTTAAAGGCCAAAGAGAAATAGCAGAAAAACTTATATCAGACGTGTGGTTTTTAGCTCAGATAAACAATTTAACATTTCATTCAAGAATTGAAACACCTTTCCATTTTTCTAATTCGTAAAGACGACCCAGTTTATCTGCCTCACATTCATCTCGTTCACAACCGACATACATCCCGGAATACATCCAATAACCAACTCCACGAAGTCCACAACATGCTGAAAAGATATTACAATTAAGATTAATTTTGATGATCTCAAGCATTAACTAGTAAATACATATTTTTCAGCTTGCAGCAGTGTCGTGGAGATTGATACACAAATACCAGAGGAAAATGTTTCTCTCACTTGCGGTATGTATAATTAGTCAAAGCTATGAAGTGATACTAATGCCCAATTTCACTAAAGTCCCCTAAACAGTTAAATAACAAGGGAGTCCTTTAGTTTCGGGATCCCCTAAACTACCCCGTAAACACTTTTTGTTTTCACCAACAAAACCATTCCGAAACGAAGTGACCCGTAAATTTTAGTGATGTTATTTTTATGATGCTAAAATTGTTTAGCTGTGTTGTTAGAATTGTTTAGCTGTGTTGTCAAACTCTGATGAGTTTTTTTTTTCTTTTGCCTTTTTATTACTCTCTACTTTTAGGTTAGCTTGGTTTCGAATTTTCAATAGTTTCGTTTCATTCAGTGGTATTACATTTGCGGTAAAAGGGGACAGAACTTTTCCGAAGATGAAATAGCAAAATTAGCTACGTTATTAAATTTGTACCAAAGTACAATTCTTAACAAGAGGACAGACGGCTGCACTAATGAAGCAAAGTCCAAAGCTTGGAAGTCCCTCACAATGCGATTTAACAGCAGCAATTCCAAGCCCAGGTAAAATCGTTGTTTGTGTGTGTTATTTATTAGATTACACAATAAGGTTACTTAATTTTTTAACTGCTCAATGGATTTATAAGACATATCTACATTTATTTTCAGGACAAAGGAACAATTAGTTCGGCAATGGGAGAAGTTACGGGCAGATGCAAAAATTTACAAGCAAAGGCAAAGAAACAGTGCTACAGGAACTGGCGGTGGGCCTTGTGATGTAAAATGCAACCCAGTGCTTGAGTCCATTTGCATCATAATGGGTAGGGCTTTTACGGGTGTAGACGACAGTGATGCAGACGATGATATTTAAATATTCAAACTTGTGGTAAGGTGTAATAAATACAATTCTAGAAAATAATTTCAAATACTGTTTCTGAACAACAACAACGCCACGCTACTTGCTGATCCAGATCCTGCTGAACCTGCAATGCTCCCTGAGACTCCGTTGCTCGGTGAATCTCAGCAAGCAAGCAGTATCATTCATCCAGTTCCATCGCTTGTGCAAGAGCTTACACAAGATATACCTTTGGCAGTTAATGTGAGTGCTCTCAGTTAGATATCCTTTATACATTTTAGACTTGGAAAGTACACATGTTGTTTATGTTGTTAATACTACAATTTTAATGAATACCTTAATTTTCAGATTCAAGCTAGTCCTAAAACAACACCTTTGTGCTCTCGAAGACGAAGGCCACAAATTTCTTCTGAAAATGAACGCTCAGGTGTTGCCTCTTGTTACTCCGAGCTTAACAAAATGCGGATAGAAAATGAACAATTGAAAAAGGTGATGCTTCTTGAGGATCAGGACTCCAAAAGAAGAATATTTGGCATCCAACAAGCCATTGCAGAACAACAGCTTAAGGCCGCGCTCCTAAAACCGTAAAGCTCGTAAAATAGATCCACTGATACAAAAAATTGTTGACAATTTTCGTAGTTTATATTGCCGTTTATATGCCAGGCGATATTATTGTCGTTATAGTGTGCAAAAAATCATTAAGGTCACTGAAAGACCGAATCCACTTACAAATAACAGACCTGGCAAGGAATGGTATAGAGCTTTTTTGAGACGACACCCAGACATCGCAGAACGGGTGGCTCAAAATTTAACTACATCTAGAGATAACGTAACGGAAACCCAAATTAAGTCCTGGTTTGAAGAGATTGGTAATTATTTAAAATCAAAAGGACTCCTAGAAGTGTTTAAAGACCCCACCAGAGTCTACAATACAGATGAAAGCGCTTTTTTCTTTAATCCTAAACCTGGTAGGGTGTGGCCAAAAAAATGAGAAAATGATAAGAACACGGGCCTCATTAATACAAAGGCAAGAGTTGAAATGCCTGAAGACTGGATTGAAATATTTCAATCAGCTCGACAAGTACCATTTCCTTTTGATGTTGATAATGTAGACAAGCTATATTTTAAAGCATGGACTGAACATCTGGACAAGCTTTATGCCAAGAAATCTACATTTCCTTCGCGACCAATAAAAGAACTGAAAATTGATATATTATAACCCGGCAAAAACAAATCGATACGGTATGAAAATATATAAAGCCTGTACAGTAAATAGTTACACATGGTCCTACCGATTTATTCTGGGATCTCACATCAGTTAGGGGGTCTTGATAAACCTGGTTCAACAGTCGTACAGCTTACAGAACCTCTTTTAGATGCCGGTCGTATCATCATTGCTGACAACTATTATACCAGTTTACCAGTGGCTGAGTATCTGAAAAGTCGCAATACTGACTTGTGCGGCACTTTACGTAAAAATAAAAGAAATTTGCCGCAAGAAGTAGTAACAGCGAAGCTCAGTACGGGATAACAAATAGCTAGACAAAAGGACAATCTCTATACTGTACTAAAATGCGTGATAAGCGAGATGTATTCATGATCTCAACCTGCCATGGAGATGGTATGTCTAACGTGACTACCAGACGAGGCGACATCATAAAACCCGATACAGTAATCGATTATAATGATGCCAAAAAAGGCATTGATATTTCTGACCAACTTGCTTCCTTTCATTCTCCCTTACGTAAAAGTTTGACGTGGTACAAAAAGATAGCCGTAGATTTACTATTTCAAGTCGCCATTATCAATGCCAGATGCATCTGCAACGAGTTGACAGATAGCCCCAAGTTGCCAGTTTTACAAGTCCAAGAACATCTGGTCCGACATTTTCTTGGACTAAGTATCCAAATAAGTAGATTATCAATCCCCCAACAGAATCCATACACCTGTCCCTACGATCCATATACCTGAGGGATCCATGCAAATAATTTCCGAATTGTATTCTCAGACACAGAGCCAGTCTCAAAATATTTTGGCCAATGCTTATGCAAAAGCTTTGAATGACGATTGTTAAAATAACCAATTTAAAAATGTAATGTGGCAATAATTTGGCTGTTCGACACAAGTATCATTGATAGGGTAAAAAGACAAGGGGTTGCTATGGCAACGGGAAAATAACAAGGATTATTAAGATCACAGAAAAAAAGGTGGGAAACTCCGAACCAAGCGCGCGTCCTTTTTTGGAAAAACTTTTAAAATTCATTGTTACTAGTGAAACTCGTAGTATTTCGTGTGTAGTTTATCTGTATCATATGTAGAATTTTTTGTAGAGTGTAGTGTACATAATTAGCAGGGATATAGGGTAAGTTTTAAAATATTTCTATGTAATGGCTAGGGCCATGGGCCCTCCCGCCATAGATGATCCCGGAGGCGAGAATTTGTTGGTAGCAGCAGAGGTATCCATCTTACCAAATGGTGACACACCATGGTCGGACGCAGTATCTTTATTATCTATGTCAGGCGTCGAAAGTGATGGCAGTAGGAACCGTAAAACTACTAAGCGTAAAAATGCAAGATGTAATAATTGTCAAGCAAAGAGAAAACGTGATAAAACATCTGGAAAGACTATGCAATGTAACAATAGGGTTGGCCAGTGGAAACTAATCCAGATGGCGCTAACGTAGCTTGCACCTTGCAATGAAAAAAGCAAGTTATTGGACACTTTAATTATGATTGAATTATGATTCAGAAGTGTTTCTTAGAATCAAATCAACATCAGCACGTGTGTGCTCTGATTTCACTAAAGTCAATTTAAATATTTATACCTAACTCTCCTATTATATAAGATTGGGTTAAGATGTAGCGGACATCATTAATTTTTTTGCTCAGCTATAAGGAACAGCGCAATTTATCAAGATTTGTTTGTATTGCAGCTTCATTTCATTGTAAGTAAAATAAATATTATAATTTTTGAAATAATTTTTTTTCTAGTATACTATTTTTAATGAATTCGGTTTTGTTACAGAAGATGACGGACCTCACCATGGATTATAATCCAATAACCAATCCTTATTATTATGCACAAGACTTTCTGGATAGAGAAGAAAATATTGAAGACAAGGAAGATAGTATAATCTTTCCACAGAACAAGGAAAAGCCAAAGTCCGATAAAAAAAGAAAACCTCTTTAAAAAGATCCTCAACATCATCAATATCTCAACGTATCCTCAAAAATGCCAAACATGATTCAAGTGTTATAAATATTAATATTTTTAATTTACGGACGAAGATATTCAGACGATTACGGGTAAACAGATTTTACCTTCTTTAACGCGGAGAATAGCCAAAGGCTTTTCCCATCAATTTGACCCCAATAAACAGAGGTCACAGTATATTGAATTAAAAATATACGATACCAGGAAAGTAGAGAAACTACCTCCCATATCTCGATGGCGCCACGCCATCGTCACTATTAAAGACAGGGTGGATGTTAATACGGAGGCGTGGCGTCACCTAGAGGACTATGTGGTAGCAACAAAACGGGCGTTTAAAAATTGCCCACCAACGTTTTTTAATAATTAGGTTATTATTTATTGTAGTTAGTTAGGTACCTAATATAATTATAATATTATGAACGTATTATAAATAAATGTGTATTCTGTAATTTGTGTTATTATATACACATATTGTGTTATGATATGTTGCTACCACTTCCATGAGTTCCACCCACCACAAAGATGTTAATAAATTAAATAATTATGATACAATGATGAAATGTGACAAATGTCAAATTTCATTAAATAAAATTGACTATAAATACCACTTAAAAAGCTATTTACATAAATCAAATTCACTCCTGAGAACTGAATTTGATAACATTTATCCTCCTGACACCCCGCGTCCTTTACAAAGTATTAAATCAACCATGCTCTAAAGGCCGAATGTTTTGAAACTTCATATGTCGACTATTGACGACCGTCCTTCAGGAAAGATCAATGGGGCCGGTCGGATAAAATTTTTGACAGATGGCGCTATCGTAGTTTGTTCCCATAACAAAAGAGAACGTATTAATAGTAATTCCGATTATGTATTCTAACTGGAAAATTACTCAATTAAAAGAAGAATTAAAGACACGTGGTGCTTCTGTAAGGGGTAAAAAAGCAGACCTTGTAGAAAGGTAAGTAAAATGTTACTGGTTGTACAAGTTAAGAAGACAAACTTAAGTATTGAGGTTAGGTTATGAAAATGATTTTAAAAGAATTTACAAATGAATTTAAGCATTAAATTTTATTAAATTTCTCTTCAAAGGACTAGGTAACATGTTGGACAAGGCCAGATCAACTCCTTACTTCCAATTAAATTTAATATTTGGCGTCAAAAATTTGGATAGTAAGTACCTCATAATTCATATTGTTTACTTGGTTTCAGATTGGAATATTATCATAGATGCAAGTGGACTAATGTCCAAGAGACTGAAGAAGAAGAGAACATTAGTCTGCCACCTCAAGAGACTTATCGGGATATTAATAGTGATACCCAACTGCCTGCTATAAATAAGAATTTAATTAGGCACTATTTGAACTGGTAAGAATGCATTGAATAGGTATCAAATCAATATTCCATACCATTGTAATTCATGGTAGTAGACACCATACCCCCCTCAAGATGGGCCAAAGATCTGGTCAAAATCACGAGCCATTGATGGATGCAGAAAGCACAGAACTGTTAGTTGTGGAGATCAGTGAGGCCTTAGTCAAGCAATGAACATCAGACAGGCTGTAATGATGATGATTATTTTATAAGCTTCTGTAACAAATCAAATTTATGTTTCTGTATAGTGTATGTATATGTATCAGGTTCAGTTTTTTATTCGCTGGGTCATACTACATAACACATATGACATAGATTAAAACCAGTGAAGTGCAGAATATTAATGTGGATTCAAGTAAAAAATTTAATATATAAGTTAAGGAAATGATATAATTTGACATTATAGTAAAAGTATGAAAAATTTAAATATTTAATTAATGAAATATAATTAGGTTAAGATTTTGATGTACTTACTTAAACTTTATTTAATCAATTCAAAATAAAACTATTATTTACAATAATAATAAAAAAAAAACGAAATCAAATAAAATAAAATTTTAAAGGAAAAATATCTCCTTTAACTCATCGCTGTCAGAGAAAGGCACGGTCCCCAACAAACTGGCAACATTACCTCTCTGAATGGCCAAACTAATGCGTTGGCCAAGGTAAGTGCCAGCCTTTGGATCACCACAGGCCTCGGAGAGGCGAACAGACACCTCCTTTACAAAACGTCGTGCCTCGCCTCCCCACGTGCCAAGAGTTTCAACGGCGAAAGGAACGAAAAAGTAGTCATTGACTAAATTTCCATATTTTCGCCGCTTGAAACTCTCAGCCAGCGCCGCCGCAGCTCCCGCCTCGACCTCAGACTTGGACAAATAGCAGGGCGCCAAAGTGTCGACGCACGTGGCGTCCCACACAAGTGCCCTGCCATTCTTCCAAGGCATCAAAGACATTCCATCAGGTCTCTTGCCATCCTCACGTGCCAAGCCACACGGCTCAAGCACCGCCGGCACACGAGCGGTGACAAGGGCCCGACGAATAATATCATTTAATGCTGATACTGTAAGATGAGGCTTAATAAACTACATATAATATGACATTGAAAAAAGATAAGTAAAGGACGATATACAGGGTGTAACAGAAGAGTGTAGCAATACTTCAGGGTCGTATAAAGCATCACCTAATTAGTCTAAATACCAAGTTTCAGTGGGATCGGACTGAAATTGCCTTTTTTACAGCTATCTGAAAATGAGTAACATTCACGATCAGCTGATCGCAACAAAATTCCGACCCATCACTATGAGTAACTCAGTAGGTAGGCTTGTCTAGGTAGGCGGCGAAGTCAAACGCTTTCAGGAAAGCCGCTCAAAGCTATAGGCTCCACCCCCAACACCTTGAAGGTGCCGTCCATTCTTTGTGAAAAGCCGCCCGCCGCCGCCACTGATATTAGGGCGAGTTCACATACAATTGTAATATTATGCGTTCACTTTTTTACATAATTAACGCGCGGAACATGTTAGGTACTTGATTAGCTTAGCATTCCTAATGTCGTAAGTCATCGCTTAGGGTCGTCGTAGAATTACCTTTTATCACTTATTACCTATTGCCATCAAGTCTTGCGAGATCCCGTGACGTCACATAATAAATGAGACCGTGGAGACTGCTAGAAGCCTAAATTCTGTCCAAAGTCCAAACCTAAGCAGATTACGGCGTTTGTTAGGTATGTTACCTATACCTACCTGTAAACGTAGTTATGTTACATTCCGTCGCTTGCGCATTTTTATAATAGGTATTTTTATAATTATTACCTATCTATTTATCTTCGTAACGGTCTGGACTTAAAGGTAACCAGCTGCCTTATTCCCGGCATGTCGTAAGAGGCGTTTAAGGGGCTATATGGGCTTTTTGTTTACCAAAATACCTACCGAGACGGAGGCTTCCTCGTTCCTTTTGATTTTAATGGGGATTATGGGAGATATCGTGTACGATTGTATGTATGATTTAGTCATGTGGATACCATCTATCCACACATTCCGACCATGTGGTCTCTTGATTGCCATTTACGATATCCCGGGAAGAAATCAGCCGGTTACATTCTATTTAACTTATGCCAGACCAGCACTGAACAGTCCCGGACTAGCACGGGCATTTCATAATACATTATCAGTAGGCACGTAACACCATCATTTCAGTATCTTTAGTTGTAGATAATTAAATTAAATAAAATTCTCATGTTCAAATGTAATGTAGGTAAGTAACCACAAATACAGGTACCTAATCAAATTACGCTTGTGTGGAATCGCCCTTAGAATTTTGAGTGAAATTTACCTATTGTTAATTTTATTTGTTTTAGTTACTCAGTTGATTTTTGACACGTGTCCAGTTGGCAACGTTTTTGCATATTGAGATTTTCGAGATTCGTGCGTGAAAGTAAACTAATTAATATGTCTTTTAGTAATAGTGAATACTATAATATGATGTTGTGTGTGGGAGCATGCGACGGAAGCCTCTCACGAGCGCGTGATTTGTACAACGAAAGGCACGTTGCCCACAGAGGTGGAGAGATTACTCTTCCATGTGTGGAAACATTTCGGCGTATGGTCATCCGCCTACACCAGACTGGCTCCTTCCATGGTGATCGCAGGCCTGGTAGACCTACTTCTATGGACGCTGACTTGGAAGAAGAAATCCTTGACCACTTCAGTGAGAATCCAAGGACCAGCACTCGTCGCGCTGCAGCCCAGTTCGGAATCATCAATCACATGGCAGTTTGGCGCGTCCTCCGCAAAGACCAACGGCATCCGTACCATTTCCTCGGCGTTCAAAATCTATTACCTGTTGACTTAGACCGGCGCATAAGTTTCTGCAGATGGTATCGAGAACAGGTGGGTCTATCTGCAGAGTTCGCATCCACCATTCTGTGGACAGACGAGGCATCCTTCACCAGAGGAGGAATAAAGAACTTGCATAATGAACATTTGTGGGCCCGTCAAAATCCCCGCGCAACCACTGTTACAAGTTTTCAGCACCAGTGGAGGATAAACGTATGGGCGGGTATTGTTGGGGATTATGTTTTGGGGCCGGTCTTCTTGCCGCGGAACTTAAATGGGCAAAATTATTTGCACTTCTTGAGAGAAGGGTTGGATGAGCAGCTCATGACCCACTTGCCAGCCTCCGTTTACATATCCTTGGTCATGAACCACCAGATGATTTACCAACATGATGGTGCCCCTGCCCATTTCGCACGAGAAGTTCGAGAGCACCTTGACCACAACTACAGACAATGGATAGGCAGAGCTGGTCGTATTGAATGGCCGCCGCGATCTCCAGATCTCACTCCGCTGGACTACTTTCTGTGGGGTCACATTAAGAACATCGTTTATGCAGTAGAATGTTCAACTGCTGAAGAAATGAAAGGGAGAGTAGTGGCAGCATTTAGGACGGTGACCCCCGAAATGGTACGTAACGTACGCAGTGCCATGTACAAGCGCACTGAACTGTGTTTATCACAAGCTGGAGGACATTTTGAGCAGCTAGATAACTAAAAAGTCACCTATTGTTATTTGTGAATAACCCGAATGAATTACACATAGTTAGTGGACTGCAAGAGCTGGTCTGAGTGATTTAGCGGATGGCCACATCAGTACAAACATAGTGGATCCGCCCCACCGGGAGTGTTTGGCGCCGATCGTTTTGAGCCAATAGCTGATAATTATCTTAGTTTATTATTAACTAAGAAGTGTAGTGGTTCAGTGTCATGATATCTACTATTGATGTGAAAGTTGTGAAACTGTACGGAATCTTATCAAGAATTTGCTAACTCAATAAAAACCAACAGGTCAGTCTAACTTAGTTAATAATAACATAATTTGAAGGGTAATAAGATTATTGAAATAATGAAATTTAATTTATGTTTTAAATAGTTTTTATTTAAAACATAAAGATATGTAATACTTTGTCTTGTGTTTATGTACGTATCCAGTTTGAATTCATTCTTTCGGTACCTAAGTACTAAAATGCGACTAAGAGACTAAACTATCATTGGTCTAAAGGCTGACAATCTCTATTTATTTCTAAAGTGACTCCGTGTCACAGTTATTATCCTAAGTATTGTTTCTATTGAAATTACATTGAAAATACATTCTATTTTAGTCCCAGACTAGCACGGGACTACAATTTTCAATAACCTACTGAAAAGTAAACAAACTTTGAATCGCCGACAAAAATCCCAATCCATATTTTCTACAAACAGATTTTCAGCCCTATTGCGTAATGAATAACGTTCAATTTTCAATAACACAATGTACTGCAATAGGTAGCAGGGTGCGCGGCCGTGCTGATTCTTTTGACGAATGCCGATGTCTCAGGAAAATGAGACTTAATGCTAAGAAAATAGTGCGAATTGAATTTCCTTGCGGTAATCATGAAGGCGCCGAACTTTTTTTTGTCTTTCTCTGTTTACTAGTTGGTTTCAGTTGCACTAGGGATGGGACATTGTAATATTTGTACTTAGGTATTTACTCATTTTTGAGTATCAGATTATGGAAAATTCTAGATTTTAAGATATCGAGCTAAAACTTTACAATTACACTAAGTAGGTGATAGAGAATCTAGCCCTAAAGTATGACTACACTCTTCTGTTACACCCTGTATATTAAATGACATGTAATACAAATTAAGATAAGCGCATTTTAAAATCACGATAATTCACATAACCACTCATTGATCGTCATCGAAACACATTGGGACTGATTTTTAGGTTTTACGGTATGAATTGCAACGGGGCCTAAGATATACGCAGTGGTATTTAATTGTAATTTTTAAAAAATATACACACGCGATAGTAAACAAAAAGGGAAACTTGGGCGTGACCCCACGTCCACATGCCGGAGCGGGCTCTGACTGACTGAGGAGACGGTGGTTCTTTCGTCTCCCATTGGTCCGGGCGGGCCAATGAGAGACGTAGGGCGATCTTTTGAGCGTGCTGCGACATCTGTTGGTAATTTCTAGAACCAGCTTGTTATAATGCTTACTTAATGAATATTTGTTATGGTGTTATTGAAATCCAAAATTGTAATGTATGTAATGATTTATTTTGATAATTAGTTGATTGTTTTGAATGGTATATGTGTATGAATATGAATAGAGGCAAATGGAATATAATTATGAGATATAATTAATACATGTAGACAATTATATGTTAATTTTAAAATAAAGTAATATTGTATGAAATAAATAAATAAAAACAAAATCAGTATTGTTATATAATAGCTCATATAATCATGAACATTATATGAATAATCAATGGTATAATATTGAATTGATTGTATATTGTTATTTAATGAAATAGTATAAAGTAAACGGTGAGTAGGAATTGTAAATGTGTACTGTTTAATGAATATAATGTGGAATGATTAATGTATATATAAGGAATAAATGAAATAAATAAATATAAATAAATAAATATAAATAAATCAGGATTGTTAATTAGAATAGTATAATGTAAATCATAACTTATGATATGTTGCTACCACTTCCATGAGTTCCACCCACCACAAAGATGTCAATAAATTAAATAATTATAGAATTAACAATGATACAATGATGAAATGTGACAAATGTCAAAGTTCATTAAATAAAATTGACTATAAATACCACTTAAAAAGCAATTTACATAAATCAAATTCACTCCTGAGAACTGAATTTGATAACGTTTATCCTCCTGACACCCCGCGTCCTTTATAAAGTATTAAAGCAACCATGCTCTAAAGGCCGAATGTTTTGAAACGTCGACTGTGGATCGACATCAGGAAAGATCAATTCCCGACTGTTTGTTTTTTCGCGCTAAATAAGTTTTGATCACGTGATATTTATGAACCAATGTAATTTCAACAATAGCGATAGTTTTTCTATGATTTTTTATAAAAAAAACAATCGTAGTGGCGGCCATTTTTGTGACACGTACTCAGTTGTTCAGAAAGATGGCGGGACGTCAACGACGCCGTAAGTAAAACTTTTCTTTTTTCTGTTAAATCATCTGTTATTAATGTTTTTTTCTCATAGACTTGTAGAATAATTAACAGTTTTTCAAATTCACATCATTTTGTAGAGGAATAAAGAATAATATAGTGAATAAACAGTCAGAAATTAATTAAACCTACAAAAAGGAACTTCGTTCGTAATTCATGTTTTAAGTTTGTGGAATTGATACTATGTATATCACTTTAGGCTTTTGTATTTAAAGAAGTGTGTATACTCGTACAGTATGTTCAGGTTTAATTATTTCATTTTAGATATTTATTTAAGAATATATTTTTTAATTCATGTTTGAAATTAGTAATAAATATGTAATAAGTGTACAGAATAAGCATTACCTTTTTTTTTTCTTTATTTTATTTAATAATAAAAGAAAGAGTTTTAAAAAATTATATTGAATAAGTTTCTGGCTTGTTTTTCTTCAGTTCTTTGGTAGAACTCTTGTAGAATAAAATGATATTTTATTTTTATATAATTTGCTGCGTTACGAGACAGCGATATTACAGAATATTTGAATAACTCCCAGTACGAAGAGTCGAGTGACGATGAAGATTTCATTGAGGGTACGCACGCTTTTATGGACGAATCCCAATCTTCATCAGAAGAAGATTCGAGCGAGAGCGATAGCGATGAGAGCAATTCAACAAGAGGTGGAGGTCGTTCTCGAAGTCTCGGCAGGGCTGTTGGTCGGCGAGGTCGGGGAAGAGGACGACGTGCTGGTGGGGTTCGTACACGTGGTGGCACTCGCAGGCAAGATCGGGGTCGGCCACTAGACGGTGCTTCGTGGAAACGTGATAAATTTGAAGTTGATATGCCAGGTTTGTCTTCACCATCTTACTTGCCTTCCGTTCAGAATCCATCAAATATCAACGAGTATGTGGAAGAATACTTAGATGATAAATTGTATCAACTTATTGTAGACCACAATCTCTATATGGACAATTTCTATAATTCTGTTAAAGACAAACGACCTGTCTACATTATAAATACTAAACACCATCCTCGTCTAGTTCCTTCTATGAACAGATATTCAACTCCAAAAAAGACTATACGCTGGTATAAAAAAGTTATTTTCCGTATCATTGACATGACTGTATGGAACTCATATTATATTTATAAAAAGTATGTTGATCCGAAAGCGACTCTGTTAAGTTTTCGAGATTCTATTATCAAAATTTTTATAAAAATCACTGATGCTACGACTTGTGCTAATATTGTTGGCTCTGTTAACAAGTTAACAAAACCATCCAAAAATGCACGTAGAAATACTCAAAATAGTAACTCTGAAAATTCTACCGAAACCCTTTCAAAGGAGAGAAACACTGGCCTGAACAGATTCCAAAATCTACAATACGTAGTCGAGATAAAGTATATCTAAAGTGCCGTGTATGTACAAAAAATAAAGTGAGATGCATAAGCAAGCGTATGCTTATGCAGTTGTGTCCTATGTCGTAACTTTAACTCAGTACATAGGTCAGAGATGCATAAACAGACGTATGTTATAGCATATGTTGACCCACTCGACACTATAAACAATATTACATACTGTCACGGCTGCTATAGCTCCCCATACATTTTTTTGTGTCCAGACAAGGTGAATCGTATAATGACCATGCATCCGCGAACGTGTGAAGAAGCGTAATGGATCGGTAAAAGGTAAAAAAGCTGACCTAATTGAGCGCCTAGTACACTACGACCGATTCTTCAACTTCGAGCAGACTCTGAGACTCTGAGGGACGCACGGATCCGCTTATGGATGTACCAGACATCGCGGCTTACAAAGATATTAACAGCAGTACTATGTTGCCTCCAATAAACAGAACATTTATTAGGTTGTATCTGAACTATACAAGCAAAAAAATGGAAACTGTTCTGCAACTATATGTGTCCAGGTTTTTGCTAGTGGCCCGCTCTTGCGTTGTTAACAATAGTTATTACATAAAGAGATTTTGTAAAAAGGCCATGAAAAATCTACAATATGAAGTTGATATCAAATTGAATCAATTTGGTAATCCAGAGGAAGGACACTGCGATTGTCCAGCAGGAAGTGGAATCACAGCAACTTGCAAGCATGTAGCAGTTTTGTTACTGAGTATTGAAAGTATGGTGCAACAAAAAAATATATTACTGAGTGAAGTGTGCTCAAAAACTGCAGCAATGGAATTGCCCACAGGCTAAATACACTGGCTCACCCATCATGGCACACAAAATTCCAAGAAAACGAAGCACTAAATGCTTATTTTTTTCTCCATATCCAATACAAAGTGTTAACAAGGTGAACTATCGATCGCGCGCGCAGTTACAAAGACAACACGAACTTTCTTTTCGTCTTATCAGAAATATTCATAACTGTTTCAAAAGTTGCGATTACTTAAATCATATTATATCATAATATAGTATTTTGTACGAAGAACACGAATATTGCCACGAAAATCGTCTACACCACTCACAAATCGGTGAATAGGAAGATCTTATCTATCAAAAGTAGAAGTACCCACATTCAACGTGCAAAAAACGAGCGGAGCCAGGCCGACCGGACAGCGGCGACGAGTACTTGACTGTGAGTTACACACACACGAACACCGGCCGCCGCGTCGAGACGCACGGCGCCCGCTCCGAGCATACGCACACGACGCAGCAGTACATTCACCGCCAAAAGTGTTTTCCAAATTATTTTTTTTTATAATTAGTAACATATACAGGGTGACAGATTTGTCACTGGCAATATTTTAACCTGGCTATCAGTAGCACCTATAGAACCCATTTTCATAATAAAAAAGGTAGGAAATTTTTGGAAATTTTGGACAATTTTTTTAATTTTCATTTTAAATTTTCCGTAACATATGGGTACCCTATTAACGTACTACTTGCCAAGGTCATGTTCATTCATAAATTGTAAGTTTACATTCTCTATGGTAATCTAGTGTTTGTGGACTAGGAGCATCTTGAATGAAACTTTTTTCATTATTGAGACATTGTTTTCACAGGTTAGGAAGCCAATAGAACATACTTATGTGGTTTCCTTTAAACATTAATTACGACAGTGTTACGCACTATTCTTTTATTTAATCCAAATAATCATCACTGCACACAATAACACAACATGAACATTAGCCGGTTATGGATTGTACTTAATTTAATCGCGTAATTATTCTATGCTGGTTACTAATTAATGTCCCTTTAGTTTACGCTTTGATAAGTTCTTTAAAACATTTGATTCCATTAAATTTTCTATGTTTTAATTCTCGACAATTATAACCTCAAAAGCACTTCAGTAATTAATTTCATTTCCACTAAAGTATGAATTTACATTCACATAACTAAATCATGTTTTACTTTCACAACATTAATAAACATAATCTACCATTATTGTACTATGAAATAGCAATTTAACATTAAATTATAAATTCAGACGACAAAAATACTTTTAACCGCCATAGCGTTGTAAAACAAACAATCAAATAAATAAATTAGCCACAGATAAAATAAAGATGAAGTAGAGATCGCGTCATACAGCCAGGGTGCAGTGCATTACATTTCATACTTTCGACTTACTACGAGCATAAATATTTTGTATGACTAATTAATAAATATACATGAGATGAAGAATAAACAATGATAAGTAAATCATTAATAATAAAATTGTTTATTTCACTTATGTGTTAATACTATTTTGTCACTAAAAGTACTTGATACTTCAAGTACTTTTTAAGACATGTAACCATACCATTAAATCAATGTTATTACTCTATGTTGAATTGAAACTGAATTGTTTATTGTAAAAAATTTTAGCAACGGAATTCGCAAGATGAAAATAAGTTTTGAAATTATTTGTTATTAGTTGTAATAACTATCGATAGGGATTAAAATGAACAAAAATCGAAGAACTAGTGAAAGGGAATTGTTTTTAGCATCATGTACAATGTATGTGTGATGAAATCGATGTGTTTTGATAATTTTCATTGGTGGCATGTAATGTTCAACCAACTTTTATGTTCTTGTGTATAAAACAGCAGGTAAGCCATAGTGATGATTAACGACGACTTTTCTTCATACCCTAGAACGGCATTGGGTACAACAGAAATGAGAGTTTACAAAAAAAAAAAAATTTTTACTTGGATGTTTTGTTGTTGATAGTTGTTTGCTTTGTTGTTGATAGTTTTTTGTTTTGGGTGTTGAAAGATGTTTAATTGGATGAGAACTTATGAATGAAATAATGTAGGGCGTCCACGTATTCTGAATTGGCTCCCAAACTTTGAGGAGGCTTTTCTCCATATTTTTGTACTGGAGGGTACTAAAATAATAAAGCCATGCCGCATAATTTTGATCATATAATCTACCCTTGAAGTATTGCCAGTGATGAAAATTTCACCCTGTATATATAACTGAAGAAGAAATAAATGTTATACAAAGAGAAACAATAAGCCAAAACAATTGTAATGAATGGCATCAGCAGAGGCGACACAAGCTCACTGCCAGTAATTTTCACACGATTTGCCATTTGCGAAAATCTACAATGCCCAAGTATGCTCAACAGGTGATAAGCCGAAGAGAGTTCTACTCAAGTGCCATTAAACATGGATTAGCAAATGAAAAGATTGCCCTGAACAAATACATCACAGAAAATGAACTGGATGTCTACTCTTGTGGCATGTTCGTCAGTTTCAATAAACCGTATTTAGCGGCATCACCAGATGGCCTATTGGGACCAGACACAGTCATAGAAATAAAGTGTCCATATGCAAGTAGATTTAAAGAGATTACTCCTGCCTCAGTACCATATTTAACCATGGAAGATGGTCAGTTAACATTGAAGAAAAGTTCTCCCTACTATTACCAAATACAGAGACAGCTGTATTGCACTGGGCGAAACAATGCAATCTTCTAATTTATACCTTTAAGGAGTTAAAGGTTTGCTTCATAACAAGGGATGAGACATTTATATATGATATGCTAGTAAAACTAGATTATTTTTACTATACCTATTTTCAGACAGCATTGTATGATAAATTCTTGTACAACAATTATGAAAGAATGAGTAACAAAATAGTCGTTTACCGAGGTGCACGTTTCACGAGTGCATTTTTTGTGTGTTTTTAATTATCGACGCGTTGTTATTATGAGGCCGGTTTTGCTCGGCGTGTACACGTGAAGTGCGAGTGATACTATCCATTTAATTTGTAGTTTGACTCTGACTACAGGGTGCAGCAACCATCATGTCCCAACCGTCCCAAAACGTTCAGAGCTATGCGGCCATCACCCAAACTAATGTTTTCCCAAAGAAGGATCAAGCAATCGTAATCGATTCGATGGAAAAGTACCAGTTAAAAGATTACGCCGAAGCGTTAGCCAAGATAGTTCCACCTAATTACATTCGTTTCCTCTCGAGAATATCCCATAATCGAGTGTGTGCGTTCATGGCTAGTAAAGAAATAGCAGATGACATTTGCGAGAAGCACGACAGTATGTTGATCGACAACCACCGCGTAACCATTCGACCGCTAATTACAAAGAACAAAAGAATCATACTGTCGAATGTTTGTCCAATAATACCGCACTCAGTCCTTGAACAAAAGTTTACAGAAATGGGTATCAACCTAATGTCGAATATATCATTCTTACGAGCTGGTATTAACACCCCAGGGTTTAATCATATTCTCAGTTTTCGTAGACAATTATATGTAACGCCAGACCAATTTGAAAAAGTGCCCGACAGATTTCAAGTAGCATATGAAGGATCGGCATATTGGGTATATGCGGCCTCTGACACACTGACCTGTTTTATTTGTAAACAAAGTGGACATACGATGTATAGCCAGCCAATGCCCTAATCAGACAGTAACAGAAGTGACGGACAACAGCAACTCAAAGGACGTGACATCGCACGAAACCATCAACTTGGCTCAAAATGAGATGGAGGTTACGGTACCGAGCTTCAAGCGACCACACCCACCTACCGAAAGCTCCGCTGAAAGCTCACCGAAGTCGCTCATCGACGAGGCATCTGAGTATGAGTCCAGCAGCAGCGACGGATCTCAGAACAGTAACGAGTCAATATCGATCCGGAAAAGTTCAAAAAGCAAAGAAAATCTAGAGTGCCAGAAACCGACATCGTTGATTGGGAGGTGGTCGAGGAGTTTATCATCAACTGCTCTAAAACCTATGTCATCACATCTCAACAGCTCCGCAAGTATTTGGAGGTGACTTTTGGCAAGACAGACATAATGGACCTCACGCTTGGATTTACCAAAGACTTACGAAACCTCAGTGAATTGCTGAAAGACATAATACCTGTCATTTCTTACAGTAGCCTTAAAAATCGTGTAACACGTATTCACAAAAAGTTAAACTCCTTCAGTGATGAACATTAAGTTTATAATTGTTAAAATTAAAGTTAAGTGCTACAGAGTGTCGTCATGGCAACGATCAACAAAACAGCTAAAACGTTTTGGAAAATAAATTATTTTAATATTTTCTGTGTTATCACGCCTTGAAGTCAGCGAGTGCCTCCGTGTGATAACCCTCAAGTGCTCCAGTTTATTTAGTGTTTGTTTCCCAAGCGCCATCACAAATTCGATACCTGAGCAGAATGTCGAACAACCGGGTATGTGTGTTCGTTTCAACCAAGGAGCTAGCTGATGAGCTAGTGGACAAACATCAGTGCATAGTAATTAACAACCAAAAGCTTCCCATCCGACCACTAATATCCCGTAACAAAAGGATAATCCTCTCCAATGTGTGCCCCATTGTACCGCACCATGTAATTGAGCAAAAACTAAAGGACCTCAAGATTACTTTTGCTTCCCCCATGTCGTCACTAAGAGCAGGAATGAGTGAACCTGGATTCAGCCATATTCTCAGCTTCCGTCGCCAAGTATATATAATCCCTGAGGACATTGAAAAGCTCCCTGACCGTATACAAGTAGAATTTGAAAATAATCTATATTGGATTTACGTAAGTGCGGAAATCATAACATGTTTCATCTGTAAAAATCAAGGTCACATAGCTAGCAACTGTACGGAAAACGCTAGCTAATCTCCCGACACCAGAAGCCCTGCTCAGTTACCTCAAGAGGAGGTTCAAAGTACTAATTTCGTCACGTTACCGTCGTTCAAACGACCCCACCCTCCAACCGACCCATCTAACAGTTCAGTGCTGCCCTCAGCCGAAGCGCCTACAGTTGGGGATGAATCCGATATGGACTCTTCGTTTAGCGAGTCTTCTCAAGACAGCATAGTACGGCCTGATACGAAAAAACCCAAGATTTCGGTTGAACAACACTTATCCACTACCGAATCAGAGGATCTAACAAAAGCCGCGCAGGGCACATAGGGCGAACACCCCCTGGCGGTCGCTCAACTACACGAATTCCTTAACGCTACTCATGGAAGGTCCAACGTTTACAGTATTGCACTTAAGTATACCGAAAATATAGACGCATTGATAAATATGCTGCAACAAATCATTTCAAAATTATCGAGTAGACGTTTGAAAAATCGCATAAACAAGATCATAATAAAACTTAAATCGAAAATCTAATATTATCACAAATAGTAGATACATATATACAAACAGAACTGAAAACGCACTCTCACAATGGACATTAAGATAATCCAATGGAATAGCCGCAGTATTATATCAAAGAAGGTTGATCTAGAAGCGTATTTGTATCAAGAAAATATCCATATATGTATTTGCTCAGAAACCTGGTTAACAGAAGAACATTCATGTAATATATCCGGCTATTACTGCTTCAGGAAAGACCGAGATGATGGTTACAGAGGTTTACTAATTCTTGTAAAAAACTCCATTCCCGCCAGGTACAAACATATTTCTCTTCGTTGTAGTAATAAGTTAGATGTCATATGCATTGAATTGATTAATCCAATTTAATCCAATTCCTAAGGGAAATGACCAAGGATCAACAATTAAACTACGTCCTATTTCTCTAAAGGTGTGTCCAAACACTAAGCGGCATTCGAACGCGGCTGCCGTGGGCGGCTTGCCGCGCTATGATTGGACGACCGCCGCGCGCGGCAGCCGCGTGCTACCTGCCGCGTGCGACGATCGCCGCGAACAGTGTTAGTGTTGGTTCGCTAATGGTTGTGTGTGGACGGACGTATTTTATCGAATAAAATGGACAATGAAACAGCAATTCGTCTTATTGAAATTTATGGCTCCCATAGTCCATTATGGGATACTAGACGTAAGGAATATCACAATAATAATGTGAGAGAACATATATGGGATGAAATAGCAAAAACACTCGTACAACCAAAAGCAGCTTTAAAATTGAAAATGAAGAGTCTTTTGAGTTCTTATAGAAGGGAGAGAAACAGAGAAAAAACAAGTAATGTCACCGGTTGCGGTAAGTTTAATCTTATTACATTTTATAACAGTAGGTAGGATAGACTGGGTACGGTTGTGCCAGGGTACGGTAGTGACAGTCGCTGTATTGTCGAAAATATAGGGATTAGCGGGGGGCGTGCAAGGGGAAGGACGGGCGCCTTGCACGTCTCAACCTGTGTCACAGTGTTGCGTCATCCGACGCGCAGAGTGTACGTGACCAGGAGCACATTTTGATTTTTGAACGCAAAAGTAAGTATTTTGATTCATTATTATTTCGTAATTGCTATTACATGTATACTGATAGGGTATTGAGTGTTGTTCATCGATATAAATCAAATAGTAGCAGTGTAATATCAGTGGTTACATTTATTGTAGGTTATTTTGTTTTGACGTGGTGGTGTTTCTTTTATTAAAACGATCTGTGGGTACAGTTGTGACATTTTTACTGGGTACGGTTGTGACATAAGTAAAAGCTGTTGTTTATTGTTTTAGATGCCTAGAATACGCAAACGAAAGACTACAAGAGCACAGTGCAGCTTGAATCAGTATGAAGATGCTTACAAAGAAACTAAACGCGGGACTTCTTTGCTACAAGCTGCGGAAATGCATGATGTTAATCGCATGTCACTATTAAGGTATGTTCGAAAACGCGATAATGCCAGCACGGGCGATAATGAAAACAATAGCATTAGCATGGGGTATGTTGCTCACAATAAAGTGTTTTCCGAACAACAAGAGCAGCAGTTGTCAAAATATTTACAGCGTTGCGCGGACATTTATTTCGGACTTACTCCAAAAGAGGTGCGGAAGTTGGCTTTTGAGCTTGCAACTCAATATAACCTAAAGCGACCTGCTACTTGGGCTGAGAATGAGATGGCAGGCGAAGAATGGTTCCGTTCATTCCTGAATAGAAATCCTTCTCTATCTGTTCGAGTAGCTCAAGCTACAAGCCTTTCAAGGGCAACTAGTTTCAATAAAACAAATGTGGAAGCTTTTTACGACAACTTGCAAGTTGTTATGGATAGACATCCTTACGAGCCACAGGATATCTACAATGTCGACGAAACAGGCGTCACTACGGTCCAAAAACCTGATAAAGTCATTGCAAGACGTGGTACGCGGCAAGTGGGAGCCGTTACTTCTGCTGAACGGGGCACGTTAGTTACGGTAGCTTTTGCAGTGAACGCCTTGGGAAATACCATGCCTCCGTTTTTTATTTTCCCTCGTGTTCGTTACCACGACCACTTTGTGAGGGACGGACCAGTTGGATCTGTTGGAGCTGCAAACCCTTCCGGCTGGATGCAAGATCTATCCTTCTTAGAATTTCTTAAACATTTTAAGAAATTTTGTAATGCTTCACTAACTCACAAAGTGTTACTCGTGCTTGATAATCATTCATCTCACATTCACATTAATACCTTAGATTATTGTAAAGAAAACGGGATCACTTTACTTTCATTTCCCCCACATTGCTCTCACAAGCTTCAGCCTCTCGACCGGTCTGTCTTCGGACCTTTAAAAAAAGCTATTAACACTGCTTGCGATGGATGGATGCGAAGTCACCCTGGTAAAACGATGACAATATATAATATACCAGGTATCATCAAAATTGCTATGCCTCTGGCTCTTACACAGGCGAACATACAGGCTGGTTTTATGAAAACTGGGATCTATCCATACAACCGTAATCTGTTCGGAGATATTGACTTTGCACCCTCTTTCGTAACCGACAGACCAAACCCTGATACTGAAAACAATATTCCTGCAGTACCGTCACCTGGAAGAACTAGACCAAATCCTGACACTGAAAATAATGCTTCTGCAATACCATCTCACACAACAAGCAGAACAGACAAGATATTTCTCCTGCAGCACCATCACCTGTAATAAGCAGACCAATCCCTGACAATCAAGAGGATGCTCCCATAGCACCATTTTTAGTAAATATTGCCAACCTTGACTGTATTCAAGAAGAAAATTTTGTTACTGAGAATTTTGGACCTAATAATAAAAGTCCACCACTTTCACCTTCTATATTAGACAATACACCAAGCCAAAATTTTAGCAATGTTCAACCATCTACTTCTGCCATACCATCAGTTTTTTCTCCTGAAATTGTTCGGCCCTTTCCAAAAGCTTCCCAAAGAAAAACGCGAGGACCTAGAACCAAGAAGTCTACGATTTACACGGACACGCCTGAAAAAGAGGCAGTCAGGCAAGAATATGAAGCAAAAGAAAAACGACTGAAGGCCAAGGGCATCAAAAAAAATCTCAATGAGCCGAAAGGAAAAGGAAAAGGTAAAGCAACGAAAAGGAAACAATCACCGTCAATATCAGATGAAGAAGAATATTTTTGTTTGGTGTGCCTTGGTCCATTTTCTGAAAGTAGGCCTGGCGAAAAATGGATTAAATGCCAAGGAAAGTGTAACCTTTGGGCCCATGTAGACTGTACAGATGGTAGTCGGTATTATATTTGTCACAACTGTGATGAGTCGGATTAGATTAGTTGTCAAACTTACTTTTATAAATTTTCACATGCTACATTTCTAAAAAAATATTTGAGTTCCTGTTTAAAAGATTTTGAGCACGTTGTTATGTTTTGAGTTTAGTTTCAAAATAGAATAGAGTTTAAGTTCTAATGTGATTATGAACATGATTAATATATTATATTTGTTAAGTCCGCTTTAACTAATTTTAAGTGCAGACTGTTATAAATACTTTAAGGTACTTAAATAGTGGGTATAAATGAAGACTGACTGTACTAATGAAGACTACTGATTGTAACCAAAGATCCTATAGTGCCTTATATGTTGTAAGAAATTAAAATGTTCAAAGATTTTATTTCTTTTGTTAGGAAAGTATAATTTAGTTGATTATTATATAAAAATAAATAAATATTTTTTGCAATTAAAGTGTTTTATTGGCATTTTAGAGTATTTTTATCTTATTTTGTGATCATATTATCATCGTGTCACTATTGACCCCCAGTACTGTCACAACCGCCCTTGGGGTGGGTACGGTTGTGACAATTTACCTTTTTTTTAAAATTTCATTTTATGAACTAACCACAACAACATTTGATTTAGACATATACTTTCATGTTTATACGTTAAGCAATGAATAAACTTCATTAGAATACATTTTTTGTTCAGATTAATAGCATAAATAAAAAGCTATAGTCAATCATTTGAAAATTGTCACAACCGTACCCAGTCTACCCTACAGAAAAAGTTGACCATTTCCCGATTCACCAAAAGAATCGTCAATTATGTCAGAATGATTGTTCTTTGCGTTCTCATATAAAATGTGACGTTTTCCTTTGCTTGAATGAGAAAAAAAAAACTGTTTTAAAGAATTTCACCTTGTATGAGTTTTGGTATTTGTTGTACATAGGAAGCCAAAAATGGCAGTCCCATACACAGACGTTATGGCATGGGAAGCCAATTTTGGCTTCTGTTTTTTTTTTCGTACAATAAGGTGCTAATTTTTTTTTCACTTTATATTTTGTCTTACAAGCCCTATTAAAACACGTTAAAACATAAAAATATTTTTTTTCTTTTTAATTTAATAATTCATGCAATATAGGGTTAAGTTTATAATTGTTAAAATTAAAGTTAAGTGCTACTTACTAAGAGACAACCAGTGTCCTGCAAATGTTTTAGCTTTCAAGTACAGACCTGTACTTATGTTGAATAAAAACATTTGACTTTGACTTTAGGGAAAAATAATAATAAACCTAATATTCATGTACTTATCTAAAATATGACGGCGCGCTGATTATAGATTGATTTTAATAATAAATAAGCATTATTTAATTACGATTTATATTTCGGTTTGTTAATATTATTTTAGTTTTATTCGATTCTGTAGTCGATTATATTTTAAATCGCTAAAATAAGGGTAACCCCGAATAGAGTAGTAGATGTCGCCACGCGTGATGGCGGCCGGTATTCTGTGGACGGTTGCCTCACGAGGTGTACATGTGCTAACCTATTGGCTCTAAATCTGGTTTAATCCTGATAATGGCCACATTTTTTTAGTTCCAAATTAGTGGCGCTGTAGTCAACGGAGACCTGTCAAATGCCAACCGGTCGTTTTCATAATGTAATCAAACATCTATTTGTTAAATAATTTAATTAAACATACGTATTATTAAATTATTTTAAATAAATAATAAATTAAACATACATATTTTTCCGACATTGTTATCATAAACAACGTTGAACTATTGATAAACAAATAGATTATTAGAAACTGATTAGAAATTGACACTTGACAGGTCTCCATTCTCACTAGCGCCCCTAGCGGGATAAAAAAGTGAGGAATGCTGCCATTGTGTGTGATTTTGTGAAAAAACTGTAAAGCTGTCGAATAATAAGACATTGAACATTACAAATGTGCTGTTATTTTTAAATTCCTGCCGTTACAACGCCCACTATGGATAGTTGAAGCCAAAACCGCTTTGAGGCCCCTTCTGATGTTCCGACAAATACATATATTAAAATACACAGGAAACGAAATAGGTTGATTAAAAAGACATCAACTAAATTAAGAAATAGGGCTAACATTAAGAATCATTACAAAGCCATAAACTATGTTGATACTATAATTGAATTTCAATAATAAATTCAAGATTATAAAATCCAATGTCAACTCTTGATAAAATAGATGACTTGCAAAATTCTCTTGCCACAATAAATTGGAAATAGATGCCCCAGACAGAAATAGGGAAACATATTTAGACAATGGACAAATCACTTTACCGAGTGCATCTAACATTGTTGCTTTCATCAAAATTTTGCAACGATATTCGCAAGATAATAAATTGTAAATTTACTCGTTATTAATGGTTCGTAAAGGATTTAAATGAACAGAGATTGAAGAACTAGTGAAATGGAATTGTATTTGTCATCGTGTTCTATGTGCGTGTGGTGAATTTCTTGTTGTTTTCATAACTTTCATTTGGGCATGTCAAGTTCGACCACAACTAAACTTGTGTATCTATTTATTTCATTTAACAACAGGTAAGCCGTGGTGATGATTAACTGCCTTTACTTCAAACCCTAGGACGGTATGGGGTACACTAGAAATTCTTGCACCAAATGGACTAAAACAGGTTGAAAAATGTACTAGTACAGAACGTGGTTCTTACTAAAGTTGCGAATTGATTTAATGCTGAAGGCTCGTAAATTCCACCATTGTATCTTACAAAAGAAATAGGATATAGCTCAGCTTATAAAAGACAGTAAAAGCAACATGGTAGCTTGTGTTGGATCAATGAATCGATACTTGTTGATTGGCTCCAGCATTTTAAATAATTCGCTAAACCATCGGCTGACAATCCCCTTTAGTTAGTTTTAGACGACCACGAAAGTCATATTAGTCTGAGAGCTTACGAATTTTGTCGTAAAAATTGTATCCATGTTTTGACATAGTTTACACATACATCGCATGTAATACAGCCATTAAACTTGACCTTTCATGGGCCACTAAAACTAGAATACAAAATAGTAGGTAAAACCTATATGGTTAACCCTGGAGCAAAAATTACAACATTTGATATTGTTGGTCTTTATACTAAAGCTTTTGACCAATGATAGTCTATTGATAAAGCTATTAATGGCTTCAAGAGTGATGGAATATTCCCAGCTGATCAAGATAAATTCAAGGGCACTTTCGAAAGTTATAAGATATAATTACATCAGAAACTCCATACCATAGCATGCCTACGAAATTTTCGGAGATATGCACTCAAGCCTCTGACTACCCCGTCATAATAAAAAAGTGAGTGTGTATACACAAGTCGTGAAGCGTATGTTTATGTTTTTTAGAAGCTCCATGCGACACCAGCCATGTAGATCCTGACCATGACAGCCAAAGAAAGGTTCATAGCGAATCTCAAATTAGTAATGAAAAATAAAATTATGATTAAAGTACCCTCATTTCCATAAGACAAACTCTTTAAACATCCCTCGCGGGATAGTCAGAAAGAAATAAATAAGTAATTCTATGGCAACCTGGACCCCACGTGTTAACGTAATAATACTCAAGCTGACAGGTGGTAAACCGAGTCACCATTTACAAGCCTTGACTATTACTTGTCCAGACTATTAACAGATAGATTTCCTCACGACGTTTGCCTCTTCTTAGTATTCTGTGTATTGCACAACATTTTTTATACATTCACATTTACGCGTATATTACAATAAGTTTCGTTTCCCTATATAATAAGTTTACATAGCGATTCACTTAAAAATACAACTATCATACTAGTCTTACACCATTTGAAGATCTCCATCTTATGGCTGGTTCAATCTGCGTCAGTGGCTCCTGACCAGAAGTATGGGGAAGTTCTCCGTAGCCAAATGGTCGTCTTCGAAGATCAGAGCTATGTTCAGTTCGAACTCTGCAAGAGAAAATTTGTTATAGATGCAATCTTTATTATATTTTTTTTTTATTCTTTATTAAGCCATTCACCACTAAGGTTATGTCGGCTAGATGCAATTCTTTATGGTAGACGGAACTTTGGAGTGCAGTGTACGTTATCGGTCACTTTAAGTAAACACACACTTTGATACCCTATCACTAAATTTATTTAAAATCATTTTGTCGTATAAGTAATATTTAGCCGGCTTAATTTTACGATTCTACGTCGTACCTGAAGATAAGTAGTATATCAGTAGGTTCTATTTTGAAAATAATATAAACAAGAACCATAATCCCAAAGGAGTAGGCCTATAAAAATGTTCTAAAAAATATTTTTTCACTTTTAGTATTTTATTTAAAAGAACAAAGTAAAAATAGAAATATAAATCTACTAGATCAAAGTTTAGACACCACATCTCTGCCACACCCCAAGACTCACCAATCTTGAAGTTAGCGCACGCTGTAGTGGGACAGGCGAAGAGCCTGGGCAACACCATGTGCAGTGGTACCTCTGCCCCTCTCCTAACATCTCCCTCACACACTTGAAGGTTCTGGATCTCTGTCGCTGCAACCACATAACACATATGTATATTTGTTCATTTACATACATACATATCTTCTTTGTCACTTTTTTTAAATTCTTTATTAAGCCATTCACCACTAAGGTTATGTCGGCTGAAGTACAAACACTGATGCCACGGCGTTTGAACTTCTTGTATTCTTGTTATTCCATCGCCATGGTTATATCAACGTTACTTGTTTATTTACATACAAACAGGGTCATAAACATTCAGGGTCATTTGATAGCATAAATGTGGAGGTTGTGATGTTATATGGAATATCAGTGACAAGTTGCTAGCCCATCGCCTTCCTCATACATACGCTTTACGACTTGCGCATAAAAACTCCCTTTTTTTTGAACCGAGGTAGTCAGAGACTTGAGTGCCCATCTCAGAAATTTCGAACGCATATTAGGATTCCTAATTTAGGAATGGGCCACTCGAAACCCGTTTTTCACTAGATAGGCAGCATCCACCGTCAAAGCTAGTGAACTGTATCGCCGTATGTAGCCAGTGACTGTTGCCTATTCCCAGGCATAGGAAGGTTTCCTCACGATGTTTTTCCCTCACCATTAGCGACTGTAGTTTTCATTCATTGATACATGCCAGAGCCGGGTTTCGAACCTAGGACTTTTCTCATAAGAAGTCAGAGGTCTTACCCACTGGGCTACATCCACTTTAATTTTATTTATTGTGTGATGAACTGTCTCATAGCGTCCATTTCTACTTACCATCCCTAGTGCATCCTTCAGCTGAACCACAAGTCTCCACCCTGACTAGTTGCAGCTCAATCGACTTGATGCCAGCGGAGCACTTATCTACCACTATCTGCAAAGAATACATACACATACATTAAAAAAGGTTAATTCGAGTATACATTAAAAATATACAAAAAAGACAAACGCGTTCACGACCATTAACCCTTACGGCGTAGTCAGAGGTTCAGGTGTCAATCTCCGCAATTGTGAAGGTTGTAATTAAAATGTCATTATTGAAATAAAGTTACATATATACATAATTATACATTCACATCCTTTAACCTCTTTGGGTGGACAGAGCCTTGCAGAGACGATAATATTTCCTAGGTCAATTTTTAGCATGAATATTGTGTTAGTGATATCATAAGGAACGATAATAACTGATTGCTAACCTATTGACTTGTAGCTTCCATCAACCCCTATTCTGATGTATTTATGAGGAGCTGTACGAGGATTAATGAGGATCCGTGATCTCTGTCTACTACTGTGTAAGGAAACTGGCATGAAGTGCGTGTTTATTCTTCTGTCTACTCTAAAAGGCATTAGAGCCGTAAACATTAAACTTACCTTGCCAGTGATAGGCTTATCGAGTGGGCATACAGTAGAGTCTATTTCTATGAGAAGTCTAAACGCAGGCATCTGGGTGAAGGGTTGGGAACCTCTCACCGTTGCTGAGGACATCTCGCACTTGACTGGCTTCAAAGGTGGAGGTGGAAGCTGGAATTATAATTATGAATACTTTAGCTATAGGCTGTTCGCGTTAAGAAAATAGTGACGTCATTCTATTCAAAGTTAAACTGGGCAATTAAACGTTAGTGAATGAGAAAACAAGTCACATTGACCAATCACAGACAACTGTTGTCACTTCTCATTGGTCAAATCGCAGGGACATGATAACGTCACTATTTTCTTAATGCGAATATACTATAGTGGATTTAGTATGAGAAGGTTAATGGGTGTGAGTAAAGCAAGAGATTTGTCAGGATTGTTCCAAGTGGCGATCAATAGTCTCTGCCTATCCCGTTGGGGTTGTAGAGGTGTGAATATATCAATGTATGTAGCTAGAGGAGTGAAGATTAATATACACGCTTTTATTAGGTATTTAGTTTGGTCCTAATATGACAGGTGGCGTATATATGTATATATTGTAAAAGCTGTCTATGGCAAATTAGTTATACCACAGTGTAAAAACAGTATAGTACTAGGAAATATAAAATGATTACTAGGAGCATTTTTTGTACATACCACTTTTGCTACAATGACACTCACACACATTGTCATACACTCTTGGCTGTTATAGGTACTTCTAATGTGACCCTTTTTTCAATATATCGTCTATCTAACTAATATGTCTTATTGGGCCCTGTGTAACCGCCCTTCCACTTCACTTACATTGGTGAGTCAAATATTGAGTGCAGTACTTGTACTTACAACCTATTCCTATAAAGTTACATATTGTAGAGCAATAAAACTCACCTTTTTCTGTTGCACAAACAGCTGACAGACAGCATAGAGGGGCTGCTTCAGAAACGGCCGCCGCATACAGCATTTCAACACATACGTAATGCTTATATACACTCCGTGGTACGTCTCTAACAAGTACGTACATCCGGCACTAGTTGACCGCATTGTGAGGGGGATTTCAAACGGGATCTCTGTCACTCCCGCAGGGATCTTGCCCGGACTTGCCAGGTCTAGGGTTGTGTTGATAAGAGTTATCGGCTGGATAAAAAGACAATTAATTAGTATTATTATAAAAATAAAGAAGTTCAAAAAATTTTATCGAACTGTGTGAGTTAAACTCGTTTACACTATAGTGTATTCATGTTAAGAAAATAGTGACGTCATGATAATCAGAGGTTAAACTGGCCAATGAGACGTGAGTAAATGAGAAAACAAGTCACATTGACCAATCGCAGACAATCATTGTCACGTCTCATTGGTCAAATAGTTTGGGTAATGATGACGTCACTTTTTTCTTAACGCGAATACACTATAAGTGTGTGCGTGTTGATATGGATTATGGACCATTTACTAACCCACCTCACCACTTAAAACAAAGCAAAGAGAAAGCTAATACAAATTAATAATAATTACATCCCAGTCTAGAATGCTTACCTTTATGCTGTTAGAAAATGCATCAAGCAGAGGGGCATGTTTGGCATTGGACTGAAGGTTTACCATCCCTTCTAATGTGAGAGAAAGACCCTCATGGCGAAGGTCACCTGGACTCTCAACCACCACCACACCAGCCACTACGTCCTAGGAAGAGGAACATACATAGTTTTATTCATTATATGATAAATAGTATGTATATGTTCAAGCACACATCTCTTTTAGAACTAGATAGAAGTTTAGACACGTCAAATCTCTGTGATGATAAATTATGATTTCTTTTAACCTACTATTTATTGGTTATTTTTAAACACTCACAATTTATAGTCATTGTATTTACTATGTGAGACCGGGTTGTTTCATAATAAATTAATAAAGATATAAATACCTTTATTTTACTTCCCATGACCGCAGCCTATGCAACTAGGTCAAAACGTTGGGTAAAATAAAGGTATTTATATCTTTATTAATTTATTATGAAACTTATGAAATTTATTACTCATGTACACACACGGGCAACACACATTGATCGCTAATCGTGATTTACAACAACAGTAGTACATACATACAGGTCACACCTGTACACCTATAGAGACATAGGCAGTGCATCATAAGAGGAGTATCTTGTGTTAAAGTAATATTTTTACACCAGCATGGAATGAACATACTAATTAGTAAGTACTTCAGAAGTATCAACTATGAAAAGAGTGTGCAGAGTCCACTTTAGCTCAACTGTGCCAAAATAAAGTGCCTAAACATGCACAGTGTAAATACTGTTACAGGTGGCTCTAGCTATGTTTGATTTTAATAACCACATCCTATGCCTGTGCCAGAAGGGCCAGACATGCTCTCAGTTTTAGAAGTTGACCAACCGGCGAATATTCAGTGGTCAAGCCGTTGAATGAGAATGAAATCGCATTGTTTATTTCTAACAAATGAATACATGAAAAAGGATCTTGTATACACTTACCCCTTGATAGTATATTTTGTTGGCTCTCTTTAACTCAATATTCAGAGTAGCAGACATATTTACTTATACACTGTGACATAAACACTCAGAAACATTAGATTATTTACTGTGGTAGGGAAGTGTAAAAATGTATTCACACTATTTTTTGTTTATGAAACTATTTTAGATGTCTATTTGAAACACCGTTGGTTTAATTGGTAAGTTGCAGTAACAACTTACTTGGTGCTAACAAACGAAACCAAGAACTATTTCTTTATAATTCAAATATGAACGAAGACCTCGGCCCTTTTCGACAGGCCGATAAAATTCAACCTTTTTTTTTATTTCTATTGTCAATTTATTGTCATTACACCTCGTTCAATGGTGGTGGTTTTCTAGTCGTGTATTACAATCTTTATTTGACAATCGATTTTTCCTTGCAAATTTTCACCGTTCACTCAATCATTTCGCTCAGTCAGTTGATAAAGAAAACGTATGATTGGCGGACGTATTTGAAATCACGCTTTTGTTGTTATTTATTATTTACGATAATCACATTTATTGTTCGTTATATTATTATAGTTATTAGTCTCTTTTACTGAAGTACGTAGTGGAGTATATATAGTGCAATAAGTGCGTGTTGTGTTGCAATATGTCGTAGCAGATGATGCGAGTTTGTTCAATGGATCGATAATCTCGCCGCGGTGCTGAAGGGTGAGGATTGGCGACATGGAGCGCTCTGGGAGGCCCAAGACAGCCCTCAACGAAAGCGTCAAGGTGGTGGTGAGATGCCGACCCTTGAGCGAGAAGGAAGCCTGCGATGGCACGGACCAGGTAAGCAATTCGCCCATTACTGCTTCATTGATAGGTGTCTCTACGTTACCTTAGTAAATTGTTATTGTCAAGTAGCTGTATTGAATAAATAATAGACGAAATTGGAGAAACCCTGATTTACTATATTGGGAAAACCCTTTTTAGGGTTTCAGGAATCCGTATTCGTAAATACTTTTTCCATAATAATATCCATAATAACTGCTTACTTAGAATTGTGCAACTTTAAGTTTTGTGTTTATGACTTTTTACTGTATAAATTAGTCCTTATAAAGATATATCATTATCTTTCAATTTCAGAAAAAGTAGCAGTTGTGAAAATGCGTATTATCATTGCGTTCTAGACGCAATGATAATACTAATAAGTAGCTAATATTTTTAAGTAAAGATAGTTAAGTAAAAGGTCTTGATTCTACATAATTACGGATGCGACTTAATTAATAACAGATAAAATATTTATTCAATGAAACCCCAACGTTACGTTGAATTGATGCTATGGACTGACGAACGTTCTGATGTGATTCCTCCAATTTAGGTCCTAAACTAGAAGTATTAAATTACGTAACGTAGCACGTTAATTACAAATCTTAAATTTTATCGCGTAATAGTGCAATGTACTTGTACTCGTCGGTTATTAAAATCGCTAAATGATATTTAACTTTTAACTTAAACATTACATATAACTACGTTGAATATAATTTATTCTAAGCTTGCATGCAACGAATTGAAAGTTCTATGCCAGGGGGAACAAAAATACGGATCGTCGATCTCTTAACTTCCCTTTATGCTAAACCCTTTATATGAAATGGAAAATGACGTGTTTATAAATAGGAAGTATTTTACTAAATAAATACACTTATTTATGATAATTGCAAAATATTCTGGAAAACCTTACGTAACTTTCGACATCCCTCAAAAAGAAAAGCGATAAATCCTCGAAGCTTAGTCGCCTATCTACAGTGTCTTTAAAGCAGCTGACTACACCCGAAAAGTCCTAGACTCTGGCTCCATTTGTAAAGAATGACTCACTTGAAATAGACTAACTAGTCTAGACTGTGATATCGAGTGAATTTCGTTTGTCTGGATCGATATCAACGTGTAGGGAAGGCTTTATGCTACAACACACAGTTTCACGACTACTATCTCTTGCGGGGTAGTCAGAGGTTCGCGTATCCATCTCGGCTATTGTGGATATAGTAATGCTATGACCACCTCGATCCTACAAGTCAGACAGACATTAAATATTTGTACAATAAATATTAAAACGCGCAAAACCTACGACAGTAAATATTGCTACAATCAATAAATTTGAAGTCAAAATCGTACCTATTAACTCCTAGTTTCTATTCACCCCACGGCAATTACCTTCGTGAGTGTACGAATACAAATGTTATTCACCCCTAAAATGTTCCTGACACGATACCTGTTACTCCCAATTAGTTGTTAGGTCGATATGGCATTTGAAATAACAAATCGTTGCCCTAGTTTTTAAATTATACACAAGTACTAAATTCCCAAAGGGATGGGTAGAACAAAAGCTTTTTAAACTTTTGAAAAAGTTTAAGTAAACGAATCGATCACAATTCACATATTTATTTTATTGTAAAGTAAAAAAATACATAATACATACATAAACATAAAATACAATACAAACCTACATAATACGATGTCTCCGGAGTTATGTTCATCCCTCAAAGAAATTATCTATGAGGATCTACAGGACGGGGTAGGCCGTATAGAAAATTTACACATCAAATTCATTTAACTATATTCAATAAAGATATTCTTCCAAAGGCGGGTGTACGTAGCGCGAAGACCAAGAGCCTTAGTCCACTAAAGGTTTTTTGCAATATATCAGTTCAATATTAGATCAGTAATAGTTGGTAGTGGATTAGCAAAAGTAACAAATCACGCCATTTTGTAAGCGAAATTTGACACTTTTACCTATTTCAATGGTGAAATATGACACTTTTCTTCACTGACACTTAACATCACACTATTACTGATCTGATATTAAACTGCGTTTGTGATTAAATGCATTGGTAGACTTGGGCCCCAGAACAGCGTGTATCCGTGTGAGTGAAGCAAGGGACATTGGACAGAATCGTTCTAGGTAGTATTGATAGTCTCTGCCTATCCCTTTAGCAAAGAGGTTTAATTCAAGCTATATGTAGAAAATGTATGCATAAGGTCCAAAGTACCTTTTTGTTAGGATAAATTGTAATGTTAAATACATATGTTGTACCTACAATGAATGTTGTATGCATATGAAAATAATAATGCATACATACATATCGATTCTTTACGCATACACTAGACGTTCAAGTTCTATAATCTTTTTCGGGGTGGACGGAAGCTCGGAAACCTACCATCCTATTAGTCAATTTAGTTATACATACATACATACACATCACGCCTGACTCCCTGTAGAGGGGTAGATAGAGATCACGAATCCCCACTTGTCCTGATCCTGACAGACAACTTTCGTTTCACTGACACTCATACACCTCCTCACACACACTCGGTGGTTATAGGTACTTCTAACGTCAATTTAGTTATAGTATATTTAGGTATAGTAGTATTCTTATATCTATGGTTTTACTATCGCGGTTGCGACGACGTTTTTCCTAATCATTATTTAGCCTGTTTTAGTGCCTAAATACCATAAATAGACTTAAGTTTTTTTATTATTTGAAAATGTCAAAATAACTAGGTGAGCAAGTGTCTAATAAGGTTCTAGTCAATAAGGTTTTACGCGTATGGCAATGGTCTGATTCCACGGTTTGTGACGCGCAAGTAAAATACAAGGCCACTATACGTCGAATATGGTTACGCGTCTAAATGGGTAGTGTAGACTGAATACGGTCGGTAAAATAATATAACTATAGTCATATTTTGTAAATACGAGTACATATGTACAAGTTAAAGTACACTGTACCTTAAAGGTTAGGTGGCATAAAATATCGCAATGAGACTTTGGTCGTATTAACATGTTATTAGGGTCAAAAATTGAAGACATTTAGGAATTTACGAAAATTTAACGGTCTTTGAATTATTCCATGTTTTATATTTATTTTATACTGACCTTTTATACTTTTTGGTATGGATGTAATTAATCCTTGATCTCTTATTGTAGTTTATCGTATTGTAAACAGTTATCGAATACTAGTATTATGTTGCTAGCTATCTAGCCCCCCGTTATACAGGGTATGTGTGTATGGGTTGCACTAAAATTTATATAAAATAGTCATATTACGAAATGGCTTGATGGTCATCACTTGCCACATAGAACGGCATCGGTTCGGTGTCCGCAACGTCACCGGTCGCCGGAAGAGCGCAATTGTGAGCTAAACCAATTACCACTTCCGAGAGACGGCCTGATTCTGCTAACAGTTGATTTACGATTTTAAATACATGTACATGATAATTTATATACAGTTACTCGATATTGCGAACTAGGGTATAGACATGAGTAAGTCTTATTTTCACCGTCACCCTTGTGTACTGTTGACAAATGAAAAGATTCGGCATGTTTTTTGAATGGTTATACTCATTTGCTGTTTGTGTACGAGCATGATACACAAGCATTATATATTTCAATTTCCTGTTTTTCAATTGTTCCAAACATCCACTTGTTTGCAAAATATACTTATGATGCCATTAAAATCATGTGTCACTTTTAGCCATTAGTAGAATCGAGTCCTAAGCGGCGATTTTTCTCAATGCCGTATGGCACAATGCACTAATTCACTTTTCGTACCTTCCGTGACATTAGAAAGCGAATGAGCGAGGCCAAACCAAAACCACTAATAGTTCTAGTCTAAGAACTAAAAATAGTTAATAGTTAAGCTACATATTTCTGTTATATGAAGATCTATACGTATTAGGGATAATCCTGTAATGCATGTGATTGTTTTTGTTAAAGAAATAAATAAGTGAATAAGTAGGTACTTATATTATTAGTTTTTTTCGGTATGTTTTGGTCGAGACTAGTTAGTCTATTATAAACTAATTATTATTATATTGTTTATGGAGCTAAGGTTAGAATAAAAAAATTTTAATTTATGTATTACCTATGTCAGGTTTTATTTCATCCTAAGAAACCTCTACCTGTAAACTGTATTCATTAACGTATTTCCCCTTCATTACATATAACTTTGTACTTAACTAGGCCAAATTTGTTTACCAAGACGGATTTGATTCAGAAATCTTCAGAATTTAGATATTTTTGACGTTTAGCTAGAATTTTTTTAGCCCGTCAGCATCTCCATAGACTTTTTTAATATGCTGACTACATATTACGCATGATTTTAATTTCTCATTATATGTGTTAGAAGAATGGCAATCTGCTGGTGCGAAAGAAGCCATGGTACGAGAGATTGTCCTCACCGGAGATCGAACCGCCGACCCCCAAGCTGACACAGGTCTTTAACCTCAGAACTGAGGATCTAAATATTACGACTGACTAACCCATGGTGGTGGACGGGTTTATGAAGTAGTTTTAAGTGTGGATAAGGTTTATTATTATGGTTACTCAGTAGTAATTAATTTTATTATTGACTAATGTGTAATACATTGCTGGTTTTGGTAAATGGATCAAAGTAAGTTGCAAATCAAAACTAGCAATGCAGTAGCGACAATTCTATTATTTATACCTATTGCATCTTGCATAACAAACTGACATATCTGATGAAATGATTATGAGCTAAATTTAATCAATAACTGGTGTTTGGTACAATTTAGTAATAAGTAAGTTAGTTATTAACAAATAAAGCAATCATTAACTTTAACCTACGGCTTTGCTCGTGTAATAACTTAATCATGGTAATTCTTATAGCATTAATATAGCATACATTAGTGAGAGAAATTTCAATATCACTTGTCCCTCGCGACATGCTAGAAAGAAAGACAGATATTGTGATCCTATTAACTTCCAAGCTAACCCAAGAAACATCACACAGTTTAATGTACACATTGTCTGCAGTTTCTTGGCACTTCATCTCTGCAGAGATTTTTATTTACGAAGTGCCATTACTTTTATTAATTTAATTTATTTTAATAATTAGTGTATAATAACGACATATTTTTTTATAAAAAATGTTTTTTTTTTGTCTTTCAATTAGTGATTTTATCATCCTTATAGTTATTGAATAAAAAGATTTTCATTTTCATTCATTCGTTGCATTTTCATTCATTCATTGCATTTTCATTCATTCATTCATCCCATAACATAATATAATATGTTATAATGAGTGTCCAGTGCTAGTCTGGGACGTATAAAGACTACTTACTAGTTGCCGTACATATAATATGTTATAAAGAGTATTCCGTGCTAGCTGGGACGTATAAAGACTTACTAGTTGCCTTTTATTCCGGCATGTCGTAGAAGCTGACTTAGGGATGATGGGTCAATATATACATTTGGCGATAAGTTCATCCTGATTATCTCTTTTGAGGTAGACAGAAGTTATCAGACCCGCAATAGTGTAATTTCATTGTGTATAACTAGTTCATGTTTTATGGACATATAAAATTTTTACCACATTTATCAGATCACAGGCATTGGTGCCTATAAGCTGAATGGCTAGCAACCTGTCACCAATACTCCATATAAATCCCATGCAATCTTATACATACACATCACGCACATTTTCCTGAAGATGGGTAGGCAGAGTGTGATTCCCAACTGTCCAGATCCTGGCAAACCACTTTCGCTTCATTGACACTTATTAACGTCCTACACATTCGGTGGTTATAGGTATATATATTTTATGTTATAATAAATATAGTCAATTTCTACGTATACATACATACACATCACGCCTGATTCCTTGTAGAGGGGTAGGCAGAGATCACGGATCCCCATTTCTACGTATAGTATGTTCTAAATGCCCATTTGTATGCTCAGGTGGTTCGAGTGTGGAGCGATCGCGGCACAGTGCAAGTGAACAACCCTCGCGGCGAAGACAAGCTGTTCACGTTCGATGCCGCGTACGACCACTCCGCAGACACGCACGCTATCTATGATGAAATGGTAAGAATTAAGGATATTCAATATTTCGCGACTATTAACTCTTGTGGAGTAGTCAGAGGTTCATGTTTTCGTCTTCGCAATTGTGGAGGTAGTTATTCTATGGACACATCGAACCTACATGTTGAGCAGATAAAAATACTCAGTGTGAAAGGTAGTAAGTCACGTCACCATTTACAAGTACTGACTAATACCTGTTTTCCAAAACGGTAGGTTTCCGCATTATGTTTTGCTCACCGTACCTATAATACTACCTTATTTGGTGCAATTTGCAATTGTATTTTAATTGCGATTAGGTGCATGGAAAATATGAAAACTTTTCCATTAATAGGTTCATGATCCGAGTTATGAACCCTGAACCTCCTAATACAAGAGTCTAACTACTGAGCTACGCCGAATCACTGAGTTACGCCGTAGTTATTAATGTCATTGCAATTTTGATACATTAAATATGCTGAAAGTTATCCACCAGATTTTGTGCCCTCAAGTATTATAAAGTCCTACAACTATACTCAGAATAACAAAAAAGACAAACGCGTTCGCTAACCTGACCATTAACACTTGCGGGATAGTCAGAGGTTCAGATTTCCATCTCCGAAATTGCGAAGGTAGTAATTCTATGGACACCTCAAACCCACGTGCTGAGTGTTAGTACTCAACGTGACAGGTGGTAAACCATGTCGCGATTTACAAGCACTAACTATTACTTGTTAGGCGAACAGGTATGTTTCCTCAAGATGTTTTCCCTCAGCGCGTCTCTGCAGCGTATAATTCGATGCATTTCGTAATGTGTTTTTATTTACTCAGAATAAGAATAACTATAACATGTAGTTTTGCATTTTATTACTATTTCGACATTGGTATAAATAGCAGCTAAATATATTAATAATACACGGAAATTCAGTATTCATTGAGCCTTGACAGTACAAAAAGTATTCTTCAAATGGGCATTGAGGAAACGTGGCACAGATATTGCGAAGTGGACTGTACGTGGGATGCTAACTTAGATTTGCATTGATATCTAATATTTTATTGCCAACAAAAAACAAACGCGTTGACGTCTATTAACCCTTGTGTGGTAGTCAGAGGTTCAGGTTTACATCACCGCAATCGCGGGTGTACTCTTTCTATGGCCACCTCGAACCCTCGTGTTGACCAGATAGTCATGTCGTCATTTACTAGCACTATTACCTTTACAGGGCCCTTACTCCACTAATTAACTTTGACAGCCACTCAACTGCGAGGCTATAGCGATAAATCTGCATCTCGGCCGTAAAAGTGGCACTCTGCTAATATTTTGACAGCCACACTAGCGTCATAATAGCGAGTCAATGGCACTTCAGTGGCCACTCAAAGTACAGAAATTATTGTCTATGGATTACAACAATTTAAAAAACTGTTTGCACTGACAATGCAGCAATTTCAATTAATGCATATTGATTTAGCAGTTAAAAGTTTTAAGTTTATAACGTAAACGTAACTAAAAACGTACCAGAAAAAATATTTTATGTTTTTAATTGAAACTAAAACTACTAACTGAGCGTGTGAGTGTACTTTAGAAATTGACAATAGACAAAAAAAGCTGTCATAATAATAGTAGAGTACCAAATGAAGGCTATTGAACTAATATTGAGGGACGTCAGACGCAGAAGTATTTCGATAGCGTTTCAGTGGCCAAAATTTGTTAGTGGAGTGCGAAAAGTGTCAAATTACGGCCATTGAACTGCCACAATGTCGACACTGAAGTAATATTGTGGCCAATATGAATTAGTGGAGTAAGGGCCCAGGAAATAAGTAGGTTTCATCACGATGTTTACTCTCACCGTAGTATCCTGTTAATGGTTGCAGAAGAAAAGCACTGTTACTGGAAAGCAGAAGAAAAACGTAGTTCTTAACTCTGCCACCACCGGGAATCGAACCCGGGACCTCACGATTAGCGTCAAGTTGATAACCGATGGTCACAGAAGTCTTCAAAATATATATACCGTCACCACATATTCCTTTGATAGAGTTAGGTTAAAAACCTAATCCTGGCAAAACACTATCGCTCCATCGGCAACTATACGCCGCCAGCTACACACTCGTCAAATCGTCGTTGCGCCTGGAAGAACCGGTAAAGACAAAATCGTAACTTTTGATACATACTCGTACATACATACACATCACGCCTAATTCCCTGTAGAGGGGTAGGCAGAGATCACGGATCCCCATTTGTCCCGATCCTGACAGACCACTTTCGCTTCATTGACATTCATACATCTTCTCATACACCCTCGGCGGTTATAAGATACAAGGCAAAAAACTGTTTGTGACGTATTTAAGGACCCGGATTTCTGTTTGAACGATACATAGCGGAAAAAAATATGTTCGTATTCTTTTCATATATCACAAAACATGTTTCACAGGCATGACGGGCGTAGCAAGGAAGCTTCCACATTGGCCAAGATCGTTTTTTCTTTGTTGAATGTTTATAATAATAATAAGACATATAATAGTCAGATAGACGCTATATTGTAAAAAGGTGACGTTAGGAGTACCTTTAACCGCCGCGAGTGTATGAGAAGATGTATGAATGTCAATGAAGCGAAAGTGATCTGTCAGGATCGGGACAAATGGGGATCCGTGATCTCTGCCTACCCCTCTACAGGGAATCAGGCGTGATGTGCATATGTAGATATGTTAAGAAACAAAATACCAGGAAATGCCCAATTGATTCCTCACAATGAGATTTAAGTGTTGTCTAAAACCCACTAAGCTTAAGAACATTCACGGCCAAGTTTACGCGTGGGTGGTACAGTGATGTGTGTTGAGTCATTTTTTTCTTGTGAATTATATTATAATTAGCGACCCGCTCCGGCTTCGCACGGGTATAAAATATATAGCCTACTCCACTAATTAATGGATGTTATTATACATATAAACCTTCCTCTTGAATCACTCTATCTATTAAAAAAAATCGCATCAAAAAAAGACTTTGTTTTTATACTATGTAGTGATATATTCTAAACCATCCAAATTAGACCACAGAAAACTGTCATTTACACTAATATATGTCACAAACGTCCATTGATGACGAAGAGGTCATTTAGCTGAGGGGAGGTCAGTCCATCACAAAAGCCGTATTAGGCGAATGGCAAGCCAATGCCGAATGACATAACCCGCCCACGAGTGATGATGTGCCAAGGCTGGGTATTTACTCACGAGTAACAGTATTGTTTACTTCTAAGCTTTTGTCTTGAGTAAATTCATATGTATGTACGTATTGATAGTTTTACGTTTGTAGTTTACGATTTGTGTTGAGGAGTTCTGTTGATGCCTTCTATATTTATGTATGTATATACGTTCACGTCCTTAAATCCTTTCGGGATGTACAGAACTACGGACACATGATAACGTCATCTAGGTCACTTTCTAGCATGAATATTGGGGTTCCAATAGAATCCATTTACCCTTAGTCTCTTAGTCGCCTTGTTCGATAACGAACGGCAGCTAGTTAGCATTCTTTTTGCGTCCAAGGCTAGCATGCGACAATATTGAAAATTTACTAAATATATGTGCATAGGCTAAAAACTATTAATAGTGATAGTTTTATGTTTGTAGTTTACGATTAATATTATTGAAGAGTAATTTTGACAATTCTACAAACATACATATACAATTTTATTTACCTATTTTATTTTTGTATTTCCGCGATTGCGGAATTGTTTATTTCTTGTTGGCATTGTTGGGGACAATCGGTTCATAGTAATGATTGTCAAGAAATATTCTTCTGTTCACCCCTAAGCGTATTCTTGACGTGAGTGTACGACGTAAGAACATGCGTGTTCAGTCCGTAAAAGGGTATCGATCCTAAACAATAATCGAGTGACACGGTCAACAAATAACGACCAACAATGTGTACCAACATAACAACATAATATTGAACAATATATTGTACAACAAATTTTGTTGCACGGAACTTTGTTAACCATCGTAAATAATAAGTGTAACAATGTGTTGTTACAATTTAGTTGTATTTACAAATCTACATACACGGGCGGTCGTTAAACATTAGGGTATACAGACACTGGAGTGACGCCAGTATTAAGTGGTAGTTAGATAGGTGTTTAGCCCATCGCCATACGAGTATTAACAAACACATTAGATATACAAATAACATTACATCTAGTACACCATTTCTCTCTCTCATAATATACAAATTAAGTTATTATCTTTATTCTGTGCCTTAGCCTGGTACCTAAGTAGAAAGAAACAAAATAAAGAAAGAAAACTCTTTATCCACTTCATATAGCATATTTACTTACATAAACAAAAATAAAAAATAATTCGACGCAGCTCTGTTGTTTGGCGCTTGACTCTGTATCAGTGGGCACAGGGTTAAAATCCCCTTTGAGCATGTACCAATGGAAATAAAGTTTAATGAATGTCAATGTACATTTTCGTAATAAAAATACATTTACGATATGCATTGAATTCTACAGTGAGGGAAAATATCGTTTGGAAACCTATCTGTTACCCTAACAGGTAATAGTTAGTGCTTGTAAATGGCGAGGTGGCTTACCACCTGTCACATTGAGTACTGACTATCTGGTTAACACGTGAGGTGTTTGAGTTCTAGGTGGCCATAGATTTACTACCTTCGCAATTGCGAAAATGAAAACCGGAACCACTGCTTACCCCACAAGGGTTAGAGGTCGTGAAAGCATTTATTTGACTAATGGTATCTCCTCAGTACATGTAGGTGCATTCTTTCCTAATATGACGTTGGAATTGTCCAAGTGAATAGGGATAAATAGAAGTCCCACCGATACATACATAATATAATAAATTTAGTCTTATTACATACATACACATCACACCTGATTCCCTATAGATTTTAGTCTCAATATTTAGGCTAATTCAACTCCAAAGAGCAATGTACCATATACACCTGTTCCCAAATTGGGTTAGCAGACAGACGAAGCGTAGACTTCTGTGCAAATACACTTGAACAATACTCTTTTGTCTCTTAATTATAATATTGTTATAGTAATTTCAAGAATAGCTCATTACTTGTATTGTTTTAATACGTATAATAGGCATAGTAATAATAGTAGGTATTATTATATGGCTAGTATTTAAATGAACATCAAATAATATTAAAATGCACACCAAAAATACTGAATTGTATACCAAAATAAAACAGTCCCATCCCAAACCAAACCTTTGGTGTGCGTTTAGCTATATTTTGGTGTACATTTCAGTATTTTTGATATGCATTTCATTATATACCTTATTATATGTATATCTTTTAAGAGATTCGCGATTTATACTCGTGATTAATAACTAACGGGACTGTTCTGCCAGTGACCAAGACTACTGCAACGTAGCCGAAACGGCGGGTTAATAATAACCTTAAACTACAGGGTTAACAAAAGCAAAGATAGATACTCGAACCTCTAACTACCCTATGACGGATATTAGTTGTAGAGAGTATGCTTATGTAACTCAATTATGGATTTGAATCTGTTAACCTAAATTAGTAGAATTTTAATACATACTAATCCAATTTTTTTCCTATTATGCGGTCTTGCGTGATGAAAGAACAAAAGTGTTAATAGTGTGTTAATATGGATTTATGCTACCAGGCTAACATTAATACATTGTTAATTCAAACTCAAAATACTCGTATTGTATGAATAAATGGAATGGATTTAATATACTCGTAATGTTATATACTACTTATAATTAAAACAAAAAGCTGGAGATTAAATGTTTCCTGGCCTGCTAAAACATCGTCTAAGACATTATTTGTTTCCTTCAATCCCTTAAACATCTCTTACCAGTAACTAGTAGTAATAGTAACTAGTATGTAGTTACCAGGCGCACATAACTACAAACAAATCTATTAAACGCAACATACTCAACTGAGTTGGAACCTTTTTACTGTGACAGTAATATGTTTTTGTGGCTGTGAATAAACGCTTTTATTATTATTACATACATATCTACACATTTTTTAATCCCCTCGGGGTAGACAGAACCTTCGAGATGTCTCCTAGACTCTAGCATAAATGGGTTAGTGACGTCATATGGAACATTAGTGACAGGATGCTAGCCCATCGCCCAATAGATTCCATTTACCCCAGTATCTTAGTCGCCTCTTACGACACGAACGGTAGCTAGTTAGATTCACGACTAGCACAGGATATCAGAATACCAGGCGCACATAACTAACAACAACTTTTTCCAGGTCCGTCCCCTAGTCTCGTCCGTTCTAGAAGGCTTCAATGGCTGCGTCTTCGCCTACGGACAGACCGGGACAGGCAAGACCCATACCATGGACGGGTCTGACCAAGACCCAGGGATTACCCCGAGAGCCTTTTCCCACATTTGGGAACATATAGAAACCACAGCGTCTCCCGCCTTAACACATTTAGTGTCGTGTTCCTATGTGGAACTGTATATGGAGGAAGTAAGAGATCTGCTGTCGAAGGAACAGAAGAAATTGACTATTCGGCCCCAGCAGAATCTCTCAGGGTTCTATATACCGGAGATGAGCTCTGTCGTGTGTAAATGTGCGGAGGATATGCGGAAGGTAATTATAATATTATCATATTTTGGGACTCTTTTACACCTTTTGTTTTGGACTGTAATTAGGTTAATTGAAGACTTGTGATAAGAGTACTAGTCACAGTATACACAACGTTTATACATCAATGACCAGTGTAGAGCAGAAAACCTTTATTCTTAATTCGGCCTCCGCCGGGAACAGATCCCGGTTCCCTCATGTTTAGCGTTCAAGAGGCCTCTTGTAGTTGCAGGAGATGGTCACTTGCATGAATGAGTCCCTTAAGAGGAAATGAATAAAAGTTAATGTAAGTAAAACGAAAGTAATGGTTTTGGAGGGATTTAGCAAGACAGAGTGTAAGATTAATATAGATTAAGGAGTCTTGAGTCGTATGTATGGTTTTTTTTGGCATGGAGATAGTCAAAACAATGTACTAAAATAGTATACTCGTATATTCACACTATCAACATCACAAAAATGTGATATTATCAACCACCAGACTAATAAGCAGAAGAAAATTCTTACTTTAACTTAAACTTTTTCAAGGTGCTAAGACAAGGCGCGAAGCAACGCAAGGCGGCCAGAACGGAGATGAACGAGCGGTCGTCGAGGAGCCACGCTGTGTTCCTGGTAACTGTGGAGAGCGCACACCGGGATACTGGCACTATAAGGTGAGTTTACTGTTAAATAGCAGGATGAATGATAGTAGATTGACAAAAGGAATATGTATGAGTGAATTGGAAGAGCGGTTACGCAGGGGCGGCCAAATAAAACAAATGACAGTTAAAAAGACGCCATGTTGAAATAGTGTGACGTTGGAAGTACCTATAACCGCTGAGTGTGTATGAGGCACCAATGAGTGTCAATTAAGCGAAAGTGGTCTGTCAGGATCGATCGGGACAAATGGGGATCCTTGATCTTTGCCTACCCCTCTACAGGGAATCAGGGGTGATGTGTTTGTATGTTGTAGCCTTGTTCTGTTAAGGTGTAGTTAGGGACGTTCTCCCGTACTAGTTGGGTAGATAAGAGTAATGCTAACTAACTGCCGTTCGTCCCGACATGTCTTAAGAAGTGATTAAAAGACTAGGGGGTTGTGATTTCATATGGAACATTGGTGACAGGTTGGTAATCCATCGCCTAATCACAGATAATATAATACTACAGGCCTAATCAATTTCGAACAATGGGCGATATACTAAAGAAAGATGACACTACAAGTAACTTTAACCTCCTTTTCCATATTCTAGTTTTTATTGTGTGTGCTCATTCAGCATACCATCCGTTAAAACGCATCCACGCATCAATTTCATATGTCAGTCATACACACACATATATACATATACGAAGATGCGTGTATATGTATGTATGTGTTCATAACGTAATAGACGATTACGTGTTAACGCCGGTTTTAACGGATTTAATTGGATGCTTTCGACAATAGCTCATGTTTCGTGTTATTATTTCAACTAACTATGTAGGTACATATATGTAACTACACGACCGTTAACCTTTGGGTATAATACTATTACAGGCTAACTTTATACATACACGTTTATATTTACGCCTCTACGTCCCCAACGGGATAGGCAGAGACTATCGATCGCCGCCTGGAATGATCCTGATAAATCTCTCTTGTTTCACTTACACCCATTAACCTTCTCATACATGCTCTTCTGTCCTTCACACTACGTGCGCCCGCCTTGAGAAGAATGTCTCCAATTTGTACTGTATAAGTTCCTCGCGGCCTAACCACGAAGCGCCAAGTGGGCTAGTGAGACCCGCTTTGCGATGACAAAGGTTTGTGGAGGAATGCATTAAAAGATAGAGGAAATGTGCTAAAATGTTCACAATTTTTATGTAATCTGTAATAAAAAATAAGTAAATATGTAAAAATAAAAAATATCATTAAGACGTCGATATGCCGATCAGATGTGGAAAAAATTTACTTTAGAATTACCTATAAACGCCGAATGTGTATGATGTATTGATCTCAATGAAGCCAAAGTGTTTGACCAGTGGTCGAAAGAAATGGGGATCCGTAATCTCTGCCTACCCTTTATCGCGAAACGGACGTAACGCGCATGAATATTCATGTACATACCTTTATATGTACCAGGCGGTCATGACTGTACAAGGGTGTCATACGTCCAACGAATGTCCATATGTGCGATAATGAATAAGAGAGTAGATTACATCTTCCTTATTGTATTCATTAAAAGTACGTAATACCTTTACTAATGCATCATACATACGTTCATGCTAGTATGTGACGTAAAAAGAATGTTAAATAGCTGCATTTCTTTCGTTGTTCGAGGTGACTAAGGATCTAAGGTATATGGAATCTATTAAGTGATGGGCTAGTAGCCATTAATAATATATGTAAATGGCATCATAACCCCAATATGAATGATACTTAAATAAACAAAATAAATAAATATAAGATTTAATAAGATGTTTGTGTATAACGTATACTAAGATGTGAAAAAAGATAATATACTCTTTAAATATATCGATGTATTTATATATTATTAATAAATATAGACAATGATAATAACATTATAATAATTTTACTACCTATCACGTTGGGCGCTGTCTATCTAGTGATACGCGGGCTTCGAATGACTCATACCTAACATGCCTTCGAAATTTCGGAGATGAGCATTCAAGCCTCTGACTACCCCGCCACAATAAAAACGGGGGTGCGTATACACAAGTCGTGAAGCGTATGTTTTTTTATGTTTGATAATAACATCATTCAAGTGCCAATTTGAAGTCAGTGGCCAGTCCGAGGGGCAACATGTTATATGGAGTTAGGAACTAACAATTAAGAAATTCATTTTCTCAATAAGACCTAAAATATTCTAAACTGAGCCATTTTTTACATATGAAAGGAAGCTGTTTACATCAGTTTAGATACGGTATCTATAGTTGGAAATATCGGTAGTAAAGATACATACATATAATTGCAGTAATTTTATCAAAACAACCGAGATATCGATGTTATCGGTAATCCAGTTATTCGGTCCTTTATCGATAGTCCTTGTCGATTCGAGTGATATGATTTCAATGTTAAAATGATAATTGAATTGAACATCCCCAGTTACTGGAACATTAATTGTGGATAAAGTTATCTGCCTGTCTTTTCGGTACGTGGTAGGAGGACATTTTTGTTGAATGAAAAAAAAATCAAATAAAATTATACAAATTTTCAAAATAAAAACGAAAGACAAACGCGTTCACGGCCATAAACCCATGTGGGGTAGTCAGAACTTCAGGTATCCATCTCCGCAATGATGGAGATAGTAATGCTATGGCTATCTCGAATCTACGTGTTGACCAGATAGTTACTACTCATTGTGACAGGTGGCAAGCCATGTCGCCATTTACAAGCACTAAATATTACCTGTTCGGGAACAGGTAGGTTTCCTCACGATGTTTTCCCTTACATCGTACTATTCCTTATCTTACGTAGTATTCGACGCATTTCGTAAATGTATTACGAAAATGTACATATAAATTCATTAATCTTCATTTCCATTGGTGGATTTGAACTCTGTACCGGCTGATATATATTTAGTCAAGCCCCGCACAACTGAGCGACTTCGAATTATATTTTCGAAAAATATTTACTATTTATGACTAATATTTAAGCTCATTTAAATGGATATAGTATATGAATGTCGAGAAGTTATAAAGGATGGTCAGGTTAGAGAAAAATAGGAAAGTTTGATATCTGTTTACCCCTCTGTTAGGATACGAGCATGCTATGTACATATGTATGTTGTCTAGTAATTGAAGGATTTATTAAAACTTTTGTTCTAGGACTCCACTATACTATTTCATTATTTAGTAACTTTTTCTGTCTACGTCTAAAATAAAGATGTTTCTTTCTTTCTGTTCACCGATCCTGTGATTAAAGGCATGAGTTTATACCTATGTCTCATTCAAATAGTATAGTAATAGCTGTAGTATTATATTATCTGTGGTAATAGTAAAGTACATTAAGTTTATGCCCCGTAAAGTGCTTTTATGGAGGAAAATGTTATCAGTGAGTCAGCTACTAGCATAAACAAACAAACATATGACAACACGACTGTAATCCCTATATAGGTAGACAGTGTTCTCGTGATCGTGGGTAATACATTTTGGGGTAGTCAGAGATTTACTAATCATAACAGGTTGGACTGTGCAATAGTCAGTTTAGCAATATTATTCAATGTAATGGGATATTGGTTAGGTCACCGAATAAGCACTAATACTTATTACTATTACTAGATCATAGGTACCGTGCTATCTGGGACGTAAAAGAGCTAACAAGCTGCCGATCTCTCCGGCATGTCGTACGAGGCGATTTAGAAACTAGGGTTAAATAGAATCTATTGGGCGATGGACTAGCAAAAAAATGGCTAGTTAAATTGGTGTAATAATGTCCTAAATATTATTATTATTACTAACTCCGCCACTCCGTAATGGACATCCGAACCTCTGACTACCGTGTAAGGGTTATTGGTCATGAATAAGTTTGTATGATTTGTTTTCTTAATAACTTTGGCTCAAAATTTGGCTGTATATTCATCACTTTAATGACCTATCTATTGTAAAAACTTAAAATATGTATAATTATAGGTACTAAAACTATTTATAACCTATAACTCTAAATCGTTGAAATACTTTATAAGAAGTGTATTTTAGGTCAATATCTTTAGAAACACTTAACCTAGATTAAATCTATCCGATCAATGGGATAATGTTATCGTGTTAACACTGTTTTTGTTATAACATGTCCAACTGTATAATAAGGCTAGTCTGTTGTATTTTTATTTTTTCGAGACGATTGTATAAATGGTTGTCAGCTGATACTAATAATCTATTTGCCGATGTGCTAGCAAGCTGTCACTAATAGTCAAATTAAAACAAAAGATGAAAACCGCGTTCATGAGCATTAATCCATGCGGGGTAGTCAGAGGTCATCTCTGCAATCGCGGAGGTAGTAATTCTATGGCTACCTCGAACCCACGTGTTGACCAGATAGTCAGTACTCAATGTGACAGGTGGAACTAATATCCAACAATAAATGAAAGAGTTTATAATTATATATTGTGTCTAAGATTCAGTCCACCCCGAATGGCATAAAAGGAAATTAATATAGTATGCGTATTTTCATGTAAGAAAATAATATTCCGAAACCAGTCGTCTATGGTGCATCAACAAAGTCAGCAGTTCAGTGAAAGTTGAAAATACAAATAATTATTTTCGGCTGAATATTTAGTTAATTGTGAACAAGGAAAAAAGGAAGGAAGAAAGAAATTGGAGTTTCGATTTCATTTTTCTTCGGTTGTAGCGGCTGGCGGCGTTGGTGTAACCATGGCGATAGAATAACAAGAAGTTCAAACGCCGTGGAAAAAAACATTCCGAAATCACGGGACCTTTAACTCTGTTCATCCCATCAGAGATAAAAGTCGTTGGTGTTTATTAATAGAGCTGAGCGCAATTACTAGTGGGTGTAGACAGAAGTGTGAGCTTTTAAGAATGACGTCAGTGGAACTCATTTCGAATTCCCTAGTCTCAAATTAGGTCTCTTACGTAAATACTAACATTGAAAATATATTGTATTCTAAGAATTTTACTATGTAATACAATGTCATCCTTACATACATATATTCACGCTTATATCCTCTTCGGGGCAGATAGAAAGTCGGAATTGCAATATCTCCTTGATCACCATTAATCACTACAATAGTATAAAACAAAGTCGCTTTCCCTGTCCCTATGTCCCTTTGTATGCTTAAATCTTTGAAACTACGCAACGGATTTTGATGCGGTTTTTTTTAATAGATAGAGTGATTCAAGAGGAAGGTTAATATGTATAATAACATCCATTAAATAGTGAAGTAGTCTATATATTTTGTACCCGTGCGAAGCCGAAGCGGGTCACTAGTTATTATATAAAGGTGAAGTAAGTAAGTAACCACCGAGTGTGTATGGATAATGAAACGAAAATGGTTTGTGAGGATCGATATAAATTGGGATCCGTAATGTCTGACTAACCCACTGTAAGGATTCGGGCGTGATGTATTATGTGTTGTCAGGATCGTTACAGGGTACGAAATACTCGATAACAACATACATACGCTTCACGACTTGTGTATACATACACACTCCCTTTTTTATTATGGTGGGGTAGTCAGAGGCTTGAATGCCCATCTCCGAAATTTCGAAGGCACGTTAGGTATGGAATAACGGATATTATATTATTACGAATATTTATAACGGTGAGGGAAAACATCGTGAGGAAACCTCCTATCCCTCCGAATAGGTAATAGTCAGTGCCTATATACGACGATACGGATCACTACCTATCACGTTGGGTGCTGTCTATCTAGTGATACGCGGGCTTCGAATGACTCGATAACAAATAATATAAAAATGTTTTGAGTCGATAAATGACGACATGGCTTGGTATCACATTGAGTACTGATTATCTGCTCAACACGTGGGTTCGAGGTGGCCATAGAATTACTACCTTCGCAATTGCGGAGATGGACACCTGAATTTCTGACTACCACGCAAGGGTTAATGGTCTTGAACGCGTCTCTCTTTGTCTTTGGTCGACAAAGTATTTGGAATATTTGATTTTTCAGATTATTTCGTTCAATTCCAATGGCATTTGATTTTATATGACTCGTTTTATAGCTTCTTATAAAGTGGTAATAAGAAAGAAAATACTTTATTCACTCCTTTAAATTAAATTGCACAAACAAAAAACATCAACAATGAAAACCATTAATGCAGTGAAAAGGTGCTGCCTCAGTATATGAATCACTACATAGTATTAAATAAAGTCGCTTTCTTTGTCCCTATGTCCCTTTGTATGCTTAAATCTTTGAAACTACGCAAAGGATTTTGATGCGGTTTTTTTAATAGATAGAGTGATTCAAGAGGAAGGTTTATAGGTATAATAACATCCATTAAATGTTGGAGTAGGCTATATACTCTATAACAGTGCAAAGCCGGAGCGGGTCGCTAGTAATAAATATAATAATAATTATAATAAGTAGCGATTCTTCTAAAATCACGTACTACAAGATCGAACTCGAGTTTTCAACTAGTTTTTATAAACATAAGTCTAGTAAACCCGAGCAGAAGTTAAGTATTACATAATTCTCGAGTTCGTATCAACCTCCTTGGCTTAAGAACTTTTTGCTGCAGTTTCACCGTTTTACTCAATGTCGTTCGGTCACTTGTTTTTGTTCTACGAAAAGGCATGACGACTTTAATAAATACGAATGAGTAATGCCTTAATTGAGCACTACTTTCTTTTGTATACATACATATATATTCACGTCCTTTAATCCCTTTCGGGGTGGACAGAACCTTGGAGACATGGGAACATCTTTTTGGTTATTTACTAGTAAAGGGGTCGAGATGTCATATGGAATATTGGTGATAGGTTGCTAGCCCATTACATTGGCTACAGTAACGTTTCCTTGATATCAGTATCGACCTAGTGTCCTGTGCTAGTCTGGGACGTAGAAAGAATGCTTACTAGCTGCCGTTTTTCTTGGCATATAGGAGGCGACTAAGGTTAATAGAATTTATTAATCGAAGTGCTAGAAACCAATGTTCAATTTGAGATCGCACCAGAATATTCATGCTAAAAAGTTACCAAGGAGATATTATATCTCCGAGGTTTTGTCCACCCCGAAAGGTATTAAAGGACTCGGGATTTAAACCATCCTTATACTAAACTGAATTCGCAGTTCTCTGACCCCGTTTCCCTTGTGGGTGGGACAGACCTCAATGCATCCAATTTGCACCCACTAGTACGACACGCGTCTATGCATAATTCGCAACGATAAGGCACGTAATTGGTGTAAACAATCATGTTTATAGATCACCCCCGATTAACAATATTACAAGTTAAGTAAACTTTGTCCCTTTTGGGGTGCACAGAAGCTTGTGAACTTAAAAAGGTAAACAGTTTTAACGATTATCAACAATTGCGGGGGACACAGAGGTAAAAATATCATCTCGTTAATCGTTTTATTAAATGACGGGTTCAAGAGCATCAATAAAATTATCTCTTGTCATATGTACGAGTATTTATTTTTGACTGGTTAAGTCCAAGAAAAAGACTCTTCGGTCACATTCAGTATAAAGTATAATATATTTAGGACACTATTACACCTATTGAATTAGCCCCTTGGTAAGTTCATTTAAGACTTGTGTTAGGGTACTAGTCAACGTATATTGAAGAAATCTATACTTATTATTTATAGATAAAAACATATAATCAGCAACCGGACTGGAAAGCAGAAGAAAAGCTCTTAAAAGTTCTTAACTCTGCCTCCACCGGGAATCGTAACGCTCACGATTAGCGTTCAAGTGGTTAACCAATCACGCCAAGGAGGTCGACAATTTCGAAAATTTATATCTGTGTTATATACGAGTATAACTTATAAAGATTAATCAAAGTCAACGTCAAACATTTTTAATCATTATAAGCACAGTAATAGTACATTCATTATCCGTCGAAATATATTGAGTGGCACTGGTTATCTTACAACTATGACTCTACCGTTGGTTCGGAAACCCTAGCTTGGAGAAGAACCAACAAGAAACTCCAGCCTCAGGGATTTTTAGCCTAGTGCCAATTTACAAAACTAAATATACATTTTTGTTTCCATATTAAGTTTTTTTTTGTTTTTACACAACCTTGACGCATTCATTGCCAACACTGAACATCGGTGAAATAAAACATATAGTAAATCCCCCATAAAGTCAGCTTGTTTTCATTCTATTTACGTCTGAAACTAGGACAGGTATATGCCCGAGTATAAACTGTTACAATGTCAGAAGTAATACTAACAAAGGTGTTTGAGTAAATACCAAGTGTATTGAGATCGAAGGTTGCGCTGTTTGTGTTTTCAGAGACATATATATGTGTACATGTGTATTTGTTCTTGAAAATATAAGTATAATATGTGTGTGGAAACACACTATGTCCCGTTCTATTATGGGACGTAAAAAGAATGTATACTAGCTGCCGTTCTTTCGATTATGTCATAGGAGGTGACTAAGATACTAGAAATGGAATCAATTGGCCGATAAGCTAGCAACCTGTCACCAAAGCTCCTTATGATATCACAATTTACTATACTGAAGAATGACCTATGCTAGGATATATTATGGTGTCTGCAAGGTTTTGTCCTCCCCGAAAGGGATTAAAGGACGTGAATGTATACGTAAATGTACATAATCGTAAGTAGTGACACGGTTTAACACATGTCACTGACCATCTGGTCAACTCGTGAGTTCGAAGTGGCCATACAATCACTAACTCCACAATTTTAAAGATGGACACGCGAATCTCTGTCTATATAGTAAATGTGTGACTGTGATTCTTTTCAAAGTTGGCACTGAGTAGTTTAAGTGACTACCTTTAATATTATATGTTCAAACCAATTTCTAGTTACGGTATAATTCGGAACAGATAATATTTTTTACCCGATAAATATATCGAAAAATATTTATATCAATTTTTTTTTCTTACACAAAACGTGGTATCTCTTAAGGTTAATGCCATGAAAAGCAAAATAATACCCAGCTCAGTTAAAACCTTTTTGATGCGACATTAACGTGTACAAGATACATCCACTAGTTATTTAGTATTGTAAAACTGTATATGTTTCAGAGGGCTTTTATGACATACGAATATCTTGAGGCAACTGTTAAATAAAGAGTCGTTACACCTTTGTTTCACGTAGAATAGTTTTGTTTGTGTATACCTGACAAATATGAAAAGTAAATATGTGTGTTTGCAAAGTTTGTTTATTATGGACCAAGATGAGTAATCTAACAGGCCGGTAACAGATCATCCAGCAAATGTGAAGTGTGACAAAAGTGAGACTTACTTAGGTACATGAATTTGTTGTTATTAATACTATCGCGATACTAATTGTAATGATATAGGTGATCATATGCTGCTCTCCCGGAAAGGGATTGAACTACGTGAATGTATGTGTGTGTATGTATGCTAGTTTGTGTTTATTACATTAGTTTTTTATACCTATTCAAAGACTATATTGTAATCTAGTCCCTACTAAAACTTGAGGATTGTGACTCCTCTGGCAATAATGGACTATGCTCTTCCATAGAAGCCGGTCCTCCGCTAATCGCAGTGCAGCACTTATGGTTATATCCAGCTGGTTTTTCACCTGGACAGTCCATCTCTTTGGGCTTTCCCTCGACTGGAACCATAACTACTCTTATTTAATACCTAATTCCTTTTTCAGGGTCGGCAAACTGAACCTAGTAGACTTAGCCGGCAGCGAGAGGGCCCACAAAACCGGAGCAGCCGGCGACAGACTCAAAGAGGCAGCCAAAATAAACCACGCCTTATCCGCATTGGGTAACGTCATCGCCGCCTTAGCAGAAGGCAGTCCCCACGTGCCTTACAGAGACTCAAAACTCACTAGAATCCTTCAGGACTCTTTGGGAGGAAACAGCAGAACCCTAATGATAGCTACAGTTGGTCCCTCAGCGAGAAACTACGAAGAAACTGTCACCACACTACGCTACGCACATAGGGCTAAGGCTATCAGGAACAAACCGGTCAGGAATGAAGATCCTAAAGACGCTAAATTGAGAGAATATCAACGCGAAGTGGAGAGATTGAGAGCCTTGTTAGAAGAACGAAGAAAGAAGCCTCAACCAGTAGAAAAACCACCTCCACCTCAAGCTAAACCACCGAAACCGAGCGAAGATGACACGGAAAGTCTTCTAACAGAGAACAAGTTAGCGGAAAGCATAATAGAAGAAGAGAAATTACGTGCGGAAGAATTAGAAAGGAAGATAAAGGAGATGGAAGAGAGATTGGTGAGAGGTGGGGGTGGAGAACATCCGGACTTACAGCATCAGTTAGCGCAGAACACGAAGCAGTTGGAACAGAAGGAGAGAGAGCTGGCTGAGAGGAGACAGCGGGAAGTGGAGATGAGACAGAGACTGGAGTTGGAGGAAGAGACCACGGCGATTGTGACGCAGACCTTCGCGACTCTGCAACAGGAGGTCGAGCACAAGACTCATAGGTGAGTGTGTTAGGTGTACTTATAGTATATTCGCATTAAGAAAATAGTGACGTCATCGTGTACTCGCGATTTGACCAATGAGACGTCACAACGGTTGTCTGCAATTGGTCAATGTGAATTATTATTGTTTTCTCATTAACTAACGTCTCATTGGTCAGTTTAACCTCTATATATAATGATGTCACTATTTACTTAACGCGAATAGACTATAGGTTGGTAGGGATATGAGACTCTTGTGTACCGAAAACTATCACCTCTCTAATTGTGATAATTCTATAATGGGTTATCTGGTCAATACAGAATGATCACAATTAGTAATAGTTTTCGATCCCATATCATTTTAAATATTAAGTATACGTAAGCAGTAAACAGATTAGGTTAACTGACATTTACGATTTACGATTTCTGAACTGTTGTCCAAGTCTGATTATGAGCACAAGACTCATAGGTGTGTGTTAAGTGTTATATTGGATGGTTTATGTCACTCTTGTGTACTATAATGAACATGATTAGAGAGAAAGAAAGATATTAAATATACGTCGATAGATAAGTAGTAAACAAATTGGGTTGAATTGATATTCACACAGATGAATCTTCATTATTTTAGCATACTTCTGAAAACCCTTTCGTGCTAGCGTGATTATGAGGACGTTTTAGGAATACACGTAATGTTTGTCAAGCTAAACGTCCAAATGCAGCTTAGAAAACTCCTAGTTCTTTAAATGTTACCATATACCATGAACAAGGTCCTAACCTAGTGATGTCAACTAATGATTAATACTCGTATGTTTTTGTAGACTGAAGAAGATCCTAAGCAAGTACGCCAGCCTCAGAGAAGAGATGGTGGAGCAGAGAGAGGCTCATGACGCGGAAAGGAGAGAGCAGGTAAATATCACACATCATGACCATATACCCTGTAGAGTGGAGTTGATTCCAGTAAAATGATTTAAGTAAAAAAGCAGTAGGTAATGTTGGTCACATTGCACCCATTTTAACTAGATAGTTACTGGCTATATTCGTATTAATAACTCACTGTAGCAATGTTTCCATGCTATGAACGAAAAGGTTCTGGATTACCTATTCCCAAAAACATGTTGGTTCACTTCGCGATGTTTTCCCTTAACATAAGTAATGATCTTCTTTACAATAAGATAAAAAGAAGAAGATATTTAAAATAACAGAAAAAGAGAGAACCTTTGTATCTCATATATTTCTACTTTTACTTACCTTTAATTATATTGGATACCAAATTCTTATACCTACACTTTCTAAC